>JADRCH010000047.1:6373885-6491702 GCA_019843965.1 Rhynchomys soricoides
TAATAATAATAATAATAATAATAATAATAATAATAATAATAATAATAATAAGCCAGAGCATTTGCAGCTCTCGTAGAGGACCAAGGTTCAATCCTCAGTACCTGTGCACAGACTCAAATCCAACTGTCACTCCAATTCCATGGGCTCCATATCCCTTTTTTTGGCCTCGTCAGCCACAAGACACACACATTGCACACAAACATACATGGAAGCAAAAACACGCATACATATAAAAGTTTAAAAATCTTTAAAATAGATAAATTAGTTAAACAGGCAGAGGTGCTATTCTGAGAACAACAGGTTAGAAAACAGAAGCTAACAAAAGTCTAGCATGCACACCTTCAAAATTAAAAAAAAAAATCTGGTTGTAAAGCTTTTATAATTTAAAACTTAACAAATTTATTTTAAGAACTTAAATCTGCTTATTTTTTGCAGAACAATAACTCAGAGGGTGGGGGGACCTAGAAGGGCCAATAAGATGGCCCAGATGGTCAAGTGCTTACCACCAAGTCAGACACGCTTATTTGAGCCCTAGAAACTATTTAGTAAGACAAGTGACTCTCACAAGTTCTCCTCTGAGCCTCCAATGCAAGTCCTAGCACACATGACCCAATAGCCCCACAAAACAAGTGCAATGTGATAAAAATAAGACAAGAGAATGCAGACACAGAGACCAGGACAGTAGGGCTGTCTCAGGAAGTTTATCTAGAGGGCAGCACATCTCTGAATTCCCATTAAACAATGTCAAGAAAGAGAGCAGTGGAGCCTAAGGGTTTCCTTTTTTTAAATATAAATGTTTTTAAAAACTGTTCTCCCACAGGACTACTTGCAGTGTGCAAACGTACAATGAGTTGGTTATGCCCTCCAAATTCCTGTATGAAAATCCTAAACCTTGATGCGGTAAGCCTGAGGTGCTCAAAACACGGAGGACAACTAGGTTGTGAGAGAAGAAGTTTCTGGAATGGCAGCACTGCCCTTTTATAAACAGGACCCAAGGGAGTTCTTTCATTTTTCCATTTTGTGAGGAAACAACAAGAAGTCATCAGTGATTGACCAGGAAGAGACATGACTTACTCAGTGTTTTGGGTTTATTTTTTCCCGGTTGTTCAAAGCACATAATCCCAGACTAGGGAAATTACGAAGAGAGGAGGTCTATTTGGGCTCTGGGTTCTCATCCAAAGTCAAGGGACTAGACCACTCAAAGAGGCAACTGTACCTAGTGGTCACCATCTTGCTGTAGCAACCAAAGGCACAACAGGGCATCACACAAGAGACAGCTAGCAAGACTAGCCTTAAATGAATACACTCTGGAAATGGCTCACAAAGTGTTATCACCAGGGCACTGATTGACCCATTTGTGACAGCAGAGCCTTCTTAAAGGCCCTGTGGGGCCCCACACCCTAAAATAGGGATTTCAAGAATTTCAAATTTTCAAAAAGAGTTTCAGTCGGGACAAAGAACAAAAAAGCAAAGGTCTTGGCCATGCTAGAACCCTCACCTCAAATCTCTAGGCTCCAGAACTATGAGAAATACGGCAGTGGAGAGAGTAGTATGTAAACCATTATTTTCAAAAAACCTCTTTAGCATTGGGATAATCCGGAAGGGCTAGTCAAACCAGCTTATCAGCTCACTTCACAGAAAGCAGACCAAGAGCCTCAGAAGAGGGTTTACTGCAGAGCTTGCAAATTTAATCCCTGTTATCTGACTCCCAAACTCAAGAGCCACTGAGTGCTTCACTTCAGTCTCTTAAGCCATAAACTATGTCCACGCCCCTCTATGCAAGCCCACACTTAACCAGTAAATCTCATTTCCCTTTCCGTTGTATCAGCAGGAATCTACAAGTCATATCTTTTTTCCTCCAGTCAGGTCATCCGGTGTTCCAGACCCCACTTCCAGCATGCCTCTTGAGGCCATCCTCCTTTCTGCCCAGGTTTGACTTCTGCTTAGGCCCTTCATTCCATCTCACCTAAACTGCTGACTAACCACACCCCAGCCTGCCAAATCTGACAAACCCCAAGCCATTCGCTCTATCACCTTCAATTGCCTGGATCAAGTGCTGGAGCTGGCAGCTTACTGGCAGCCTTAAATGATTCCCCAGGCTACACCACTGAGATGCGGGTGTTGGAGAGGCACACCCATCCTTTGTCTCCTCAGAAACTCACACTGGAATTTATTCCCTACCATAAAGGTGGAACTAGGTGAGAATCTTGAGAACTGATAAGGACTCTGCCTCAAAAACGGACTCAAAAGATTGACAGGTAATCTCTCAGGTGTATGTCTACTATAAGAGCAGGTTGGGACAGACCTCTCTTGCGGGATTTCACTTCCATACCTTTGGGGATCTACTCCAAAGATCTTCTTGAGCTCCATCAAGAAGAGCTCAGAGATCATCTTTGGGCAGTCTGCTCTTCTTAGATCTTTTACCCACGCCTCTGTCCCTCCACTCAACTTTCATTGTCTGTCCTTCTCCCATCTCATCACTCCGCCCCCATTCCTGATCAGCACTAGTCTCAAAGTCCAGGATCTCAGAATGCACGGTCTAACCTCTTCACCTTCAGTTCGAGTGCTTGGAAATGCTCATTCTGCTTATCTGAAAATAGAGATTGTACTTTGCTCTGCCCCTTTAAGGCACACATATCAATCATGCCTGAGATACTCAAAGATACTGAGATAGAGTGCTCAGTGATACTCAGAGACAGTTCCAGGAGATATTCAGAGATAGAGGGCTCACAGTACTCAGAGATACTCAGATAGAGGGCTCACAGTACTCAGAGACAGAGGACTCAGAGATACTCAGATAAAGGACTCACAGTACTCAAGAGGACTCATGGCACTCAGAGATGGAAGACTCAGAGGTATTATCCCCAGAATGTCATTCTTCCTCATGTAAAGAGACTATCACCCCCCCACCCCCTTGCCTGTGAAAAGTTCAGGTTCCAAAAACAACAACAACAAACAAAACCCAAAATAACAAAAACCAACCAACCAAACAAAACCCAAAACAAAGACCATTTTCACACATTGCAAACAACGCCATGACCTGAAATCTACTAAGTTAAATATATATTCATATATGTTTATGTGATCTTTCCCAAAACCAATTTCTTCTGAGACTGTTCTCAAGATCAACATCCAAAGATTTTTTTTTTTTTTTTAACAGTTAAAAGCTTCAAGCGAGTTTGAGGAAGTCTATCTTCTACTCATTCAGTGTTTCCCTCCATGAATCGAGCACCCTGAGCCCAATTCACCCTGAAGCAACGAGAGGCATAGAATAATTATAAATCAGGCAGCTGACTTAATCAGCCAGCTCTAATTCATAAGTATAAAGAAAGTAAGATTTTTAAAAATGAGTCCTTTCCTTTATAGAAAGCATTAGGTGACCAAGTAGAACAAGGCTAGGCATGTTCTGCCTCCCTTGGGTTCCTTAGCAACACACCCAGCATCAGTGAGACTTCCCCTGATGCTGACTGAGTCGCTGGACCCTTATTTATCTAGCAAGTTTTTGATGTGTCTCTCCTTGGAGATGAAAGCTAGGCAATGAAAGATATAATCACCTTGTCACATTCCGGGGTTCCCCTTTTACTGATTTGCCCTTAAAGCTTCCCCAACCACCTCTAAATACATTCCCTCTAAACAAACACGTGGAAGATCACGTCAGCGACTTGATCACTATCCTTGTTAGAGCCAGGGAGACCTCAGGAGAATTCCACCCTAATGAATGAATCCTAGGACTGATGGAGGATTCTGATTTCATTTGTCATCTGTCACAGTGAAGACTGAGCAAATGTGGAGGACAAACAGAGAGGAAGAAGAACAGCTCCAACTTATTAGAGACAGCTAATGTTTGACATAAATTTTCCAGAGAGAAAATGTCTACACTTAACATTTTGTCTGACATTTCTTTACCAGACAGACATTCTATACAGATAATTCCAGAGTGTAATGAATAAACGAAGGGAGGGGTTTTTTTTTTTGTATGTATTGATGATATGGGCTGAATTATGTCCTCCATAAATTATAGGCTGAAGTTGTACCTACTCAGTACTGTGGAATGCGACCTCATTTGGGAGTAAGGTCTTTACAGAGATAATCAGGTTAAAATGAGGTAATCAGGACACATCAATTCAATGTGACTAATATCCTGACAATGGAGGGAATTTGAACACAGGGACAGATCCAGATGAGAGACGAGAATGGAACGTCTCCAAGTTCAAGAACACCAAGACCAGTGTGGTGGTTTGAATGTAATTGGCCCCCATAGGCCCATAGGGAGTGGCACTGTTAGGAGGTGTGCCCTTGGTGAAGTAGGTATAGCTTTGTTGGAAGTATGCCATCGCAGGGGCAGGATTGAGGTCTCATATATGCTCAAACTATATGGGACCGTCTCCTTCTGCGGCTATGGATTAAGATTTAAGATGTCACTCGAGAGGCAGAGGCAGGTGGATTTCTGAGTTCGAGGCCTGCCTGGTCTACAGAGTGAGTTCCAGGACAGCCAGGGCTACACGGAGAAACCCTGTCTCAAAAAACAAAACAAAACAAAACAACAACAACAACAAAAAAGATTTAAGAGGTCGCACCATGTCTGCCTGCATGCTACCATGCTACCCACCAAGATGATAGTGGACTAAACCTCTAAAATTGTAAGACAGCACCAACTGAATGTTTTCCCTTGTAGGGCTGCCTTGGTCATGGTGTCTCTTCACGGCAATAAAATCCAACTAGGATAGCCAGTGTGTTAACTACCCACAGCTAGAACAAGCAAGGAAGGATGTTTAGTCTGAGCAGTTTAGTCTGAAACTCCCAAACAGCCTTAAATGCCAGCCCACCTCTTCTCAAGTAAGACTGATTCGTCTTTTTAGTTATTATTAAATGTTCAGTTAACACAGAAAATGATGGTTTCATGGCATTTCCACACATATAACCATTACATTTGCTCGGGTTTGTACCTTGTCCGTCCCACGTTTGAGCAACTGTAGAAAAAGGAGGTCTGGCAAGCAAAGAAGATTTTTATTTTTTAAAGCTTCCTAGGTAAGGATGTACAAACAACTGCCTGGACTATGCAGCTAATTTTGTCTTAAACATCAACAGAGTGGGAAAGAAAGAAAAAATAAGAAAGAAAAGGAAGCACGGGAGGGCAGGAGGGAGAGAAAAGAGCAAGAAAAGAAAAAACCTCGAATTCAGAAATATGAGGAAACTCATGCTGGGTAAAATTCAGTAATGGGCTAAGAGATTACTCTAGAAGTGGAATTTCAGAATGAATTAGAATCCTATCAATCTCTCTTTGGACATTTTTTTTCCCCCTAAAGTTTATTTTTCCTTAGAAAGAGGCAAGGCATTAACACACTTGGCAGCAAATGCAAGACCCTGGGTTCTAAGTTCAGTCTCCAGCACAGAAAAGACATAAGAATATAGACATATAAATAAACAAACAAATAGAAGAGGGGAGAGATAGGGGAAGAAAGGAGGAAGGGAGGGGGGAGAAGGGTGGGTCTTCTAGGTCAGAACTTTGGGATTTCCGTCTCTGGCTCTGCTTTGTGCTTAAAGCAATGTGGGAAAGAAGACGTGCATATTTGGAAGACCAGTTGTGGCAATCACATGGCCTGAGCCTTCCATGTTGTTCTTAACTAGTAACAACTCCGGCAGTAGTTACAGACTGAAAGACAACACATTTTGACTAGGTTCTGGAGTGACTTGAACGTGCTTCATTTAAGATGTGTATTTACTCTTTCCAGATGCCTGTGGGACTGGGCACAGCTCTAGTAATGATAAATATGCTACTTCCTCATGAAGCAATTACCAGGGAGTGCAAGGGTGGATGGGAGCCCAGGGAGTTGAAAAGACTGTCGAACAGGAAATACATGGTTCTAAAAGCTTATTGAGACTTCTGAGAACGTGGAAACCCAGTGTGCTGGCTGGTCTTGTGTGTCAGCTTGACACAAGCTGGAGTTATCACAGAGAAAGGAGCTTCAGGTGAGGAAATGCCTCCATGAGATTCAGCAGTAAGGTAATTTCTCAATTAGTGATCAAGGGGGGAGGGCCCTCGTGGGTGGTACCATCCCTAGGCTGGTAGTCTTGGGTTCTATAAGAAAGCCAGCTGAGCAAGCCAGGAGAAGCAAGCTAGTAAATAACATCCCTCCATAGCCTCTGCATCAGCTCCTGTTCCTTGGCCTGCTTGAGTTCCAGTCCTGACTTCCTTTGGTGATGAACAGTAGCATGGAAGTGTAAGCTCAATAAACCCTTTCCTCCCCAACTTGCATCTTGGTCATGATGTTTGTGCAGGAATAGAAACTCTGACTAAGACACCCAGGGAGGCAACCCAACTAGCAGGACTGTCAGAGATAAGTAACTGGTAAGACCTGGATCAATAAATACAGGCGCTGGTTCTGTCCATGGTGTGCGCCAAGTTCTGATGCAATCCAGAAGTCAACTGTACACGCGGAGCCAGCCTCTCGGTCCTCATGTCTTATGTATTTATTCTCCCTTAACCATCTATAACTGAGTAACTGAGCAACAGAGATTTTGATGACTGAGTTAGTGGCTCTTGTTAAGGTAAAAATCTCTTCCTGAGAGAGAAAAAAAAAACCACAGTTTTTCTCATAAAAAAACTCTTCATAGTACCAAATTCAAGGTTGAGGCAGCTCAAGACAGGTCGAGCACATTACTTCTAAATACAGTGAGCATTACTCAAGATAAGTCAGCAGCTTAAACCAAGAAAACCATCGCTACAGTAACAGGGGACAGTAACAAAGGGTGAGCAAGAGCAATCGGGAATTTTTTAAAAAAAACTATTAAATAGCATAACGAATCGCATCCCAGGCCTTGTGGTGGAAGCAGCAAATGTAGGACGTCAGTGTAGGGCTGGGTTTGGTGGCCTGTACACTTGACAAGAGCCGTCAGGTGGGTCCTGAGTTCCAGGTCAGCTTGTCTTATGTGGGTAAAACCACACTTCAGAGCTGGAAATGTAGTCAGTCGGGGGACACAGCAATCTCCTAAATCTCAAGCCCCTGGGTTCCATCCCCAGTACTATGCCCCACCCAAAGGGGTGGGGTTTCCCAGTCCCTAGTGTTCTAAAAAAGAAAAGAAGCTAAAAGTCCAACGCAAGCGTCTAACAACCCTCTAATCTACTGTTCAGCCTGGGACATTAATATACTGAACAGAGGCCTTTCAGGTAGGAGAAGAGAGCATGTGAGTGAAAATAGTTAAGCGCTATTATATTCATGCTTACCTGGTGAGAATCTTCATTGTGCTCAGTTAACTGTGCACATGTAATAAAGAGCCATTCACATTCCAGAGGTCACAGAAAGCCAATACTGCTTAAGTGGATGATTTAACACTTCAAGGAAAACTGGATTATGGGAAGGTCAAGTCCCCTTTCAGAAAGCACATTAGGCATTTCAGAAATAAGGAAGGAAGTGGTTATAAAATCTGAATTCCAAGGATGGAAACTCCCCTGTGAGAACAGCAAAAAACCACTAAGTCCTAACAATTACATTTCCAAGCTAAGAGGACAGAGAACAGAAAACACACACAGCACCACACACACACAGCATGTATACACATGCCGCAAAAGCCAAAATCAAAGCAAATCAAAAGGTGTGTGTTCTGTTGAGATGTCCCATTGAAATAAGTGCCGACAAACCACAGTTAAGGATGGCAACCTCAACTGCAGGGTGGTCTGCACACACCAGAAGATAGCAGGAGAGCACTCATGCATGCAAGGCAGGCACGTAGCAGGGAGCCCTCAAAGGTAAATGTGGGGGTAGCCATGGAGTGTGAAGATTTCCATCACTGATGGATGGAAAAACATCCCAGCGGCCAGCCTCGATTCACTTTCAGGGTTGAGTTTTGCCATTCTGACTTGTGTGCTCTTTCCAGGCTCCTACATACCACTGCCCAGGAGGAATGCATTGTAAATCATAATTTCTATTTTCCGATGGCCCACTTTAACAAAGAAACTAGTGATATTCAACTTGAATAATAACATTTTATATGACCTAATGCAGCCAAAGTATCACTTCAGCAAAATCAGAGCGTAGTTTTAATAATTACTAGATTATGAAACTATACTTCCATAGTAAAACTTCAGTCCACTTTTAGTGTAGCTTAATTTATGATATATGCTTACTGGAAACACCTGCCGTGTATTTACAATCTATGAGCTTTGTACTCAAAATAGACGCGCATACCCAAGCTGCTCTAAAATTAAACATGTTCTCATGTTAGAATTGAGTATCTTAAAATTTAAAACCATAAAACAAAGAAAACTAAAAAGAAAACAACTGAGGTTCTTCTAGCTCTAGCCACATTTCATGTGCTTGACATGCTTCCCACTGTCCCTCCATCATGAGGATAATTCTTCGCCGTCTATTCATGGAATAGGAAAGTCTGCATTGTGACGGAAACTGCCCCTTGATAAGGACAGCAAGCCCCTCATTCTCCAAGTATGTTTTGGAACTCAGCTCACAGAATACGGAGACAAAGGAAATATTGCAAAAGGCACGGGAGTGGAGACGGCTCAGCGCTAACAGCACAGACTACTCTTGTGGAGGACACAGCTTCGCTTCTCAGCACGCACTGGGATGGCTCCCAACAGCCTGCTCCACCTGCTGGGGCTCTGATGCCTGAGTTTCAGTCACTGCACTCATGCACAAACCCACAAATAAAACACATATACACATAATATAAAAAAAAAAAATTTTAAATGCAAACTAACCTATTTAGGGGCTGGAGATAAGATGTCTACAACAGAGCACCTGCTTAGCATGAGCAAAACCCTGAGTTCAATCTTTGGCCCCACTCAACAAAAATAAAATTTCTAGAACTCTGCATTTAAAGCATTTCTGTTGTAGTTGGTCCTCAGTTTCCCAAAGAGACAGATCCAGTGTATGTTCAGTATGCATCTCTATGTTCACGTGAATTTGCCTCGTTGGGCAGGGGGAGGGCAGAAGTCAACCTTGATCGCGCTCTGCCTTCTTAATTTTCTAATTAGCATCTCGGGTACTAATATTAAAGTGTGTTTTAGTAGATTTGTCTTTCCTTGTGTCCCCTAGCCGCTAGCCCCACTTGGAACCTTTGACCAATCTCCTCCTCTTTCATATCCACAGCTCCCTTTGCCCGCCCCTTGTCCTTTCTTGTCTCCTGCTTTTACCCTCGGTAGGTCTCCTTTTTACAGTGCAAGCTTTACCCACATTTATGCACATGTATGTGTGCGCGCACACACACACACACATGCACGTACACACACACGCATGCACACACACGCATACACGCACGCACGCACGCACACACACACACATGCACGCACGCACGCACTATAAGATGGGATCTACGCTGGAAAGAGAATATGTTGATCTTGACCTACTGAATTTGGCTTCACCTCATTTAACATTATACTTTCCAGATCGATCCACGTTTCTGACAAATTTTTCAGCTAATGGACATCTAGGCTGGTTCCCTACTATTGTGACTGGAGCAGCCATAAGCACAGAAGTGTATCTCTGTGGTCCAACAGGGAGTCCTCTTGAGTTACACCCAGGAGTGGTATGGCTGGGTGATCTCATTTGTAGAGAACCCTCCATACTGATTTCTACCCCAGCTGTACTAGTTTATTACACCACCACAAACAAGGATTCCTCTTTCCCTATATCCTCACCAGCATCTGTTGTCAGATTTCTTTGTGATGGCCATTTTGACCGGGGTGAAGGGATATCTCAAAGTAGTTTTACTTCACAATCCCTTAGGGATGATCCACCTTGCTGTCAGCGACAGAGACTCTCCCTGAACCTGGAGCTCAGCAGTTCAGCCAGACTGGGACTGACTGTGAACTGTGCAGCTCTGCCTGTCTCTGCCCCTTCCAATGGCCGTTACACATGTGAGTTGCTGCACCCAGCTTTTATGTGGACGATAAAGATTCAAATTCAGCTTCTCAGGCTTGCACAGAAAATGTGCTACTCACTGAGTCAACTACCCAGCCCGTCACAGGGACTTTTTTTTTGAAAGTTTTTTGAAAATGAAGCCTTATTTTCCTATAAAGAACCAGAGGCTCAAAGACAGTGAGGGTACACCTGAGCTTAAGTGACCAATTGAACCAACACAAGTTTTACTTCTGGGTCCGTCCATAAGACAAGAGCCAACTCTTCAAACAGAAAGTTATTGTTTATTTTCATTTCCTGGTTGAGTTTAGGAAACAGTCCCAAGAAAGATCACCAGTGGAAACGGTCATTTCCACACCTGCCCATACATCTTTCCTTTCTCTGAAAGACTCATAATCAATCAGTTAATTCTCCTGTTTGGGTGACTGAGCAGTGAAAGGAGGATCTGAGTGGGTGGGTCTTAGTGGCATAGGTGGGTGGGACTCAGTGAGCAGCAGTGGGCGGGTCTTAGTGAGCAGTAGTTTGGAAAGCTTCCTTGGTAGATACAGAAATATATCATAATGGTTGGCAATACTTGGGCCCAGTAAAAATCCCAAACTGCAGTTGCTTCTGAATGCCCTGGGGTTTGGGAGGTGGGAGGGCTGAAAGTGAGTAATAACTAAGATCCCTCACAAATGTCCCATTAGGTAAATGTGAGTTTGAGACCAAGAATTTGCATTTCCAACAAATTCCCCAGGTGCGCTATGATCCAAGCATCACCCTTGGGGATGTACTTGACTAAGAAAAGCAAATGCCCACCACAGCATTAGTGCAACTTACTAGGCTTGCCTCTGCATTAGAAAGTAATCATTTCAACACGCAGAAGAGACAGGTGACTATCCAGGGCTGATTTCCCACAGAACTACTGAGGGCCCCCCTTCCAAGGCCTACAAAGTTTTAAAAAAAGGGATGGGGGACTCCGACATACATATCCTTAATATAACCTAAGTCTTTTCAAATTTTAGATCTGCCCTTGAACACCTCATCTATATATACGTTTTCAAGGAAGAAAATTACTTTTCTTACCTTCACAAATACACGCGGAACCTGTTTTTATTCTTAGTAACAACACATGGAGCAGCTTTCAAGATTTCTGCAACACTTTAAGTGACTGTACTACACAGAGCCAAAATATGTTCTACCAGTTTTCACTTCAAATACTCCAGTGCCTTCTAATTTTATTTAAAAGTATGGCCATGGTGACTGTCCAGTAGAAATAGTTATAACTAATCCTTATTTCTACGGGGTTTCTCTAAGAAGGAAAGCGGGAACGCACCATGTGTATGTAATTTACGCATGCTGTCGTTATATAATACGTAACCTTGCCCTTCGAGTTGTCGCCACGTAATCTAGCATATGTGCTTTCCTGGCGGCTGTACTCTGTAAGCTTGTTCTGAATGACTAGAACACTCTTCTCTGAGGTTCTAACAATTTACCTCCTCCTCCAATATCCAGGTCACTCTTAATTCTTCCTTACAATATCAGAAAACAAACTCTCCCCGTTTTTTTTTTAGGAGTTTGTTAACAGGTCAAGAATCGGAAGCGTGGCCAGGCCAATAGTGCTATTTGGAAACATAGGTTTGTGGAAGATCTGCACAGGAAGCAGAGCATTCAGGAAATGCACATACGCATTAACTGGGGACCTTCAGGAAACACACATGCACATTAACTGGGGACCAGGGTTGAAGCTGCATCTGTATTCAGGGCTTGCTTGACCAAATTGGAGAATTTCTTCCCCTGCTAGGAGCAAGTGGTCCAGAGTTTTCTGACAAACTATCGCTAAATAACTCACAAGAAGAGGAGCTGAAAAATATTATTACAATAGTCTTTAAATGGGGTTGAAGGACCTGGAAAGTTGGGTCAGTAGTTAACTTGTTGTTCCTGTAGAGGACCCAGGTTCGATTCCCAGTACCCACATGGTGGCTCACAACATCTGTAATTCCAGTACCAGGGGATCCAAAGCCCTCATTTGCCTTCTCAGGCATTCAGTGCACAGACTCCAATGCATGCAGAACATTCACACACATAAAATAATAAACTTTTCTTTAGTTTTTTAAATGAAGCTGAAGACAGACAATTGTTCAGTCCAAACAAGACTCTGAGCCATGTTCTATGTGTTGTAAAGCAGTGCTTTGAATTAATGACAGGCAGGTTCTTTTATGACCAATAAGGCAAAAATGCCAGGCAAGAGTCTAAATTTAGGTGATCTCTGCCTCTAGAACAGTGGCCACTTAATGAGCACACATAAGGTCTGAGTCAATGACTGCTCTCTTTATTGGGGTTCTCCAATCACTTAAACAGTAGCTCTGTAACAGAGAAAATGGTCCTTTAGTATCCACGAGCTCTACAGTCACAGATTCAATTGAACGCAAATGGAAAATAGTCTGCACCGAAACTATACAGATGTGTTTCTGTGTGTGTTCTTGTTTTAGTTCCCAAACAATTCCGAACAACTGCTTACACAGCATCTGCACTGTATTAGGTATCTTAAGAAATCCAGGAACAATGTAATATGTACAATAGGGTTCCACCGGTTACATGTGATACTACATGTGTGTTCTTTTTCGACGGGAGACTTTACCCACGGAACACCGTGTTTGAGAACCGTCAGGAATCTCATTCTACACTTTGGCCGTTGACTCATCCTGGACTGCCAGAAGCTCAGCCGAGAGGGCAGTCTGCAAGCCCAAGACTACAGCTTCAAACTGTCTGCTACCACGGTGGGGCGGTCTGGTTAGCTTTCTTAATGTCCTTGAAGCAGGATGTCACAGTGACAGGCACCTGTGGCTCTCATGAGGGTAGGCCTTACTAAATACTACATCCAGCTCTCGAAATCCAACCCTCTTCCCAGCATACAGCCATTCTGCCAAGACCCAAAAACCAGGAACCATCTAAAGGAAACTCTGCCCCACACCTTTGGAAGACGAAACCATACCCCTTGTATTTTGGAAAACAGAAAGCTACTGAAAGACCCCTGAATTGGGGAGACCCTCACTCAAGCCACGGGAAGACACGACCCCCCAATGACTCACGAGAAACCGAACTTGCTGCAAGCGCACGAGGTTTATTCGGGGAGGCAGTACACTGGGCCGAGCTCATAACCCACACAGGGCAGAGGAGATCGACCCTGAGCAGCTGAAGTTAGGGGTATTTGTAGGGAAAAACCACAAAGCAAAAGGGGGAGCAGGGGGAACATGCATCATGGGAAAGAGCAGAGGGGCTCAGAACAGAGGTCACTGTGACATTTTTGGTTGATCAACAGGATAGGAGTCAAGTCAAAACTACTACTTTCCCAAAACAATTTTCAGAACAGAGTTCATCACGACATCTCATGGTGGGCCTGTTTTTGGAACAAGGTAAAAACAACCGTTCTCAGGACTCTCTAAGGGGGGTGAGTTTAGCCCATCTCAGGCCCCTGGGTGGCCTATGGCTCTAGTGCTGAGTCTAGGGGCATTTTTCTTCCAGGGTCTTTCACTACCCCATACCCCTGGGTCCCAGGGTCCCAGGATCCCAGGGTCCCAGGGTCTTTTAGGTCCTCTTTTTGCTCCATCTTTCCCCTAAACAGGTCCAACCACTTCGATTTCCATTTTCTCCACCCTACTTTTATCTTTGGCAGCAAAGCTTTTCAGACTGATAATCCTGGGCTGGCCCAGTAGGCTTCACGGAAGCACGTTTTGGTCGAAGTGTACACTGGATTATCAACTTTCAGTTGCCACTGGCCTTTGGAATGAGGAGTTTGAAATTCAATTCCAGACCTTTCCGAAGTTGGCTGCAATCACCCTGTTCTCTATCTCCCGACAGCAAACACCACTGTGCACAGCCACAGCCATGCTTAATCTAGACATCCTAGAGCCAAGACCCCTAGGGACAAGTCCTAATTCCTACTTGACTTTGGTGACCTGGTCAAGTGTTAGAAGCTGAATTCGTTTGCTGAAGTCCTCTCCCTGAGGAATAGGGTCAGTAGAGCAGAGATTCGTTATTAACAAGGTGGGCCTTAAGCAGCATAGTGCACTTCCTATGAAAGGGGAAATCTGGGCACAGACAAAGTGTGCACATTTAGAGATGAAGGCAAATAACAGAACACGGACAAAGTGCCAGAAGCTGGAGAGACAAGCACAGATCCCTCCACGGTCCTCTGAAGGGATGTCCTACACAGAGACAACGAGATATAATCAACATCCCCCGGGGTTTACGTTTGGTACCTCAGCAGTAGCAACACATCAATTCTCTGAGCAGCAGGCTCCCCAGCTGGAAAACGGGACAAGAACAGGTCTTCTGGAATAATGAGGAACCAACAAATTACAACTGAGGTTGCTTGCTTAACTAACACTTGGCAGGAAAACGCCTCGTTCGACGACTGTTCAACTGTTTCCTATCTAGGTAGAATAGTGTCACCTTCTCCAGCTGTTTCCTAATGTCTGCCCCACCAAACTGCTGAGTGACAGGCTGGGCCAAATTAATACCACACCAGATTTCTCAGGTGATGAGGGCCACTTAGCCTGGGCTGGCAGGGTGTGGTCACACACGAAGAGGCTTTCCTTTGCATTATCAACTGGAATCTGGCTCTCTCCCTCTTCTCTGCTCACACCCACTCAAATCCCACCCTTTCCTTCCAACAGAAGCCACCGCCCTAGCCTTGGCCCTAGGCCTGGCCCCTTTCTCTGGTTACAGCTTCTCAAAACCCCCAATCATTCTACTGCCAGAATATAATCATGTCAAAACCTCATTCTTCAGTTTCAACTCACCCCACCCTGGCCTTTCAACACTGCTCAGAGCCATCCAATCTCCCCTTGCAGCTTCACTTCCTATTAGCTGCCCATGCAAGCCTGGAGCTCTCCACTCCTCTACTTCTGACATCCAACCTCATCATGATGGATTCCTCTATTAATTATAGCCTGCTCAATCAAGCTGGTCCAGCCCTGGGTTCTATCTATCTATCTATCTCTTTCTCTCTATATATCTCTTTCTCTCTCTCTCATTTCTCTTTCTCTCTCTCTCTCTCTCTCTTTGGTTTTTTGAAACAGGGTTTCAAGACAGCTCTGGCTGTCTTGGAACTCACTCTGTAGACCAGGCTGGCCTTGAACTCAGAAATCCGCCTGCCTCTGCCTCCCAAGTGCTGGGCTCTCTCGTTCATGAAGCTTCCCCTAAATCCTTATATGGCTAGGTAGCCATACCAGGGTTCATTTCAAATAGCATAGGAGTTCGGCTAGACATTAAACATTTTTAGGCATTCATCCCTTACAGACTTGTGCTAGGCACCATGAACTATGACTGACTTTGAATTTACTACGTGAAAGGTTTCACCTTCATCTTCATGCTGCTTTATAAGGATATAGGTCCCGCTTCAATTAAAGATGAGAAAATTAAAGATCTGAGCAATTATAGACATTGCTGATATCATACGGATACCAGAGGGTGAAAGTGACATAGACAGAAGACAAGGAGTGAGCTGAATAACCAGACCCCAAAGATGTATGGATTACAGGCTGGAGAAAAGATGTCAAGGATGAGAGATGTAGCTCAGCAACAAAGATCTTACCTAGCTTGCAGGAGGTAAACTTCGGTTTGTCCAATACAAACACACACACACACAGTCATATACAATCATATACAGTCTCCTCTCTCTGTCTCTCTCTGACTCTGTCACGCACACAGAGAGAGAGAGAGAGAGAGAGAGAGAGTCATATACAATCATATACAGTCTCCTCTCTCTGACTCTCTCTCTGTCACACACACACACATACACACAGTCATATGCAATCATATACAGTCTCCTCTGTCTCTCCTGACTCTGTCACACACACACACACACACACACACACACAGACTTACACACACTAAGGTTGAGCCTTTCAGCTGCTCAATGAAATCTTGTGACTTAGATTAAAATTACATGAGCATATGTACCAAGAGTGTGGATGACTCAATGCCAGTGTTATAATAAGAACTGGAATTTAAACGGATGTCAAAACTACAGAGATAAATTCATCTAACATAAAACCAAATTTAGCAAACTGAACTACTACAGTAAATTTTAAGTGGGATAAACACAACGTCTTGTCTTGACTTTGAGTTTAAGTATCTGAGGGCACAAATATACAAAAAGAAACAGCAAGAAACATCTGGGGGGGGGGGTGAACAATAAACCCAGTATGAATGGAGAGGATAGTGTGGGCACCAGAGCAGCTAATTTAATCTCAGTGGATGCCAACAGCAGAACAAGTCTAGAAAGTGAAAATTATTTTTATTGTTATTTTGGAACAAATCTAGAGTTCTGCTCAGAATACTGGGCTACAATTTGAGGCTTAAGCTGTCATCTAGGTTCAGACGGAACTTGTTGACCTAATTAAGAACACTCACATTTCACAATTTCATATATTACACAGTATGGTAGTTTGAATAAGAATAGGCTCGTGTATTTGAACGATTAGAAAGTGACTTTAGGAGAGGTGGCCTTGTTGGAGTAGGTGTGTCACTGAGGGTGGGTTCTGAGGTTTCTGAAACCCAAGCAAGGCCCAGAGACTCTTGCTGCCGCCTGCTGATCCAGATGTACAACTCTCAGCTCCTCCTCCTGCACCACGTCTGCCTGCATGCTGCCATGCTTTCCACCGTGATGACAATGGAGTAAATTTCTGAACTGCAAGCCAGTCCCAATTAAATGTTTTCCTTTATAAGAGTTGCTGGGGTCTTGGTGTCTCTTCACAGGAATAAGAGATGAACTAAGACACACATTGACTGAATACATGGACTCATGGTAATGTAAAGCTAAGTTTATAATATGTAACTGGAAGATGGTGACATAAAGCCCTGCCTTTTCAATGGAGGTGAGAGATTGGATTATAGGTTTTCTTGCCTGTGTGAGCAACCTCAAGATTATAACCATAAATGACAGTTAAGCAGACCCTTGTTAATCCCGTATCTAATCAGATCAGTTAAAGCAAAGATTACTTGGAGAAAAACCCGACTGATTACCCAATGCCTCCAGTTGATAACATCCTTCCATTCCTAGGTAGGGAGAGGCAACCTGCTACAATGGGTTTCCACCAACACAACACTGTTGGGCAAGGAGCAGCCAACCGCAGCAAGTCATTAAAGACTGAGAACATTCTAGAACACATTTAACATTCAAGTCTCAAAAGAGACTATGGCACCTGCCTATGGACATGTTAATTGTCTCGAATATCCTTTCTTCTTTGCCCCTTGAGGTTCAGCTGGTCGGTGATCACCTGCATTCCCCTTAGGTTTTACATGAGGACAATGAATTGTACCCTCTTGGACACATATTTTTAAAAGGAAAATGTTATAGTTCACTTTCTTTAAAACTTAAATGTTGACCATCCAATAGAGCAAGCAAGCCCAGAACAGTACTCTCCAATCTAATTATAATGGAAAACTTACACCATTTAAAAACATTTCTGGGGCCAGGGAGATGGCTTGATGGAATAAACAAAACAAAACAAACAAACAAAAAAGCACTAGCTGCACAAAACCTGAAGGCCCAAGTTCCATCCCAGAAACTAACCAAAAAACCCAGATGCAGTGGTGTGTAGCTGTAACCCCAGCACTCCCATGGTAAAACTGAAAGCAGAGAGTGGAGAATGGCGAACACTGGCCAGTTAGCCAGAGGCAGGAACAAGAGAGCCTCCCTCAACAAGGGGGAAGGTAGAGCTGGCTCTCGATCTTCTACATGCATACATTGGCACTAGTATACCTGTGTACACTCTCACCCCCAGACCCCCTCACAAACAAATAAATCTGTGATAGCCACATTAAGATACATAAACAGAAGCAGGTGAAGTAAGTCTTACTAGTTTGTAAAATCTAGACCATCAGCAGTTTGCTGAGTAACTACTTAAAAATAACCCCAAGATTCCTTAAAGATATTTAACATATTAGGGTGGAGCAGAGTTCAATGTCTGACATCTGCTACATGTTGTATGGTTTTGCTTCATCTCAACTTAAACCAGCACCATTTTAAATGCCCAGGAGTCACAGGTGTCTGGGTCTAGGGCAGCCCTAGAGGGAACAGAAGGGCCGTGTGACGTGGGGTCCCGTGCAACCTATGCAAGGAGCTGTGTACAGACACTTTGGATGCTTGGAACTCTCACGTCAGATGAAAGCAGAGTCACTCTATTTGGGCACTTTAACACATTTCCCATCATTAATTAATACATCCACTAGGCTCCAGAAGGATCCTGCATCGTCCTAGTTATAAAAGAATTTTTCAAAGCATGGATAGCTTCATGAGTTGGAACTTAACTCTTGTCAAAATCCCTCCAAAACCAAAGGCCAAATATAAATGTTGCGCCCCACCCCCCAAAAGCAAGCATTTGGGAAACGAATTTCAAAATAAACATATCAAAGAGAGTGAATGTGGATCCTTTTACTTTATCTTGCTCTCTATCTCTACGATTCCTAGCAGAGCAGCCAACCCAGGAAGAGCTGGAGACAGCCCAGTAGCCTTCTAAGAAGATGAAAAAGCAAAACGAAACATTTTCAGGCAGCGTTTCCCAAAACAGGGAGAGCATTCTCAGCAATGACAGCCACTGACATAACCTGCGAGTCAGACACAGGCCTTTCCTCCCTTCAATGGATGTAGGAACTCAAGCAGAAACAAAGCCCTGGCCAACATTTTTAAAGACACAACTGGATAGTTGGCTAATGCTCTCTCACTGCCTTATAAAGGAAACTATCCACCTTTACATAGCAAAGATCTCTGTGCAGAAACTCAACTCAGAACCTCCACAGGGTGAGTCAGAAGCAACACCTGGTTCATCACTGAAGAGCAATCGAATGACGAATCCATCAAGCAAGAAAACATATAGGTTGACAATAGCCCTCATTGAAAATGATCAGATAATTAATTCATAACAAAGAGGTAAGAGACAATGACCTACATGACTCGTTTGCTCTGAACACTATCAGATTTTCCTAAGTTTAGGGGTCAAGGTTTGCATTTCACTTTGGTCTCCAGATGGAAAAATGTCAGGTTTAAGGAAGAATCAGGTCGGGTAATGGCTGAAGTTCTGATTCATGTAGCCAGCCAAGGAGCACCACACAGAGATGCATCATGGGCTCCAGCGAACAGCAGAAGCCAACACCTGGCCTCCCCTTTAAAGCCGGTCTGCGATCAATGCTGCTCTCAGCAAGCAAACCACCCAGGATTTCCCCTACCACAGGGGAAGGAAGGACATTGGCAGTGGTGAGCTTGACTACTCTATACAAGCTTGGATAATACAAAAGTATTGTACAAAATCATTATACATTTTTTTTTCCTTTTGGGGAGGGGTATAGCTGGGAATTAAACACAGAATTTCCATACACTAGACAAGTGCTCTGTCCAGGCTTATTTTAGCATAGAACAACAGGCAGGTTTTATTTTATGCAGTTTGAAGATTCAAAATTTAAAAATGCTAATGCCCCGTGTAAGCATATATATATACACGTTCACACAGGGCAACATATCCTGTAAGTAAAAACCGAGTTCTAGGCTTACCATTTATCAAATATGAGACGAATGCCATAAAAGTCACTTTCAACCAACCTACCCTTCCTTTCTCTGTAAAACACTATCATTAGATGTTCTTTACCTGATAGGGTCTGAACATCAATGACCAGCAGTGTGCAAAGCTTGGCACAGCGTCTTGTGCAGGTGGTAAGTTGTAATACATGACAAAGTTTCTCAATGTTGTCACGAGGAGGTGTCACTCCAGGACTGGGGAGATGGCCTTGTGGGAAAAGTGCTTGCTGCACAACCTTGAGGACATGTGTCTGGATCCCTAGCACCATGTAGCCAGACACAGCAGTGTACATGTATGACCTCAGCACTGGGGAATATGGGGGACACAGGAGGATTCTGGGAGCTGGCTGGTCAACCACACTTGTCAAACTGGCAAGCTCTGGGTTTAGTGGGAAACCCTGACTCAAAAATGAATAAATAAATAAATAAGGTGTGGTCACTTAATATCCTTGACCTAAAGTCTCCACTTGTGTGGGTGTGAGCATGTATACACACACACACACACACACACACACACACACGAGGGGGGGGAATAAAAAATTTTAAAATGTGGTGGCAGCAGTGATGACTCAGAGGTGAAGAGTGCTTTCTGTTGTTCCAGAGGATCCAAGTTCAATTCCCATCACCTACACCAGGTTGCTTACAACCACACTCCAGCCCCAAGGCATCCAACTCTCTCTTCCCACATATGCACACAAATGCACGCAAATAACATTTTAAAAGAGAGAGAAATGTTTACTCTCATTTCTGTGCATTAGGCTGGAACAGTCACTGGAATACTGTCACACTCTTCCCTTCTTCTGAGACACTGAGCATCATCCGCAAGATGAAGGGATGAGGTCTCTTAACTGTATGTCCTCAGTGGGAAAAGGTGGGAGCTTAAAAAACCTATTCTAGAATAGAAATGCATTACAGGTTGAACAGTGTCATGTCCAGAATATTTACGTCGAAGTGCTAAAACCTCCATAAAAGAATGATGCCTTACTTAGATTAAGAAGTAGATGAAGAAGAAGAAGAAGAAAGAAGAAGAAGAAAGAAGAAGAAGAAGAAGAAGAAGAAGAAGAAGAAGAAGCCACCGCCTACATGTTAAGGTAGTTTAAAATGAGGTCAAGTGAATGGGCCCTAACATAATACAACTGGACCTAATTTGTACCCTTGTAAAATCTAGGAATGTGGACACATACATGCACACAGAGAGAAAGTAAAACAAAGATGAAGTCTAGAATTGGGATAACACCTAGAGTCCTGGAGAGACACACAGCATGCTCTCCCACACAGCCCTCTGCACACCAGCCCTACCACAGTTCCAGTCTCTGGACCCAATAGACAATAAATTCCTATTGTTTAGGTCACCCAGCTTGCAGTGCCTTGTTATGGCACCTGGCCAATTAACACAAGGTGAGATCAGGCAGCAAGAAGATTCTCTATTTCAAAAGAGCTGACAAGACCTGGAAAGTATGCAGCCTGAGAAGAACCTACGGAAGTTCTCTCTGTGTGTCTCCCGTCTCCACCCAATGGGGTCATCTCTCATACCTTTGAAAGTTATGTATCTACAAAGAGGCTAGCTTGAGACTGCCCAAGGCTTGTATATTTACAGAGAGACTTCGATTTTAAAATAGTGCTGGTGTGTGCACACGACCACACAACGAATGACTCAGGCATCCATAAGGACTTATTATAAATGACTAAAAACTCCTTGAAAAAAAAAAAAAACCTTGGCAGCAACATCAGTTTTCGACCTTCATCAGAACCATTATCCCAGCAGGCATCAAATTCAGATCCTGACTGAGCAGGATGTGTCTGGTTCCCTAAGATTTGGGGTGGGGGGGTGGGGGGATGGGAGGGGCATTTCCTTGGCTCAAGGCTGCAGCCCCGGGAGCTGCTACCTCAAGGTACGCCTTTTCCAAATGCAGACACTTTAAACTAGCTGCTCTCAAAAGGAAACGCACACCCGCGGAGTAAGCACTGACTCGCTCAGTCACTTGTCAAGGTTTGTTACAATGGTCTTTCAATCCGGTGACCCATCCCTCAAACTCCCACACGTGTCACTCTGGCACTAAAAATCATCATTTGCAGGGAAATGCCAGAAGTCAGTCTTTTACTTGCCAAAAAAAAAATCCCAACCTTTCTGGCCTCATGTCTCATGAGGACAGCTGATTTTTTCCACATGGACCACCATACTATTTGCAAACACTTAGAGGTAAAGAAGCCACGTGCAAACTAAAAGATAAAAGATCTAAAAGTACCCAGTCAAAAGAATATAACTCGGGCTTATTTCATAAGCATGAAAGTCACACTCTCCATCTGAGAAACAGAATGCACACTTCGGGGTGTTCTCGATAATATCCTCACAGCCACACCCCAAATCAGGGCGCTTGTCTGGATTCCTCAGGTCTTACTAGTTTACACTGTCAAGGGCAAACTTTTAAGACTGCACATGCTGAGCCTATGCTCCCCCACATCCCCAACTTCATCTTTCCCATACCTCCCCAAGGCCCCCCAAATTCTTGCACTCACAGTGAGTGACTCAGAGCACTGACCACCAGGCTTCCCAGTCTAACAGTTAATCCCCACATCTAGCTCTGGTTTTCTGGCAGAGCTAGGCTCACCTTGAAGGTCCGTCTGGCATCCATGTTCTGTGTTTGCTTTGCCCTGAGTATTTGAGGCACATGTTTACCTCTCTCCTCCTTCCTAGGTTCATCAGCTTCTTGGAATGGGGTTGGGGATGTGGGAGACAGATTCACTGCCTAGCCAAGGCTAGCCTCGAACTCCCAGTCGTGGGTTTATCACGGCCAAGGCTGGCCTTGAACTGTGTTGGTCAGGTTTGTATCATCACACTCTTATTTTCAGACAAAAAAACAAAACAAAACAAAAAACCCAAAAGATCCCTACAGTTTGCATTACTTGTATGTCTACCTCTCTAGTGCCTAGCTCATGTGTAAAGATGTCCCAAATCAAGCTACTACTGTAAACTGAAAAATAGCTTCTACTACGAACACACCTCCTTGGCCTTCATAGATTATCTATAGGGTCTCAAATATATTTAGGGATCTGTCCAACCACAGCCCACAGCATCACACTGAATCCCCCATAGCATACACATAAGCCTGCCCTAGTCAGGGAATCCAACTGAAGAACCTTCCAGACAGCACACCCTGACTGAATCTCCACCTGCCCAAAGGTCCTAGAGTAGCACAGCGACCTGAAGGCCACCCATGGAGAACTCCTAGAGGCCACTGTCACCCTCTCTGCTCACTCCTGAGACTTCTCAATAGCCACAAGGTGACCTGGCCGCAGGCCTCCCACGCACAGCCTGGCTGAAACATGATCACATTAGTGGGTCACCTGTCTTCTCTTTGTGTAATCCTGAACCTGATCTGCGGTCCTGGGCTCCCTACCCTTAGAAACACAAAGAACTCTTTCTTCCCTTTCTGTTACACACAAAGACAAGTGGGGACTGTGGGACAGCTAAGGCTGCAGGACACTCAGGAGACACCACACACTTCAGTAAAGATCGGAGTTGGACATCATCATTTGTAAACCTGTTTTCTAGTCAATATGTAACTAGTGATACATATGGCAGCTACCAGATTCCTCAAGTGAAAGGCATGCTCTTAAAAGCAACCCTCCCAGGGCCATTCACTCCTGTTCAGAGGCTCCCTGGATCTTTCATTTTTATAATCTGCAAGTTCCTTAGCAGGATAAAGATGTACTGACCAACTAGCATCTAAGCATCAGGCCCCGAGATGTATGTCAGACCTCCAATAAATAGCACGTCTACCAAACCTCAATCCCAGTTCAGAGTTGCTCCCTGGATCTCTACCATTTCATAAACCCAAACCTCCATGCCAAGCCCCTGTCTTCAGGAAACCTAGATTTCCAACACCTCGCTGCAAAAACTGGTCCCACAACTTAGAGCTACAGGAATCCATAGATACTGCTGCACATCTCTGGGGCCTCAGTTCCTTAATCTGAAAAACAGCTTAATTGTGAGACCTATCCCATGAGGCTGTTGGCAAGGACCCCTCAGGGGCCTTGAAGAAGTATGCTGCACTGTTATAGCCAGGACCACCATATGGCTGGCTAGCAAACGGTTTTGTTTGGAAGGCGCTTTCTTCTTGTGGTTTTCTTCTCTCCCTTTAGCTATCTGGTGATGCAGCTTGAGGAAACAATTTAGAAGAAAACTGGGAAGCCCTGTCGATGGGTCTCGCTCCATTCAACCAATTTTCTTTGCTCTCTCCCCCCAGGGCCGTTCCTGGGACGTTCCTTCTTAGTACTTACTGCCAAAATCAAGACCTTCCTGCTGCCAAATCTCAGAGGCTTTTACTAGAGTTATTATTGTGATTTTTTTTTTTAAACTCATAGAAATGTTTCAATTTTCATTTAAATCTGGATTCCAGCAGGACCCTCTCTATGATCACCAGTTTAAATTTTCCCAACCAGCATTATACGTGCCTATCACCCCCCTCCCCCACCCTGGTTATAGATCACAACTCCCATAGGATGAGAACCTGCTCCAATGATCTCAACGTACACTGTTGGGAGCAGCCCACAGTCTCTTGGAACAACCTCCCCCTTTAGCCGTCATGGAAACTGAACACAGGGCCTTATGATGCTAAGCAAATGCTCTACCACTGAGCTACATTTCCATCCCAAATTCCCTTATTTGGTAATTTATAGACTTGTGTTTCCGGAACTGGGCAAGGCAGAGTATTACTTGCCTTTCCTCTTTAATTGAAGCCAAAGGTGATACACAGGCTTAGTACCATTGGCCATTGGAGGAGCATAGTAAAGTTTTCTTGGGGGAGGGGCATCTGAGGAAGTGACAGAACTCTTCAGAGCACACGGTTTAGCTATCTAACCTTACTCAAGTCACTTTACATTCTCTGAGTTGCAGTTAATTTGTCTTAAGAGTGAAGTGAACTTTTCCCTAAGATTTCTTGCTAAAGAGATGGTACTTTGGAGTTATTTGTGAGGCATCTTGTCTGGCCTCTTATCAGAGCAGTAAGTACACAGCTAACAAGTCACAACAAGTCTAAGAGATAAGTAGGTATGCATGCAAATAGCACACTAGCCATAAAGATGCAGCCTCATGTACTGCAAACTCGAAATGGTGCCAACCTGCCAAAAACAGATTCACGGCAGAGCACAAAACTGCAGGCTTGCCTTTAATTATGTAATCTTAAGCCTATCTTGAAGTAACAAGCAAGCCTATCTTGAAGGTGACTTATCTGGGCTTCTATCTAATGCTCTTCCACAAGTCAATCAATCAATCTCAATCAATCTCCCCCCCACCCCCCTCCAGCTTTGCTTAAAGCTTTTGGAATGCAGCTTGTTAAAAGACTCGGACCCAGCACAGCTTAGGAGGTAAGAATCTGTGAGAGCATCCCTACACTGTCCTTGTCATTTTCTCTGATGGGAGACCTTCATGTTTCAAACCTTATATCCAGTCTGCCAATCTAAGGTTGTTTATGATGGACTTTGTGAGAAAAACATCCAGGAATTTAGGGGGAGTGAAAGACTAGTGAACTACAAATACTGAGTTCAAGGTTCTTAAAGACCAAGAGAACAATGTTGAGAACCTAAGTCCTTAATCACCCTTATTATGGCCTAGTATGATGAGTAAACACTTAGAAGGCTGAAACAGGAGTATTGCTGTCAGTTCAAGGCCAGCCACTGTACAAAATGAGATTCTCTCGGGGGGGGGGGGGGGGGGGAAGGACAAAAACTAAAATTAATTAATAATAGATATAAAGTAATAAAATGACATTCTAAATCAGGACCTTGGCAGCTTTGGAAACACTGGCTTTTACTGCTTCTTTAATTTGACTGCTCCTGTCTGTCCATGACAGGAAGAGTTTCTTACAGGCTGTACAGGCATTTCGGAAAGCTGGACTTAACAAACAGCAAACCAAACCACGATCATTGACAGACACCACACTGAGCCTAGTGCTTCGGGATCTGAGGTTGATTAACTTGGAGCCTTATCGAGGCAGGAGCAGGGCTGTTTCTGTAGGCCTGGGGAGCACGGTGGGGCAGCCAGACAGTGAGTCACCGAGTACTTACATCACTCTTCCGGAACTTTGCCTTCAGACTTTTCATCTTTAGTCCATTCAGCCTTCCAAAGTCCTAGGAGATTTGTCAATACCTAAGCAGAGAGGGGGGAAAAAATGAATGAATGTAGCTTGCCAAGTAAACACTACAGATTTTCTCCCCTGATTGGATTACAACACTGGGCCAAGAGGAGGAGGAGATAGGGTTGGGTTGGGTTGAGCTGTCAGTGAGCTGCTGGGATGCAGCGAAGAACATAAGCTCTCCCACTCATGCTACACACCCTCAGACCTTCTGACACGTACAAATTAGAAGAAGAAAAAAAAACAAGAACTGTTTTATCCTCTTCATTTATTTTAGCTGACATATAAAAAACTGCACGTACTTCCCATCTAAAATGTGATATTTAGAAATATGTATACATTACAGAACAGCAAATGGGCCAATTAACCCGCCCAGTATTTCACACACTTCTCACTGTACCATGATGAGGATCTTTAAGCCCTAGCAATCTCAAGGACACAGACCACTGTTTATAGGAGTCACCAGGCTGCACCACAGAGCTCTGGAGTCCATTCCTATTGGCAAGCAGAAATATATCTTCCGATTGGCATTTACCCAACCACTGGCAATAAGCACTCCAGTCTCTGCTTCACTGTCTTAGACTTAGATATGTAAGTTACCTAGCATATAAAAGTGAGAGTGTGTAAATCAAGCCTTGACACTCTGCTCTGCTGTGGATGGGGTGTGGCTTGCTGGGGGATTCCAGTATTAGAAGCTTGGTGATATGGGAGGTGATGGAATCATTAAGAGGTGAGGCCTGCTGGGAGGTCTTTAGGAGAGTGCTCTCTGAAGAGCATCCTAGTCTCTTGGGATGAGAGCAAACTGACCCTTAAATCTCTGCCTTTCCAGCAATCTGAGGTCTTCCTTATACAGGATGCCCCAACGCTGTCATTTGCTACAAGGCTTTCTAATGAAACACGCCTTTGACCCTGCACAACTGCAAACTAATAGTGCTTCCTTCTTGACAGTGGTACCCAAACATGGGTATTCCATTATAGCAATAAAAACCAAACCAGTACATGCTCACTGAAGCAAGCGTTCTCTCTCTCTCCTTCAGTTTTCAGTTGTTCAATTGAACTCCTTTTAAGGGATAAAAACCTGAAGACAATAGAAAAGTCTTCCTCTTCCGCGCGCTGTTCACTCCTTGCTTATTTTTCAAGTGTTTGCCTCTCTCCCCTGCTCCTCTTAAATACAGTGTAGTTGACAGAAAATGCCAAGAACAACATAATCTCCCTCATAAAGACCTCATTCCTCAGGCGGCCCACTCTAAGCAATGTAAGACTCCCCAGGTCCTTTTGAGACTCAGCAACTCTGAGTTAGTATTGGAAGTCTTCAGCAATTACCACACTTGGGAGAAGTCTTTAGTCTCCTGGAAACTGGATATAAGTTTTTCAGAATATGTATATTTATGTATATGTACACATATACACATACATATGCATACACACATACATACATGCACATATATGCCTATACATACATAAAATACACACATATACACATACATACACACACACACACACACACACACACACACACACACACACACACACGAAGAAGCTTCCTAGTTTTCACTGGATTTAGCAAGATACCTGCCATTCTTCCAAAGACTACAAAAGGTCAAGTCTCTGAGAGATGTTAAACTCTTATCTGCCATCACAAAGCATGCTTTCTCCACTGTCCAATATAGTTTCACAGTCAAAACCAAAAGCCCAAAGCCTGTGTTAAAATATAATGCAGAATTTATCATTTTCAGTAACCTAGACTAAGAAGAAACTCAAAGTGCACTTAAGTCAGAAAGGCGAAATAATCTGTGTGAACACCACACTGGGTACTCAATAAATGTCAGCTTCAAACTTTACTTGACAGAAGCGGTAATGTGAACTTCCAACTGACAGCGTCATTACAGTGGAGAGCTATGGAATGGTGGGTAAATGTTCAATACTCCTGGATATTATTTTTTCAAACCAAAGCTAGCCTGGCCTTCCTCCACATTCTTATTTAAAACAACATGGTTTATGAGGCCAGACGTGAAGTAGAAGCAGGAAGTGCATGACTCTACTCGCCCCTCTCCCAAGGATAGCTTTGTGTCTGCAACCAGAAGTCACTGTATACGCTACCCTCTGATGTGTTCCCATCCATCATTAGTGATGTCACCAAGCAGAGCCCTTGGATGAAGGACATGAAAACAAGGCCATCCCACAGCACTGAGATGGCATTTATTTGGAGGTCTCCTGCCACTGTGTGAGACCCTTTCATCTTTCCAGCCTCTGCAGAAGTGGCAGAACACACACTGCCTTGAAAAGTACACGGACTGTAATTACACACTGCTAATTGCTGAGGACGTAATCACAGAGCACCTGGAGTAGGAGCACACTGGTCAGAGTGGACCTCCCCGAGAAACCCAAACGGAGCTCGTTGCTTTCCATGCAAAAACAACTTTTGATGAAATGATTACAAAATAGGAATGATGATAATTGAATACTATTAAACTGGCACTGCCCAGGGCTAGCTGGACCAACTATCTCTAAACAATAAATTCAATTCCTTCCTCCCACTCTCTCAAAATAACCAAGAAAAGAGATCAAATCAATACAGCTCAAAGGGGGAAAAAGGGAAGAAGCCACGGCTGGGAAAAACCACAAAATGTGTGGCCCGCCAAGGTAGAACCACTGAGCATTCCTTCATTCTCAGAACAAAAGGTCTCAGGCAACAATCTGCTAGACTTTTTGTTTGAGATCACAGGAGTTGTAAGGATGTTGGGTTTGGTGTGCGTGTGTGAGCGTGTGTGAGTGTGTGAGTGTGTGAGTGTGTGTGTGTGTGTGTGTGTGTGTCTTTGGCTTTCTTCCACTCCCCTTCCCCCTTAAAACTTGGCAATGAGAAGTATGTGAACTGTTCTTTGGAGATAATTAAATAAATAGTGAAAAATTCCAAAACTTCTTAAGGGAAGGTACGAATTACTAAATGAACATTTCCCTAGTGCCCAGCATTTGACTGTGTGATAGCTGGGTGGTCCATGGGTATGGCCCCATGATGGGACAGGCCTATCTATGCTAAGGGGCAAGTGCTAGAAACAGATTAGTAACCCTAGAAACAAGACCTCTGACTGGGCATAATTAGAGGTATTAATCCTGGTCTTTGTAAAAGGAGCTAACATGAGGAAGACATGGCCAGTGAGAGCTCGCCCTGCCCTTGGTTGATAGCAAATTTACTCTACCTCAGCATCTTCTAGAAAAGAAGTAACTTGCACATCCCTGCCTTCTTTCAGTCAACTGGGATTTTACAGCCCAAATCCCAGTGCACAGGATAAACTACAGTTTGTCCTAGGTAACATGACATCCAATTACAGCAAGGAACACTAATGGCGGTCCTTGGGAAAGCCACTTGAGTTGCCTATTCCAGACTAGCCATGCACAATTTACTGGATGTACCTTTAAGGAGAGCTACAGTCAAAGAGCTGCACAGCAGCCTCATGCGGTATTCACAGAAAGATGGCACACTGAACATGCGCAGGAAGATGACAACACCTACTAGATAACAACCTGAACTAAAATTCTCATTTCAAACAGATAAAGCACTTAACCCGGGCCCATTCAAAGTATGTCACAGGAATGTATCATCCCTCAGTAGTCACCTATCACCACATGATTGCATCACATTAACCAGCAGGGATGAAACAGCACAAAGTACATCCTTGTCTTCTCATATAGAAGGCCAGATGCAACCCGGGAGTTTATTAATGAATTTCCTCTTTACAATTAGTACTGCAGCTCTCAATCCGACCCTCATCTGATATATGTAAAGCCTTAATCAAAATACTTTAATACTAGCCTGGACCACAAACAAAAAATTGTACTTGCTTATTTAAAATCTGCACAGTCCCCCAAATCCTCTGAATACCACAGACTCAGAGGAGCAAGATCCTCTAGCTAAGCCTTGCAGCCTGGAGTGTGGAGATTATGGAATGGGGTCCTCAGTAACAGCAAAACACTTATGTGTACCCAGACAAGCTTGGAGACTTTCTTCTTCCAAGTTATACAGAACATCAGACTTAAAATCCACACCCACAAAAGCATCAAGTAGAAGGAACCAAGATACTTGTTCCCTCAGACAATAACCTCTCCGCATCAGAGATAGATTCTTACCAAGAGCTATACAAACATGTGGTTCTTTCAATCTGGCAGAACAAAAGCATTCTCCAAAAGGCCTCTCCAGGCCAACTATTCCAGGAAGATGGCTCTCACAACACCACATCTCTCCAACCCTGTGGAGGCTGGTTTAACTTGGCCTTCTAGCTGGGGCTTCCCTAGGAGTTATGCCTCAGCTTCTGAAACAAAGAAAATAAACTGGGGATGTGGACCCAGTAAATATTTCTTCTATCCTGTTCATTTTCTCTACAGCAGACTGGTCTAAGTCTACAACACTGAGGTTTAAGGGCATTTGGACGTTCAAGAAAGAGAATTGGCACCACAGGAGATTCACAAATGATGCATGGTGCAAGTTGAAAATAGCTTGGGAAAAGACTCTTATAATTAGGTATTAAATACTGCACACTCACTGGAAATTCTTGAAGGGAACAACAAAATCAGAGAATTGTTTATAAATGGGACAGGATTCCAATTGGTCATGAGCGCAGGATTTAGGCTGTGGTTGGGGTGGGGGTGGGGGTGGGGAATGGACACAGACACCATGGTGTCTCTCCATGGTGTCTGATCCATGGTGTCCTGGATCAGACATCTGTGCAACCTCTCTAAGCAGCCTCCAGTGTCTCTCATGATGCTGAGTGTACCCACGGGGAATCATTGCCAAATGTTACCCAAGGTGGACCACTTTAGATCCTGGCACGAGAGAGTTCAGCAGCCCTGTTATATTTTTCCAGAAAATTTAAAAATTCCCATCTCAGGCTGCCCACTGACTTAGGAATAGATGAATTTTCAGGGTAGAATTTTTATTTTGCTTACACATCCCTAACCATCATCATCTATGTGAATGATCACACAGGGCATAGATCAAATTAGGCGCCTACATAGGCTTTAGCTCACCATTAACCTCAGCAGAATTCTCTTTGATCTCCAGCACTACATCACTTAGCTGCACTGGGATTTTTGTAAAGGCAACACTGCACTTGGGTTTCACCACATACTGATCAAAGTTCTCATACTGAGAACTTAAAGGCTCCAAGCTCCCTTGGCCTGGTCTTTACAAGCAGCCTCCTCTTCCTGCCTCTCTGCTCCCTTCCTCACTGCCTTTCCCTCCTCCCCAGCATCTTCCATAGCTACATGCCAACCCCAGCCAAGTGGCAGACTCTGAATAATGCATTGTTAGGCTCAGCAGAGACCAAGAATCATCAGACAGAACCTTGGAAACAAGTTCTTAGAATAGAGAGATTCTGTCAGCCTGACTGTGCAGACAGCTGTGGGCAAGCCCAGTAATTCCCCGCAAGGCAATGTGCCTGTGCCTTTATTCCCACACGATTCAACCACTGGCTTTATTTAGGATGGGCATTCCCCCGCTCAACTCAGAGTAAGCCAGTGAATCATTTTCTCCATCATTATCTCTGATCATCACATGAAGGGCCTTAAACATCGAGGATCAAACACTCAGAAAGTTATAGCCTTCTTGTCCCAGCATCTGAAAGATCAGATACAACAGGCAGGTTGAATTTATTAATTAAATAATGCAATTCTCAATCAGAGCTTAATCTCTTCTAATTATATCCTTAATCAAAGTACCTTGATAATTCCTATAAAGCACTATTAAAAACATTAGACCCCAACTATTGCATATACATTGTAGACTGGAGCAATGCTTTCTTCGGAGTGCACACTATGGTTGAACAAATTCCTTATAAAAGAAACATGTGCTGATTCTCTTACTACCTCTCCTCCACCTCCATTGGACTCCTGAACCACAAAGACATGGAACATGCTGTCCTCTGAGAGGCTCCACCCAGCAGCTGATTCAGACAGATGCAGACACCCACAACCAAACAGTGGATGGAGCCTCTGGACTCTTACGGAAGAATAGAAGAAAGGACTGCAGGCTCCAAAGGTATAAGAACTCCACAGAGAGACCAACAGAGTCAACCAACCTGGGCCCTTAGGGATTCTCAGAGACTGAACCACCAACCAAAAAGCATACACAGGCTGGACCTAGGCCTCCTTGCACATATGTAACAGATGTGCAGCTTGGTCTTCATGTGAGTCCCAAACACATGGGATAGCGGGGCTATCCCAAAAGCTATTGCCTGTATGGGGATATGTTCTTTTAGATGTCTGCCTTATTTGGCCCCAGTGGGAGAAGAAATGCCTAGCCCTGAGGAGGCTTGCAGTGCAAAGGTGGAGGGATACCCAGAGAGGCCCCACCGGCTTAGAAGAGAAGGGAGGGGAATGGAGGAAGGATTGTGAGGGGGTGACTGAGAGGGGGCAGTGAGTGATGTCAAGTGAATAAGTAAAAAAGTAAAATAAAAAGAAAGAAATGTGTGTTGAACTAGAAGCACAAAAATTCCAGTGAGGTCATCCATCATAAAATGCAAGTTTCCAAAGGATTTAGGAATTTAGCAGAAAACTGTTGGCAGTGACCTCGAACCCCTCTTCACAAGCAGAGCAAAGGGCCAGAAAGCGGAGACTAGATGAGATCTTGGGAAAAGCAAACAAACAAACAAGCATACAGCAATTCTCACCATGTCTACTCAGCCTCATGCAAGAGAGTCCAAAGACGTCAGGAAAAGTTAAACAAATGTTCAAGTTGTACCTGGTGTGAGACAAGCTGGCCCACACTTTAAGAATGAGAATGGGAGCCGGGCAGTGGTGGCGCACGCCTTTAATCCCTGCACTTGGGAGGCAGAGGCAGGCGGATTTCTGAGTTCGAGACCAGCCTGGTCTACAGCCTGAGTTCCAGGACAGCCAGGGCTACACAGAGAAACCCTGTCTTTGGGGGGGGGAGGGGGGATGAGAACAGGGAAGTTGCCTCTGTATTGCAAGCAACTTGAGTGCTGGACTGCACTCAAGTATGGATGTGTTTCCTATGGGTCACATGCAGATAATTAGCCACAGATAGTGGGACTTTGTCTCAGATCTCTGTAACAGGATGGATTTGAGGAACAAGGAGCAAGAACAGGAAAAGCTGGCAGCCTGGCAGAGAAACAAGACACAGAGGCCAGCAATGCCACCCCCTCTGTAGAAGAGTGGGGGAAAGAGAGGACAGACACTCTAATGGCCCCTTGTGCTGCTCTGCAGGGGCTGCCCTAACAATGCATTGAAGCTTAACAGAAATGCAGCCTTCACAGTTCTTCAAGCCCAAAGGGAAGGTGCACGCAGGCTGACTCCATTCTGAGGTTTCCCTTGGACTTGTGGACAGCCATCTTCAACTTGGGTTTCATTTGCTCTTCCTCTGTGTCTCTATGTCCTAGTTGCCTCTTTCAGAGGCCACCACTGTTCTTGGACAGGTTTGACCATATAGCATTGTTCAGCTTTAATTATCTCTAATACAGTCATCTTCTGAACTACCTGGGATTTGAACTTCAGCACATGAATGGTGGAGCACACAGTTCAGTCCTTAACACCCCTAGAAAAATCTCAAGAACAAGATCCAGCCCCTAACCACCTGCCGGGCTCAGAGAATACAGTACTGCGTAGCCATGGTACTGAAGTTGAACATCCTTATCCCGCTCCTACACCGAACTGTTGTTTGTATCAAAATGGGACTTTTTTTTCCCTAGACAGGATTTCTCAATGTAGGTTTGAACCCACTCTGTAGATCAGGCTGGCCTCGAACCTACAGAGATCTGCCTGCCTCTGCCTCGTGAGCACTGGAATTAAAAGCATGAGCCACCACTTTCCAGCTCAAAGCAGGAGTCTTTCTTTCCTTTTTTAAAAATAGATTTATTTATTTTATGCATTACGAGCACACTGTTGCTGTCTTCAGACACCCCAGAAGAGGGCATTGGATCCCATCACAGATGGTTGTGAACCATCATGTGGTTGCTGGGAATTGAACTCAGGACCTCTGAAAGAGCACTCAGCGCTCTTAACCACTGAGCCATCTCTTCAGCCCTCAAAGCAAGATTCTTAACAGAGCTCGTAAGATGATGAGGTGGAGCAGGGCAGTGTTGGCGCACGCCTTTAATCCCAGCACTTGGGAGGCAGAGGCAGGTGAATTCTGAGTTTGAGGCCAGCCTGGTCTACAGAGTGAGTTCCAGGACAGCCAGGACTATACAGAGAAACCCAGTCTCGAAAAACCAATTTTAAAAAAAAAAAAAGAAGAAGAAGAAGATGAGGTGGTAGGAGAAGTAGAGAGAAGAGAGAAAATGATCCAATTTTAAATACCAACCTAGCTTTTTCTAATTTTCTGAAATTGGACTTTCTGGGCTGGGGATGGGATTCAGTAGGAGAATGTAAACAAAACAAAAAACAACAAAACAAAAAACAAACAAACAATTGGACATTCTGACTTTTGACCTTAGGGTACTTAGACATTGAAACTGACCCTGGAACTTGTTTAAATGAATAATAATCAGAAAGTGAGGACATAGACTATACTACTTTTAGACAGTTGAGCACAAAACAAAGTAGTGCTACGATTATATTTCATAAATCTTATTAGTTCATCAAATCAGATAGATACACATGAATATATAACCATGAGCTGGGTGCCTCCATGCATGTTATCTCATTTGTGACTGAACTAAACTACAGGTTTGAAAAAATGTTATCCATGGGCCAGAGAGATGGCTCAGCAGTTAGGAGCACTGACTGTTCTTCCAGAGGTCCTGAGTTCAATTCCCAGCAACCACATGGTAGCTCACAACCATCTGCAATGAGATCCAATGCCCTCTTCTGGTGTGTCTGAAGACAGCTACAGTGTACTTATAAATAAGTAATTTTTTAAAAATTTATTTTAAAAAATTATCCATATGATGAATAAATTAAATATTCCATTTCATAGATATGCTAATAACTCTGACACAGTCATTCACACTATCAACAGTATCTCAATGCATTCCATAAAATATACCAATTAAAATTTTTAAATGTTTTAAATAATTTCAAAGGGAGTTTCGTTTTTGGCAATGAGATCTTCCTAAGATACTGTAATAGCTCCCTTTTTTTTTCCAAAGAGGATAAATAAGCGCATTCTTTTAGGATCATAAATGTCATGTGACATTACATCAAAACAGCCATGCAGTAGAACTCTCCTGAGAGTTAATCTGACAGTCACAACTTGCATTCCTCCAGGAGATGACATCCTTTTTTTTGAGAACCAAAAAAATCTTTGGTTCTTTGGGAATAAATCCTGATCTCAGTCCATAAGTCAGCCAGAGCCATAGGCACTGATGCAAAACTCCCAGTGGCTCTGGCAACGATGCTATCTGATCTCTCAAACCTGCTACTCACGTACCGTACGGAGAAGCCAACCAAGAAGTCCTGAGCTTACCTCCTGCCCTAAATCAATAGAATTTCAAACAGGCAGGCGTAGCCAAACTAGCTATCTCTGCAATGCACAAATGTCATTCTAGGATTAAGAAACGTGATACACCTTATCCCCTATAGCAGCGGCTCTCAACCTTCCTAACACTGCCACCCTGTAATGCAGTTCCTCATGGGGTGCTGACCCCGACCTTAAAACGATTTGTCGTTGCTACTCCATAACTGTCATTTCGCTACCGCTGTGGACTCTAAGTGTTTTTGGAGGCAGAGGTCTCCCAGAGGAGTGGAGACCCACAGGTTGAGAACCGCTGCTTTAGAGGGGAGGGAGGTTTTAAAGGTCTCTCAAATGTTCTCACTTGACTGTTCATCTCCTGATGCTCTCTTCACTATCACCTCCTAATCTCATCAACATGTTCCCATCGTAAGAGCATAACTGCCTGCATAGACCTAGTTCCGGATCCTCAACAGCCCAGCGTCTGAAGACATGTGCACACTGTGTACAAGGGCTCCTCCTCAGCTCCTTCCTCCAGGGTCCATTCCTTAAATTCTGTTCATCTTGCACATCAAGTTAAAATAGATTGGGTCTGCTGGGTATGATTGAACTAAAATCCTGTACCAAGGAAGCTGAAGCGGAGTTATCAGGAATTCAAGAATAACTGGGGCTCCCTAGTGAGACTCTGACTCAAAAATAAATTAAATTAATAATATTTTCAGGTGTGATCTTAACAGTTAATAGTGAAGATGAAAAAATAAGTGTAAGCTAGGCAGTGGTGGCACATGCTTTTAATCCCAGCAGTTGGGAGGCAGAGGCAGGCGGATTTCTGAGTTCGAGGCTAGCCTGGTCTACAGAGTGAGTTCCAGGACAGCCAGGGCTACACAGAGGAACCCTGTCTCAAAAAAAAAAAAAAGAAAAAAGAAAAAAGAAGTGTATAGTCATTGTGTAAAGCAGTCTGACAGATGCCTTCAAAGTGAAGTATAAATTTAATCTTTGACCAAGCAATTCTATTCCTACGTATCCAAGGGAAAAGAAAACATATATTCACACAGAGACTTGCACATGAATATTTATAGACACATTCAGAATTGCAGAAGAGTAAAACTCAAGGAACCCACGTGCGACATGTCCACAGTGAAGCGCAGCCAGTAGGAAACTGGAGTGTATGTGGATCCATGGTGTAATATGGGGTCATGCTGACAGAGGGGTGCTGAACACAGCAGCCTCCAGTGGTGCATTCTGGTTGTGTATTGGTCCAGTCGTAAGCACAGCTATCTGCCAGGGTCCAGTATGGGTGTGGTTCAAACGCATTACGTTAAGGCAGACAACTACGACCACAACACGGCACATGCCTCTACATTTACGATGTGTCTGAGAAAACAACATAATAGACAAAAGAAGATAAGTGGTCTTCTGCTTGCAAATGGCCGAGGGGTTCCACATCTTTGTCGATGTTTTGTCGATGTATCGAGTCACGGACTTGTACACTAAAATTGGTGCTGTAAGTCAAGACAGGATATAAGTAACTCCTCAGTAGAGCTGTTTCTAAAACTATCAAACATGGAAAGAAAGAAGGAAGGCTCATGTGTGAAGGGTTTGGTTGGGAAAACTCTTTACCATGAGGGAGAAGGCAGCTCAGTTATATTTAATCCCTGGCTTTAGTCTCAAAAAAGATGTTGCTGCCAAAAGTTGGCTAGCTACATATTGCAGCAGTCCTTTGACTCAGTTTCAAAAGAGAGATAACTTGGGCCTTCCATGGGTAGCGATGTTTTGGCAATGTAACTTAATGGTGGTCATGGTGGCTCCATTTGGCCTGTGTAATCTCTTTACCCAGTCAATAGGGTATCTTAAGTACTTGTCAGAATAAGGGACACATACATGTTATCGGTTATTTCTGTGAATGACAGAAACTGGGAGCAGGAGAAAGGGAAGGGATGGAGAAACCCCAAATGATCTCTGATACCCCAACTCTCATGAACACACTAAGCTTAAACAACTGTCATCACTGCCTAACTGAACAGCAGTGCTTGCCCCCTGGCATGCTCCACCATAAAAGACAAACAGCTTTCGACATGAAGGATACAGCACACTTCCATACGAAGACTATGTCCTCCCAATTCTTTACACGGCCGCAAACCTACAAACCCTGTACCAGATGCTCCAAGGTTCTGATGGGCACTCAAGGTCTTGCTATTTAAGTGGACGGACAGAAATGTGAAGGACAAAGTCTATGAAGCCATACTCATACGCTATGTACTGAATTACCATGAATGCACGGCTCCTGTAGAAATGGGGACCACAAAAGTACAGCTTACAGAGTCAGCCTTACTGTTTTTAAAAAAGTCCACGTGGACTGATGCATTTGCACAAAAATAGCAATACCGACGGGCACAGTCAAAACGTGTCTGTCCATTACATCCATTATATACCATTTAGCTACTGTGCAGGAATGCTCAAGGCTGGGGTGAACTGGGGAAGTTTTGTCAGACATGGATTTAGCAAAAACATTGCAACTCCTGTGGTCTCATGGCTGAGCTCCCCAGGCAAGCACAGGCAATCCTGCAGGCAGGATACTACCTACACACGTGTCTTTGGTCTTTTTTTTTTTTTTTTTGTCTTCTGGGTCACTTGGCTGGAACTAGGACCTCGTACATTCTAGGTCAAAGTTCTACTACTGAGCCACATCCCCAGCCCTACTAACAGTGTCCTAGATACCAAGGGCTGCTAGCTACTGCATCTAGATGAGGGTATCTTACTTAGCCAAGGCTACCCCATACCATGGCCACTAGCCAGACTGCTACTAAACATTGGAGATAAAACTGGTGTAAAGCCACAAATACTGTAAGTGGGGAACACACAGGCTTTATTATCGCTAATAAATGTTATATCAATTATATATTAGAAATGATAGCATTTGAATGTACTACTTACTCACTTCTTTCTTTCCTGTTCTGACAACTGAGAATCTAAAATTGCCTGTGTAGCCTTTATGTTGGGACATAAACACATATAAAAGCATTTCAATTTGTTATTACTGAGACAAGATAAAAATTAAACAAAAATGTACATGTTAATCAGCTTTAATATATTACCTCCGTATCTTAGTTTTATTAATTTACTACATATTGCAAGTTAGTGATAGGGTGCCTTAAAGTTGCAGTTTAAAAGGCCTCCTCAGACACAGACAGAAGGAATAACTGACTAACAATTTCATTCTACTTAAGACTGACAGGCACTCCGTCTATGTGTGCTCACCCATTACCCCACTGTGCAATACAAAAAGGACATCTCTTATTTGTCTCTATAAAGAGGTGGGCAGGTGGCTAGTTTTCCAAAGCATTCAACATGAAATGTAACTTTGCAGTCAGTTCATTCTGGGTACCACCACCGTGTTTAGTTTAAATAAGATTTTACTGCTCCATCTGCAGGGAGCTTGAAGCCGGGTAAGTTCTCAGAGGAACCTGTGACTAGAACTTAAAAACCAGTCATCTTTACTCTGTTCCAGTCCTATAACTAAGCAACAGAAGGAGATCAGTTGAAGTTACCTGGAAACTGTCTTGGGTCACACTAGCATATGGGACAAGCTTGCTTGCTATAGATGATTGATGACAAATTTTTGCCACTATAGCCACAGTTCTTTACGAGGTTGGCAGAGAGCCAAAAGGTGCCATAACAGCCAAAATAGTGTGGTCTACTTAAACGGGGCTTCTTCAACTTCCTACATTTGCAAGAACAACTTTTGTGGCCCTAATAACAGAATATGTGTATGTGTGTGTGTGTGTGTGTGTGTGTATACATATATATGGTATACACTAACAAATTCTCAGAAAAAATTTTTAATTCTTATGTATTCATATTATTTTACCATTTGTTAATAAACAAATTAGCATACTAAAGAGATGGGTATACTTATTCAGTTTTATATGAAGAATTAAATCTTGGATGAACATTTGTGGTTGCAGGCCTCAGACAGTCTTCAATTGTCTTGAGAGCTCATTTCAATTTCAATTTAATATAATTTCATATAAATTTCAATTTTATAACTGACAGATGCTGAGAACATCACGTGTGCAAATACACAGCACAAAATGGCAGAGAGATGTTTACAGTCACTTCAGAATTGTTGAAAACTCAGTCCTAATTCCAAGCCAAGATGCGTTTAGTGATTGTCGTTAAATGAAACTCAAACTGGGAACAAACTCATTTTTAAAAACCAAACATCCTCATGGAAGATCATACAAAGATAGACTGATTTGATAGGTGCTGAGGAAAAATTTTTCATAATTAAGCCAGTATGTTTCTGTGAGAGCAGAGTTTGCATGTACAGTCCAACACTGCAATTCACAACATGGAATGGCCTTGAGTCTGAGCAGAACTGGTTTAGGCAGTGCTCAATGGTGCTGAGTGGGGGCACAGTGTGCACAGAGCCAAGGCCACAGTGAACTCGCAGTGCATCATGGGTGAGCATCGGCCGAGACCCTTCAGAGTCACTTTGTGTTTGTTTTTAAACTCATTTTTGGTCGCTGTGCGTTCAGAAACCCTCCACTGTTGCTGCGTTTTTCACAAATTCCACATCCTGTTGCTGTGGGATCATAAGCCACAGTTTGGGTAGCTGGAATTTAAATGACAGCTTTGAATTTTTTTTTTCTTTTTAAATTGCATTATGAGTGAGAACTACCTTATTTAATACAACAACATCTGAGTTAAATGGAATTATAATTTTCAGCTACCTAATTAGAAAACTGTAGGATAGAAACCTTCAACTGGGAAAACGTGTCAACATTTATGAACAGCGACAGCAAAGTTCAATTCTTGTGCCCGATGTGACTCCGGGTTGCGTGGTGTATTGGACAAGACTTAAAGTAAAGCGTGGCCAGGTACACCTTCTTAGTACTTGAAAAAGTAAATTCTTCATCATCATCATGAGTTTCCTTGGAACAATCTAGAATAGCTGCTGGCAGGAGCTCTCTTTTAGGAGCCTGCATGGACCAATTTGTAGAGCGCACTCCCTCTAGCTGCCCCATGACACGTATGCTTCTCCTATGCAAAGAATATGTTTAACCAATGTTTATTGAGATAGAAGTCAAATCTGTCTCCACATAGCTTTGCTGAGGATACCATGTGAGTATCAGAGAATTGTAAAGCTAGAGAAGTGAGTAGCCATTTTTATAACTCAGCTCAGCTGACGTGCACACTCGGGTAGAAGGGACCACGACTTGGGCAACAATTGAGATCAATTATTTAAAAATGTCTGAAACTTAGATCCTTTTTCCATTGTTAGGACATTTCTGTGCCTTGAGAAATTATACGGCCTTGTACAGTTGCCCCTAACCTATGTATATTTGATTGCTGGAAAGACACCAATTCTTCAGGACAAGGAAAAGCAGTGATACTATTTTTTAAGGTTAATTCTAGAAAAGCTGTCTAACAAGACAAGGGCATGGCAGGGAAAAGCAAGCCCCCGATACCTGCCCTGCAGCCACACACAAAAGTGCCCACAGCCTGCAGGAGTTCCCTCTGGCCTGAGGCAGATAGTGACAAGATTGTAAGAGCTGCACCTTCTGTAGGGACACTGGGACTATAAACACTCACTTTAACTGTCAGGGGAATCAAACACCCTTTGTTCTAGGGAGTGCAAGGCATTAAAGCAGAGGAAGAAAGCAAGCACCTCCCCCCACTCTTACCCCACTCTTACCCCACCCCTACCCCACCCCTACTCCCACCCCTTTAGCTGGAGTCATCTGGATTAATTCTAGACTCTGCCTCTGGCTGGCTTTGAGCAACTAAAAGAGTGAAAACAGAGGCAAACTGCACACAAACACGGATCAGAGTTGCATGACATCTAAAGAATGAGAAGTCATCAGGATCGCACGCTACACAGGCAGGCAAGGGGTGTCAAAAGGAGTTTTTAAAAATTCTCTAAGAAATCCTGTATTGTAGAAGCATGGCTACTGGACATTACTGTTTCTACCCTATATTGAGTAGTTTTTCCCAATTTAAAAAAAAAGTAAGTTTGAGAAGGAAAAGGGTTCATTTCAAGAGATAAATGCTACACACACACACACCCAAGAAAATCTGAGGACTAGTTATATCTCCAATTAAAGGTCCAAAAAGGTTCTGAGAGCATTTGAATCAACTTCCTCCAAAGATGCCCATGGGAGGCTAAAGAGAGGCTATTCAGCCCAGGTCCAGTGTTACAACCTTCTGGCAAGGCTCAGGAAGCTCACTGAGGCCCTCCTGGGGCCTGGCTTGTATGTGGAGGAGCCCTATCTTAGTTTCCTGGTAGCCCTCTCACTGGTAGCTGGGAGGGCCGCTATGCCTGGGCCACCTCTCTCAGCAGCACAGCAGTCCAGTCTTCATCTGTGAGAAGTGTTCAGTCATCACTCTGTCAATTATCACGGGAGGAGACATTCAGATCACTTGAACATTCCTGTCAAATTAAGACTCTGAAGAGAACCTGTTAACTCCCTGACAGTGTGTGAGAGATTTATGTGCTTCCCTCTCAGCCAGCGGGCTGCTGAGGGCTTGGGTTCCACATTGTTTCTGTCCTGCCTGTTCAATAACATTTGCCTCACCTGAGACTCCCAATTTTCATGTATTCTTTAAAGTGGCTTGTCTAGTTTTGAACAAGTCTGCGTTTGTCACAATATTAATCAGTTTTATATAGGAGTCCCAAGTCACAATCTGTGCCTACAAGACAGACAGACAGACAGACACACACACACACACACTCTCTCACACACACCCCATGTAGGTTTAAAAGCCCGGTGTTACGAGCAATCAGAACTAAGATCATGTCTAGCTCCGCCACATTCTGCCCAGATAGTTATTTCAAAGTGTCCTCTGCAAAACAAGTTCTCACCACTACCTCAGCCCAACCACAAACAACCTACCACAGACAGTGTCAAGTGGTCAACAAGTCAAACCCTGAAATTCGGAGTCTATGAGCCATCGCAGGGTGTGTCCTTCAGAGACCTTCAAAGATTCAACATCATCATCCATCTTTGCCCCTTATGAGAAATGCGACCACACTCCCAGATCAGCGTATGACTAGCCTTGACCTATTCACGGACAGCCCAGTACACAGGGGCTGCCACAGTGCAGCTGTTCTGATCAACGAACCCGCGTTGCTGAGAGAGCATAGTGTCCTGCGCGGGCCAACCTCTGTTTTGGTGCAAGTTTTAAATGCAGGGGTTTGAGATGTCACCACGGGCACCCATAGAGCTTGGCTCACAATCACAGTGCCTTTCTCCTGTGTGTGGCAGTTTCACAGGAGGAGGCTTTCCTCTGCAAGAGCAGTCCTGTAACTGAGAGCCAGCTCACCAGTGAGGAGATGTGCCCCTGTGCTGAGATAGCCCCACTAGCCACTAGCAAGGAGGCAGGGACTAACTGGAGGGGGTAGGAGGGGAGGGGAGGGGAGCAGGAGAGAGAGCAAGTTGGGATGGTCCTGTAATGGACTAAGTGTTGTCAGATAAGGCCCCAAGTGTCCCCAGTTCCTTCTCAGAGTGACAACAGAGAGCAGGGGCCTATTGTTGAACAGGAGCCAGCACAGGCCCAATTCCAGACCAAGGGAATTGATTGTGATGCTACCCTTGGATAAGGAACTGAAGGTCAATTTTTAAAATTCTTCAGGCCATAAAGAAACAGTCATACCCTAGAACAGTAAGTGTTCAGCTTCTCTGCAATCATCTTTTCAAATCTTTTAAGCAGGAGAGGGAAGAATGTGGCACAGTATGCACATACAGGTGAGAGGAGGGCTCAGGATCTTTCCTCTCCATCCACCGGTCCTCGGGCTTGGCAGCAAGCACCTCTACTCACTGAGCTATCTCAGCAGCCCCAGCCCCACCCCGAGGCAGATTTTCTTTCTTCTGAATAGCACCATACTGCATGCAGTGGGCAGTGGTGGCACATGCCTGTAATCCCAGCACTCAGGAGACAGAGGAAGGCGGATTTCTGAGTTCAAGGCCAGCCTGGTCTACAGAGTGAGTTCCAGGGCAGCCAGGGCTACACAGAGAAACCCTGCCTCAAAAAAACAAAAACAAAAAAAAAAAAAAAACTATTCTAAAGTATGGCCAACAGCGTGTGGAGTGGCTAGTGTAGCAACCAGTGACTAGTTTTCCAAGTGTGCTTATAAAGCCCACAATTAGGTGATTAACCCTTCCTGAAGGGTGGAGGCACATAATAGAAGAGAGAATCCCTTGAGAAGAGGGGTAAGAGCAACAAGGATTTCCAGGTACATCCTGTAGGTGTTGGGTTCTCAAAGATCTGAGGATTCCAAAGAGGTTCGGGAAGGTCCACGAAAACAGTTAAGAGCATACAGCATCACTGGAAATAAACAGATTGGGAAAATAGCCCAGGCCCTGCATCGGATGCGCAAGTGCCCATCCCCAGCGCCAGAGTACTCCGGGATTATTTCCCCAAGGTCTACTCTGGTTTGGAGAAAGGATTCGTTTTGGAAGAACAAAGTTTCTCGCTGCCCAAGTGTAAAGGGAGCTTTTCTTATCCTGTTCCCTTCTATCGAGCGCTGCCAGAGCTTTCTTTCCTGGCTGACGTTCCAGCACTTGAGCCAGCCACAGCAACTGGGAAGATGAAGTGGAAGGAAGAAAAAAAAGAAAAGATAGAGCTTAAAAATAAAACAAAAATGCTCCATTAAACAAAGTGAATTCGTCTAGAAGTCATAAAGAAAAAAATAGACCTGGGTACGGTTGCATAATCCCAAGGCAAGAAAAATGCAAATTCAAGACTTGGCAGGGGAGAGGGGGAGTGATTTTGTTCTTATCTATAACAAAATAGCAATACTGAAACATGAGTATTCTTTAATTGGTTTTTTTTTTTTTTTTTACAGTAAACTGATGTTGCACATGCACTATTTCTGTGGGGTTATGTGATTATGAACTTTAGTATTCACAAATATGAATTTTTTTAAAAAAAGTTAGTTGGACTACAAAGATGGATGGCCCAGTGGTTAGTGCACTTGTTGCTCTTCCAGAAGACCGGAGTTAAATTCCTAGTACTCATGGGGGCTGGGTGGGGGTAGGGGTCCAAACTGTCTGTAATTTCAGGGGGGATCCAGCACCCTCTTCTGGCCTCTAGGGGCATTACACACATGTGATACACAGACCTACCTGCAGGCAAAACACCCATACATATAAAATAAATAATATTTAGACTGCTTGCTTAATGACAGGGTGAACTAATCATGATAAACATGTCCAGGATGACAGGAATTATGGAATTATGATAAGACAAGGTATATTTTCAGCGAAGTCCATTTACTACGGAAAGGATTAGACCACAGGTAAAGCCAGGAAAGATGCAGTGAGTCACCAAGACATAGCTGTTGGAGCAGTGGAGACACAGCTGCAAAGTTCTCCAAGGAGTGGGGGAGGGGGACTTCCTGCACACCTCTTCTTTGCTGTAGCCTACATTGTTTACTGACTGACTGTTTTATATCCTAGACAGCTCTATGTCCCATGGCTTCTGCAAGGGGATTCATGACACGCTTACACGTGTAGTTCAGTAAATACTAATCATGTACCTTGTGGTAGGTATCTGTTGGAATCCTTAAATAGAAAGCTGAAGAAAGAGGAAGATTTCCTTCAATGAAGGTTTTGTTTTTAAACACACTATTAAGTGGGGAGAGCCACTTTTTGGGCTGATACATATCAGCAAGTCACCGTTTCCTACAGAAGGCTGGAGTTAGAAAACGGGAAATGAGGGGAGCAGCCCTTCTCCAACTGTTCTTGGATTGCTTGCAACTATAAACCAAAGAGCAACTGCTAACCAAAGAGAATCAATCTCTTCATTTATCACCTTACTGATCAAATAACCTACCGAAATAACCCACCGATAGACCATCCTGAATCACACCGCACTGATCTGGTTCACCATTATTTAGTTAAAGGACAAAAACGTTAAGTTTAACATTCTGGTCATTTTTTAAGGATGCTTATCTGCATTCTTATTACCTTTATAGTTTAAATGGGAAAAGGTCAGACTGCTTTCCCTACCCGCTCTTTAAACATACAAAGGCCACCGATACATCTGGCTTTGTTCTGTCAACTCCATACTCATCACCCAAGGAGGAGAAAACTCCTCTGGCTCCCAGCGAAATAAAGCCCGGGCAGTGCAGTGATTGTTGTCTGTGCTGAGAGCTAAGGACCTTCTGATGTGACATTCTTGGAGTAGTTTTAGGTCCCTGGCTGCACACTGGCTGCCCTTAGGCCTTCAGATTAAGGTCATCATTTTCCCTCCACCATAAAAGGAAAAAGAAGACTCCTTCGAATAATCTTCCCAGAGAAAGGCGGATGGGAGTGAAGCACACACCTCTGTAGCAGCTCAGGGAAATATTTTTAGGTCCCTAGAGATTCAGTTTGTCTGTGCTGCTGGGGACTGTGAAGACCTGTTTGGAGGGGTGTGGTAAGGAGGGGAAAGGTCAGCCCACTCACATCAGTGACACTGGACGGACAAGGTTATCAAGACAAGAAAGAGAAGCATATAACCAAGCATCAGGTTCCGTGTGTTCCCTTAAGTTTATATTCAGGCAAAAACATTGGATGAAAAATACTTCGAGACACAAGTACTCTGTGGGATTACACGGTGACTCAGAGAGGATTTTTTTTTTTTTTTTGGTAAGCATTTTTTAAAAATCCCATTAGAACCTGTAAATGACTCTACAGAATATCTGACACCCCCAGGATGCCCAACATGGGCAGAGGGAGAAAGTGCAGGAGAAAAATAGCAAGAAGGAAACGAAAGGGCAAGCATAATAGTAACAGGTGGGCTTGGTGGCACATGCTGTAATTCTATACATTAGGCAGAGGTAGGAGTGAGAGGCCTGGAGACAGAGTCTAGGACTGGACTGTTATACCCCGATTCAGTAAGAAGCACCCTACATCCATTCTGACCGTGGTACTCATGAGACAGCAATAAGAACAGCTGTGAACCTCTTACCCTTACCCTGTACTCTAGCACAGAAAGACAGTGCTGACATAAACTCACATAAATGGCAGGGGCCACACAGGGAAGCAAACGGGGAAGAGGTTCCAGGCTATACTGCTCAGGAGAGTCTGAGCAGGCACCTCAGGGGAGATAGGCTCCAGGAAGAAGGAACAGCAAAGAGCTGGAGGCCAGAATGAGCCTCAAAGTCTGAAGGAAAAAGATGGAAGCCAGTATGTTGGAAAGCCTAACGCTTCTTTGAGGAGCTGGGTGCCATTAGGGTCAGATTATGTCATTAATGTCATTAACACTGCCACATTTTCATGGAGCAGAGACCTGCTTCCCCACATACATAATTAAATCCTTAGGCCTAAAACGGAAGAGCTGAGCAAGAGGACAGTGAACAATCCCAGGTCAGGCAACTAAGGAGGCTTTAGCATAAAGTATCCCAAACTTAGCACCATAATGACGAACTATCTTGCTTTAAAAAAAAAAAAAAGAAAAGAAAACCCAACTAAGTTCATCTAAATGTTTACTGTTTAAAAGTGATCCATGTTCCCTTTCTCACCTAACAGATGGCTGCTAGGTGACAGATGACAGAACCTAATCCCCATTGAGAAATGAATGAAATCACCAAAGTGGCCTTCCGAGATCTCACTGTCCCAGCAACTGGCCGTAAGAACCTGTGAACATAAGAACCTGTGAACAAAGAAACTTGTCTCGGGGTGTGCACTGCTACACCACATCATACTACAGTCAAACAACAAATAAATAAGTAAATAAATAAATAAATAAATAAAAAGGTGGTGGGCTCTCCCTCAGCTAAACGGGTGCCTTTAACAGTAAATCTCTGGAAACCAGTTTTCACTTGTCAAGGGAATGGGTACACTGTATTATTTCCACACAAGAATTGCCTGTAGTCGCTAGTGTGAATAAAGACCTACTTACAAGGACCTCAAACAAAATCACTAAAGAAACAGGCTGTATGTATATAGAACTGTGCCATTAATGTAAAACTGGGCACATAAATGCTCATGAATGTTCACAGACAAACGCAGAAGGATCAGACATGCTTGGAAACTATGTATGTACTAACTGGACATCTGTGCTTACTCCAGGCTAAAAGCGGAGAAGAACAGATGAAGTTTTTGTTATCACTTATTTTTATCTGAGGGGGAATATGAAGGAAATCTGGACTCATAAGCAACTTTCAGACCCATAGAGTGGAAAAATGAATGCCTTACTGTGCTCAATTTTGATTAATCTTTGAAATATTTCACACATCTTTCTATTTTGGAAGACAAGCTGGAAGGGAAAGGAAGGGAGAGGAAGACAATGCCCGACTGCACCCTGTTACTCCCAGGCGCACTTGGTGTTAACCTCAGCCCAGTTTCTGTACCTATAAAGGTGGGTGGCAATGGAGTGGGAGTTGGCAGGGTTGTGGGGTCCATGTTAGCACACCACAGGCTCTGCGTTTGACAGCCAGCAACATTACAAAGGAGCAAAGAGGCCATGGTGCCCAACAGGTAAAGGAGCTTTCTGCAAGCCTGAAGACCTGAGTTCAGTTCCCCAAACCCACATCACAGGAGAGAACTGACTCGACAAGTTGTTCTCCGATCTCCACAAGCATGTTGTGGAGCTCACATGAAAACATACAGATAGACATACACACGTGCACACACACACACACACACATACATGTACATACAGTTGTACATACATACATATCTTTCTCACACACACATACATGTACATACAGTTGTACATACATACATCTCTCACACACACATACATACATGTACATACAGTTGTACATACATACATCTCTCACACACACATGCATAGCAAACAAACAACAAAAAAAAGATGTTGTTTATACCTTCTGCTTCCATACTTTAAGAAGTGGCAGTCTGGGGACAGTAAACATTAGGAGCCACTCTATTACTTTCTCACGGACTCCCCAGTGACTCCGGAGTCCACTCTTAGTCACTTTTACTATGACAGTACAAAGTTCTTTGAAATGTGCTAGGAATTCCTGCACTGCCCTTTAAAGTCATAAAAACACATCTAAGGACATAAATGTAAATAATACATTTATTCGTAAATCGTGTCAGAGGTTGAGATAAAACTGACAGCCCAGTACGGGATGTCTCTCCCAGAACTTATTCAACAAGAATTGGATTTCTTCTGATAAAATTGGCTGCCTTAGATAAGCCTAAGGGGGAAAAGACTCCGATCGTAAGTTATCACTAACAAAAGATAAAATTAAACCCATCAGTCAAAAACAAAACGACTTGTTGTCACACGTGTAAGCAAGGGCCCAGCATCCGTGAGACAAAGCAAAGTCCAACCTTCCTGGGATTCACAGGCTTTCCAATTATGTTCAAACCCATAGGAGATGCAAGTTGGCGCTAAAAGAGCTAACTCTGGATTCTCTAAAGGACGAAACTTGTCCCTCTCTAGGCCAGCCTTCACAACTTTGAGATCTCATACCCCAGAAAATGAGCAGTCTCCTAGTCCCAGGCAGATCTGAGCTATTCTTCCTAAATTCGAATCACCTGTGAGTCCAGGGTGAAGGGAAGCAGCAGGTACCAAGTGAGTGGCCTTGCATCTGCATACTAGGTAATGGAGTAAAGATGTGCTCAGCTGGGCTCCTTGGAAAAGAAAGCCTGGCTTTATATAAAGCTCAGGCCTCTGTGAGGTCACCCCTGCCTCTTTAAGTCACAGTGGGCTCCATCTGCTTTAATCTCCCCATCTGTTGCCTTTCCAGACTTAACCACCCCCTCCCCAATAAGACGAGAAATCCAAAATGAAAAACTGCTGTAAACTGCAGAACCTACACTGGGGACACAAACTGGCCCAAAACAGCAGGAGAGAGTTGAAAGAAGGATGCCCGCCCTCCCAGACTGGTCGCTATGGATGGCGACCTAAGCCCAGCAGCTTGGAGTGTGCCCCAACTCCAGCATCCTCCTCCCCTTCCTCTTAAGAGCTATGATGGGGGAAAATGACAAGAAGGGTGAGGGCAGGGGGCCGTGGCAGGCCCAGGGTGGTCTCGCCTGCGCCCTCCCGACAGTTCACCGTCTCCCTTGAGTCCGTAAAGGAACAATAGCGGTCTGTGGGTCTCCAGAGCCACCCGGCGTCTCCCGCTCCCACCTCAGTCTCCGGCTTTTCCAAGTTCAGCCAAGAGGCGGGTCGAGAAAGGGAGCCAGGCACCGGACCCCGGGCAGGACACGCAGGTGGGACGGGCTGTCCCGGGGGCGCAGCCACATTGTCCTCCCGGGACCGGTCATTCATTCCCACCCGCTCTCCCTCCGCAGACACCCCGCGCCACTGCCCCGCACCAGACCGCCAGAGGAGGAGAACTCCCTTTCCAAACTAGGTCGGACCTCTCTACCAGATCCCGACCATCCTCCCGTACCCCCCCCCCCGCCTCCTCCAACTGTCTTCCGTGGACAGTGGGCGGCCAAAGCTGTGTCCAGACCCTAACTCCCGCCCCGCTCCTCCTGGCGCCCGGAGCTCTGCGCAGCCCCAGACACAAAGGCGGGGACCGAGCCCAGAGCCCGCACCTCAGCCTCCCCGCTCGGCGCCGCCACTCACCCCATCCAAGCGGCGGCCTCAGCTCCCGGCCCCGCTGGCCGTCCCGCCCGCCGCTTCCCCAGGAAAGCGCGGCTGCCGGGCTCGCTTCCTGCTCGGCTTCCTGCGCTGGGTCCCTCCTCCTCCTCCTCCTCCTCCTCCTCCTGCTCCTTCTCCTCCTCCTCCTCCCGACGCGGGGTCAGTGGGCGCTCAGCTCCCGGGCTCCGCAGGCAGGGCGGGGGCAACGGCAGCACCACCACGTGGCCGCCGGGCGCCGGCCCCCGACCTGGATCCCGTGGGCTCAGGGAGGGAGGTGCAAGCCACTCCCACCCCGCGCGGCCCCAAATTCCCGGAGTCAGGTGACCTGGCCCCGGAGCTGCTCCCGGGACCTGCGGGAGGTGCTCTCTCCGACCGCCCACGCCCCGGCCCGCGGCGCGTCCTGGACGTCCACGCTCGCTTTTGGTTTCTGCGGAACGTGGGAATCCTGTGTGGATCTGTCTCACACCTTAGCTTGAAGTTAGTGAGATCCACGGTATGCGGGTGGTAGGATAAGGGCCCGAAAAAGTACTTGTTTCTGGTCCATTTCTAAAGTTATCTGTAGTCTTAGGAAAAGCAGAGTCACTGACCAAGCCCCCTCTGAACCGGACTGGAATCGGTTCCATTTCCAAGGTGAACGAAAAGAAAGTAAACCAGAATGTACTCACATTTTCTGGGCTGAACCAGTTGGTAGGAGCGACTGTTTCCTAACACTCCTCAGGTGGTAAGACAAAACTTAGTTGTGCTCTGCTCAGAAGTTGGGAGACTATGTACAGCCTGGACTGACAGGCTAGATAGGAGCAGGAGCGCCCTCAGCGGGGTGTCTTGAGTTGGAAGCCCTGAGATCCTATGAAGCTTTCCTCCCCCAGACCACCAGGACCGGACTTCTGAACCAAATCGACTCCTCCATTAATTCTGAGGATTTGAAAATCTCTTCATTATTCCCCTAATTTAAGCAGGCTTTTTAGTCCCACTAGCCAGCTAGGTCAGGTCGTAAAAAGTTTGACTCACCAAAGCTCCATGGGACTCCTGGTTAGTGTTGTGTCTTTCACACAGAGCAGTTTCTAGAGTTAGTGGTGTAGCTATTTTGTTAGGATCGACTGTAAGTCCACTGAAGTAAGGAGGAAAACATCCAACAGAAGTGAGATTCACCCTAAGAGCAATCAGTGTACAGTATCTTGGCTGTGTGGGTTAGCATCGGATCACGTGTTTTTACCCCACACCTTTGCTCCTTTCCCCAAGAGAAAGCCTTAGCTTTCACAAGCGAACTTGCCAACTAGAAAACAAAAGCTTCATCATTAGCTCAATAGTCTTTGCTTCTTAAGCACCATACATCAAAAAGATCCCCCCCCCAGGGGTGAGTGGGAGTGGGGAGCCAATTCAAAGCAAGATACACACTCTTACACATGTGATGTGGAACTAAAAACCACACTAAAAGGCACTGACAAGCACCCTGTGTAGTGCTGGCAATTTCTACTACCCAGGTTTTCATCTCAGGACCTCTAATCAGTTGCCAACAGAACTTTAAGTGCCTTATACTGATCTTCCAGCATTGAGGCGTGTGGCCACCTGTGGATTTCTCACCTCTGATTTTTGTTGTATCAGCGGCAGCTGGGAGGGTGATACAGCCTGTCAAAGGCTTCTTTGGAAGTGGCAGTGAGTGCATATTGTTTAGGACCCGATGAGTTGTAATTAAGCAAGTGTCTCTCTAACCAGCCTTTCATTCACCCAAGTCTCCACCTCTGCTAATCTTTCCTGGTCACCTGCCCTTTCTCAAGATGCCGGTCCCCATAGATGTCTTGTGTGCGACCCTCATTAGTTTATAACCCAGCCCCCACTAGCAAGTTTGATGTGTGTGAGGCACTGCGTGGAGGGGAGATTGTGCAAAGCCCATTTGCAGATTCAATCTTTTCAAACTCAAAACTGACACCCAGTGTACTCTGGAGTCTTCCCCTACCTTAGACAACCCTTAAAATGCTCCCTCCTGCGTGGAAATCTGTGGTTAAGTTTGGGGTTAAGTAATGTCTGCTCATTGTTTTTGTTTTGAGTCTGTCTTAGTCTTTTACATGTGTCCACTTCAGCTAAACGTTCCTTCGTGTTTGCCCCAGCAAAACACCATCCAACCGACTTTCCAGAGAACCCTTACGTTTCCACTTCTTCATTGCATTCCTGACCTGCACACCTTACCTCAGAAGGGTTAGTGTGCCACAATATATATTGCATAGAAATGGTGACTAATAAAGGCAAGGAGACCAGGTGGTCAGATCGGTCGTTTGCTTTGAACTTGAAGCCTTTTAGCCTCTTCTGGTCTCCCTCTCATAATCAATAAAAGAACATCCAGCCCCATGACCTCTCAGAACCTTTTCACTTGGAACCCCTAAGCCTATTCTTAATTTGCAGAGCCTTTATAAGCAAAATTTACCCTATTGATTTCAAGGTAAAAAGTACTCTAACCGCTCTGGGATTGTTTTGTCCCACCAACATCTTTGTAAACTCCAAAGAGTGGCCATCTAGCACTTAGTAGGGCTCCATTGATTGGTAGATCTCAGGTTTTGATTTTGAAATTAAATAATATTACATCCCTTCCTCCTTCCTCAATCTCTCGCCAGCATTGGTTCTCAGATCAAGAACATTTGAAGATAATTAATATAAATGAAAACTACCCATCCCTGCCAAAGGAAATAGCACACCAGAACCAAAGTACCATCTACTTTATTTGGTGTGTGGTCAGTGCTGTGGTTTGGATCGGAAATGTCCATGTGCAAGCTCAAGACTTGATCCCCAGGACTGTGCTGTTGGAAATGATGAAATTTTTAGGAGGTATGAACTGGGAGCCTTTTCAGCTCCAAGACATGTGCCCTTGAAGGGGTTTGTGCTACTTGAGTAGCTCTCTCTTTATCTTTGCTCCCAGCCATGAAGCAAATAGCTTGACCATGCCATGGATGCTGGACATCATGCAATGCATGCCACAAGCCTAAGAGCAAGCATCATGACCGACGGATCATGGACTACAGCCTCGGTAACAGTGAACTAAAATAAAGCTTTCAGCTAGGAGTCATAGCACGTGCCACTAATCTCAGCTCTTGGCAAGAGAGTCAGGAGTACAAAGTCATCTTTATCTCCGTGGTGAATTCAAGGCCAGATCAGGCTACAGAAGACCTCCTCTCAAATGTCCAAATTAATTAATTAAAGCTTATCTTTTTATAGTTTGATTATCTCTAGTGTTTTGTTACAGTGATAGGAAACCAACGCAGCATATAACCCCCTCTCTGTTGAGTAGAAAGCAGCCAGACTGAGAGAAACCTGGAGCTCTGAAGCCAGTCCCAAGAAGAAGAGAAAAACATAATATAGACAGAAGGCTAGGAGGGAAATTCTGCATGTGCACACACAGGCTCAAGTATTCATAGAAAAAAGCATTCTTTTGATATCTCCTAGTAGAAAGCCAGGAACACAGGAAAAACTTTTTTTTTTTTTTTCAAAAGTAACTTTAGATTACAAAATGCAGCAAGTCCGTGGTGAAAAAGCAGCTTCAAACACCAATTGGTTTGTGGGGTTTCGACTTATCAGAAAGCCAGCCGTTGCGTGTTTAGAGGTAGGTCATTCTACTCAGCAAAGTTGAGCACCTGCTCAGGAGAGGGCCCACAGAAAGCTCTGCCTGGTGCCCTGCTTGCAGAAGGCAGCAGGGGAACTGAGCATCTTGCCCTTGGCACTACAGACTTCCTAAGAAGCCCTTATGACTCTGGCTATGAGGTGGGAGTGCACATTTGTTCCATTTGGTGGTGACAGATGCTACAGGTCTACTGGATACCTGATTTTCAGTCTGCTGTAAATGCAAAATGTGCACTATTGCCTGGGCCAGCAGGAAGAAAAAGAATGAAGGTCTCTCTAATGCTTTTTGTATTGACTATGTTATAGAAATTTTAGTATTTTTGATGTCAACATTATTTTACCTGTTTCTTTCTTGATTAAAAATATATATATATATAGTTCCTAGAACTGGTTATTTAGCTAAAGTGGGAGATGGCTTGCCTAGAGCAGGCACAGTGTCCTGGCTTCAGTCTCCAGCACCATATACCAACACGATGTTTAGTAGATAATTAGAAGATTATTGTTCAACCAAATTTCTAGTTGGTAGCATTGCTTTAACAGCTGAGGTTATCATAGAACATACTTTAGCACCCATGACATATCAAGCTCTTGACATATGTGATACATCAAGCTGATGTATGTAAGTGATATACATACACCAGCTACAGTGACCATGTGCAATCTGTAGCAATTAGCAATGTTAGGGGCGGGTTGCAAATTCTGGGCAGGTCCAAATAGAGGACAAAAGGCAAAAACTGGCAACATTTTAAAATTATGAAAGTGTTAGGTCAATTAATCCTTATGTCTGTTTGATGGATCAGAAGGACCTGGGACACAGAGAGAGTAGTAATTTTCCCAAAGTCATCAAGTTGTTGGTGTTACAATTCAGTTTAGGACAGTCTGCCTCCAGAACCTCCCTCAACTGTTTTGTGCTCCGATCTGCATGAGAGCTGACATGGATTTCCTAAGCTTTGTTTCTCCTAAAACTCCCATCAACTGGGGCACTATGTCATCCTATACAGAAACTAGGTTTGAAACAGATACAGAAATCTGCCCAAATCACAGGACTAGAAACAGTAGAGGTAAGAATCAAAGCATGGTCGCCCTAGCCTAGAATGGTCCCTTTAGCCATTGTTCTATTGGGCATCAGGCCCCCTCCACTAACAAGTGACAATCGATCTCTTTGCTTTTTTCAGCTCCGCAGAGGACTGATGATGGGAGGAGAAAGCCCCAGCTGGCATCACCCTGGGTTCAAGCAACCAAAGGCATGAGAAGTTTGACCTTGGTCTTTTATTTCTTAGAACAGTTTAGGCTGATTCCTACGGGTATCCTGTTGCCAAGTTGTTTCTTTTACTGTGCTCATCAGAAATGCCAGAAAATATTCCCCCATTCAGCCTTTGGAAGAAGCTACTCTAAAGGGTTCACAAACACCAAGCTGCAGCCCTTACCGAGCTTCAGAGTCAGAAGGAGTACCTCAGCATAAGAGTTTGTATATATACATGGCTTTTCCTGCTTCCTCTGCTAGGGGGTCACAATCTCCTGGAGCCCTTTAAAGTCACCTCTGGGAGAAAAAAAAAAAAAAAATTAACCACTGTTTAATGAACTAAGTTTCCCGAGGAAGTGTAAACAAACTCCTAGCTGCCCCAGGTAAGATACCAGTGCGGACCAAAATAACAGCATCCAAGTTCAGCTTGATGAACTAATGAATATATTGGACTTAAAGTAGCATGGGTTACCCCAAAGCACCTGAATCACCCCCAAATCACAGCTCAGGTCAAGTGATAACTTCCTGAGATTTGCATAGATGGAATCCCACTTCCATTAACCTTCCATCTATGTTTGAGCACCTTCTGAGACCCATTTGCCGTTGGGGCAGAACTACATGCACCTGGAGATGGACGGCACAAGAGGGAGGGAGTAGCTGAGGGAGGGGGTGAGGGTCTAATGAGTCTTCCCACTCCATCCGAAATATCAGCAGGTCTGATCTTGTAAGGTTTTTTGGTTGGTTGGTTGGTTGGTTGGTTGGTTAGTTGATTGGTTGGTTTGTTGTTGTTGTTGTTCCTCTAATTTTTATGATTACAGAAGGCTGGAGAGATGGCTCAGTGGGTAAGAACACTTGAAATGCAAGCAGGAAGATTGGAGTGTAAGTGAATTCCCAGGACCCATATAGAAACCTAGGCTTCCCATTCAATGGGAGTCCCTGTCTTAAGTTAATGAGGTAGAGAGTGATAGACAAGGGCACCCAGAATCTTGCCCTGACCTCTACATCCACACATTCACATATATATAACACACACACACACACACACACACACACACACACACTGATGTCAGTCTGTTATGCCTGAAGGATAGTGTCCCACAACAGTGTTTCAGGCCCATCAGATCCTTGGATACAGTGTAAATATTCTGGTGTGGGTTGTGACCTTATCTAGCATGCTCTCTTAGATCACCATCACCTAGGGCCCTCTGCAGGTTGGCTACCCCAGAGCTGGGCTGGGCTGATGTCTACAACACTAAGCCTTGCAAACAGACTGAGCCAAGGTAACAAAGGGAGGGTGGGTCCTGCCTTGGGCCTTGCCAACATTCCAAGTTCTTGCTCCTGAAAGGGTGATAGTAAGGCCTGCTCCTGTTTCTGCTGTACACGTGTTTTCTGTTGGAGTGCTTAACCTGAACTTTGAGACTCTCAGACTCTTCACTCGAAATATATCTAGTTCTGCTTAGAAGCTATTTTGCTTTGTATTCCGTATACAGTCAGTACATCCATAGTAAACCTGAGGGCTGTTTTTAAGGACAAGCCTTTGTTTTGTTATTGTTTTGATTTTGATCTGCCAGTGTTGTATATTATCAAACACTCTGTAGCCATTTGGCTTCTGACATTATCACTTCCCCATTCTTTTTGCCTTCTCTTAAATCCTCAGTAACATCACGAAATGGACCGCTTGTGGTTGTCAAAACTGATCTCTCTGCTGCGGGTGAACATGTACAGCAGACAGCAGATTGTTATGGCTGAGGGTGCCTGATATTGAATTCCGCAATCTCTTTGTTTGCTTTGCCTTAGTGGAAATTCCTCAGCTATCCAAACATGCACCTGGAGGAGGTTAGTTTTTTTTTTTTCTTTTTTATTCATGTTTCAGGATGGGGGTTCTTCTAAGTAAAAATGTGTCCTTGCCTCTCAGGAAAGACTCTCCTAAGTTCTCAGTTAAGACTTCTGGGGTGAGCTCCAGACTGTTGAACCTGTTCTGGTAGGAAAGAGAGGTGGACTTGAAGGAGCCAGAGAGGTCTGTAGCAAATGTTCCTTCAACAGAGCCAAGCTGGGAAAAGGGACCAATAGAAATCAACCAAGAAGGAAGCAGGAAGCAAGGCTCCCCCAGAACCCTAGGAACACAAAAGCCAGGAAGATGAATTGTCTTGACAATAGTAGAGCAGTAAAAAGGAACAGGAAAGATTCTGGGGTGAAAGATACTGGTCACCCAGAAGGGAGTATGTACCTTGAATTTCATAACAAGGAAGGAAAATTTGGAAGCCCCCTGAAAAGAACCAGAAAACAAAGGAAGTTGGCCCTGAAGAAGGCTGGGAGACCGCTCACCCAGAGACCCAAGGCTCACGGACAGAGAAAGGGAGGTAGACTTCTAAGTGGGTCTCATATTTGCTCTGTGAGCTTCTGGGAAGTATTTGAAAACATTCTATTTAAACTGTGTGTCTTAAGAGGGCTCTCCACTTAATTCTAACTTAATGTGCTCATATTAGCAAATACAAAACATGGGAACATTCCTTGTGTTCCCCGTCTTCCTGGTCCTCCCTCCCTCACCCTGATACTCTGTCCTGCCAGGAGTCTGGGCGAATGTTTGTCTCCAAGGGATGGAAACTGATTAAAAACTAGAAGGCTGCTTGGGAGAAGTGTTATAATTGGCTTGTGTGAGGTGAGATCCTTGGAAGTCTAGGGAGGGCAGGAAGGCCACGTGCAGCCAGGGCTCCATGCAGGTGGTCTAAAGAGGTTCCTCTTCCAGCCCAGAGCTGTTGTCTTCATGGTGGTGGAACTGTTCCTCATATTCCCTTAGCTTTTAAACACTAAATAAAGATGAGAAATGAACATTTGTTTTCAAACACACAGGCCTGATGTGCTCAGGCAGTACATTTAAAACAACGCAGTGGTATCTATTTAATACAGTAATTTATTAATACTTAATAAAGTATGTTAAATTGCTCAATCTTTCTTAGCTTCAGACTGTTCATTTTGAACAGTAAACAGTTAACGCACAGGAAAGCATGTGTTCTCTGCCTGGTACAGAATAAAAGCAAAATAATCCTGTTATCAGTAATATGGAGAAGCATCTGAGGGTCGTAAAATCGATCGGAACGGGTGGAGCCTAGAGAGTGTATACTGTCATTCATAGGCTGTGACTTATAGTTGCTAGAGCTCATAAAGAAACTTTATCCATTAGCATGTAAATTACAAATTAAACATGGACAAGGAAATATGAGATATTTGTGGTCCTTAAAGACCCCCATCCCACTTGGAGGGATAGAATGGAGATAAGTGTACTGTGGAAGAGTAGAATTACCTCATCCTGGTGGATGTCTTTGTAATTCTGCTAGCTGGTTATTATTCAGATAACCTACAGACCTCTCCAAACGCAGGCATTGTTCCAAGAGGCTACTCTTTCTTCAGAAATGTACATTAAAATGGAAATCTGCATTAGTGAGCAGATAACCAGCAGATACTTGTCCCCTGTTAACACCTTCCTTTCAGCCCTAAGAAAAAGCTTTCTGGGGAAGAAAGAGACATGAGCTCTGACACCTGGCTCAGATAGATGTGACCTCCCAACCCCCTGTGGCTGTTCCCTGGGACACTTCATCTGCATTGCAAGCACTCCTTCTGTAGGGCTCAGCTATCAGAAGTAGATGACTAAATGTCATACTTCTCTCTAGGTAAAAAGAGTCAGTAAAAGAAGGCAGCTAGTGACTTTATGTTGAGTAGCATTCCATGGCTTTGGCAAGCCGCATTACCTGGCCAGTTGTGCCCTTGAAATGTGAACATCCTATTCTGTGGAAATATATATATATATATTTAAAGATTTATTTATTCATTTATTTTATGTGAGTACATTGCTGTCTTTAGACACACCAGAAGAGGGCGTCAGATCCTATTACAGATGGTTGTGAGCCACCATGTGGTTGCTGGGAATTGAACTCAGGACCTCTAGAAGAGCAGTCAGTGCTCTTAACCGCTGAGCCATCTCTCCAGCCCTGTGGAAATCTTACAGCACTGTAGAATGTGAGCAAACTCTTCCTCAGCTGCACAGATTCTTCAGTGCACGCAGCTTCCAAGCTACTAATTGTCAGATCCAAAGGAAACTTCAGTTCCATAGACTCCAAAATGCAGTCCAGCTAAATATCCAGAAGTGAGCTGAAACTGGACTACAGGAGGATTCCTGGTAGTTAGATAAAAGCCAGTGTTCCTCCAGAACTTCTGAAGCCAGCTCCTCTCTACCAAAGGGAAACATTTTCCTTGCCTCTTGCAAAAGAGACATAAGTCTCTCCAGTTCTCATATAGCTTTGGAGCCTTAGTCAGGGTTCTATTGCTGTGCAGAGACAGTATGACCATGATAACTCTTATTAAAATCCAATTGGGGCTTGCATACAGCTTCAAAGGTTTAGTTCATTATCATGGTGGGGGAGCATGATGGCTTTCAGGCAGACATTGGTGCTGGAGAAGTAGTTAAGAGTGCTACATCTGGATTGGCAGACAGCAGGAAGAGAGAGAAAGAGAGAGCAGCACATCAGAGCCCACCCCCACTGACACACTTCCTCCAACAAGGTCATGCCTACTCCAAAAGGCCACACCTCCTAATCCTTCTAAGTAGTGCCACTCCCTGATGACTAAGCATTCAAATCTATAAGCCAAAGGAGTCCATTCTTATTTAACCACCACAACACTTATCAGCATAGCAAGGTCCTTGCTGGCCTTCCGTTCCCTACTCATAAGTACTTTTGAAGCCCTCCCCCCCCCCCCCCCCCGTGGGGGGTCCCCTGGCCTCCCCCCCCCCCCAGTTATTTACCCCTCCCCTAGCTCAGTTATCCTCACTAGTCTTTGTTCTTCATACCCTTACTACGCTCTCTTTATTCTCTCTCCTCTGCTGCTCTCCCCTCTCTCACAGATAGCTCTGGCTATGTCGTCTGCTGGCCATGTCTAGTACATTTCTCTTTCTCCACTCTCTGGACTCTTCCAGATGCCTCTGGCTGTTCTCTTTCATAATGACAATAAATACTTCAATCATACAATGGCGCAGTCCTGTTGGCAGGGTCCTTACTGCACCTCTCTTGCACACATCTGGTGCCGAAAACCCCTCCCATACAGTAGTAGATGACAAAAACTCATCAGTGCTCTAATTAGCGGCTTATAATTCAATACCAATGGCTGTAATACAATGAGGCTTGTTTCCTTCATATTGAAAAAAGTTACTCACATTGGATCAATGGATCCAGGATGTCAGAGTTGAGGTTTTGTGATTCTTTTGATGGTCACCTCATGTCTTGTCTCTCTGCAGCATTAATAAGTGTTCCAAGCAGAAAGAAGGGAATAGACAACCAGCATGCCCTGTAAAGAAGGGTTTTCAAATGTTTTTATTAAAATATATTAATAATATACGGGACCTTGGTATTATATTTTCATATATAAACATAATGTGCTCTAATTACATTCACTCTTGTCCTCCCACACATCAGGAAAGTTGGGTTTTTTTTACATTTCTACCCAGTTCTTTCCTAGTACTACGAACTTGGTCAAAAGCCCAAGCGCCCAAAGCTGGGCAGGTCATAGGCTCTAAGACTTCCTTGTTGCAGTGGGCAGTGGTCCATACAGAGACTCATAACTGGTCAAAGTGCTGATAACAAGTGCCTATTGATTGCTCAGCTGTAGATGAGACATTAGTGTCAATTTCACAGTGCAGAAGAGAGGCCAGACAGAATACAAAGGCTGTAGGATGGGAAAGAGTGGTGTGAAACGAGGTCTTCCGGAACCTCGTAGTGATAAACTCACAGCATATGTGACTACTGGCATAAGATCAGTGTGAGATGAAGCCACTCACCTCCATCATGGGTGGGGGAAGGAATGAAAAGGTCCCACCGCCTGATGAGGAGCTATTCACAACTGATGGCTGCTGGAGTAGGAAGAGACGCTTTTCTTTGTGGGAGGTTTCCCATGCTCATGGAGGCTGCACTAATTGGACTGACTCAGTGGACTACTGAGGAAGGGGGGGGGGGCTGGAGAGATGGCTCTGTAGTTAAGAGCATTGTTTGCTGTTTCAGAGGACTTGTGTTCACTTTCAAACTCACAACCTTCTCTACCTCCAGTTCCAGGGGACCTGATGCCTCTTTTGGCCTCCAAGGACATTATATGCCTGCGGTGCACACAGATACATGCAGACAGAACATCCATACATGTAAAGGACATGAAAGTCGGAGGAGCACAAGTCGGGGAGGATCGTGGGAATTGAGAAGTGGGGTGAACATAATCAAAAGGTGACTATAATCTAGCTTTCTTAAATATGTGTATGAAATTGTTAAACAATGAATTTTAAATTAAAATTTAAAGTAATGGTAATTAAAATTTAAATGAACTTTTAAGAAGAAAGGGGGGAGCTTTGCCGGTTATCTTTGTTGGGTGAACAGCACCATATGAACACACCTCTGAAAGAAGTAAAGAGAGATAATGAGTTTTCATGTTGGAATATCACACACCATAGGAAGTTGCAGGACTAGACATCAGCTTTATCTGTTACTGTAAAATGATGGATTCCAGAGATCATCATCCCCAAATATGACATCCTGGAATGTGGAGTATTTAAAATACAGGCATGTGGGGAACAAGAGCAGGCAATGTTGCAAGGGAATTTCCTCTGGAGTCTCCTATCTTCTTAAAGTCTGTAACCCCAACCCAAGGAAGAAAATAATGGCCTCTGGTCCCTTCCCCAAATGTCTGTAAGTTCAACCTGTGTCACAGAAGGAAGCGCTGAGACCTGTCGGCACTTCTAGATAGATCTATGGCACACCAGTGTCCTTTATTCTGGCTCCACAGAGAATCATTAACAATCCATTATCTGCTTTGACAGTGCAGTGGACTTTGTCCCAGGCTATTTTTGCCTTCAACAAGCCCACTGAGTTCCCCTAAAAATCATTTACCATTCTACTGACATATCTTATTCTCTGCTCTCCTTATGTAAAGAAAGTATAAAATTCTAAAAAATTAATTGGTTCACAAGTGATCACACTCATGTAATTTCCCTGTGGCCTGTGATTTTTCCCTTTTTACAAGTTTATAAAACTGTCTTTCCCTTTTATTATTATTATTATTATTTGTCATTTAAATCTTAAATGAGATTCATCAGGTTAAGATATGGCATCAGAGTGACATCAGGCCCTGAAATGTAGGCAGCCTATGGGCATCTACTGATCTTAGGAGTTTCAGTCTCTGCAAAGGAGAAAACCCAGGATATCAAACATCCATATTCTCAAAAAAATTTGCGATGGAAAAAAAAAAAACATCCTCTGCCAAAATGAACTCAAGGGAGAAATGTGGTTTTCTTGGGTACCGGTCAAAAGAATGAAAAACATAAACAAAAATGAGAAGTTTCTGAGAGTTTATAATCCTAAACTTGACCTTGGGAGAATCTAATGCAAATTCTTTTGTGGTCTGGGAAACCTTGGGTAGAGAAAATATTTTATAAAGAAAAAAAAAAAATGGATGTTATTCAAACTACACCAAAGCCTCTAGCGTGTGAAGGGCTAACTCCTTCAGCTAGGCTTTCTGGACTTCTGATCTTTAAGAAGAATCTTACAGAAACAATCAGCATGAAATTGTAAGGGCATAAGAAAACAAACTACCACAAATTGGGGTCAGCAGAAATAGTGGGGGGAAAAATTAGAATTTGGGCACAGTGTCATCTATTAATATGAAATGTAAAATGCATATCCTTACAATCATTGTGAGCTATTAAACTGGAAGACTTAAGAAACACAAACAAGAGACCATCAGGAATAAAGAGGTATTTTTAAAAGAACTAAACTTAAATTCTTTAGATGTTGAATATAATAATTGAAATTTAATAGTAATAGATTAAACAGGAAATGTGTCATAGATAATGAGAGAATTAATATGCTTGAACATATTTCCCAAACTTCATGCACTAGAAATTTAAATCTTAAAGCAGTATTCAAGCATAATGGAAGGCACATGGGTTATGGCTCCATCCTCATGAATGGATCACAATATTGCTATGAAAAGCAATACAGAAATGAAGTCTACCCCTTCTATCATGGGAAGTTTGCCCCTTTCAGGTTCTCTGTCTTCTGTCATCTGAGTACATGACAAAGAAGGCCTTCTTCAAGTGCTGGTCACCTTGATTGCAGATTTTCCAATGTCCAACACTATTGGAACTAAAATTCATGTGTCTTAGGGTTTTACTGCTATGAACAGACACCATGACCAAGGCAAGTCTTATAAAGACAGCATTTAATTGGGGCTGGCTTACAGGTTCAGAGGTTCAATTCATCAAGGCAGGAGCATGACAGCGTCCAGGAAGGCAGGCATGGTACTGGAGACAGAGCTGAGAGTTCTACATCTTGTTCTGAAGAGAACTAGGAGAAGACTGGCATCCTCAGGCAGCTAAGATGAAGCTCTCAAAGCTCACACCCACAGTGACATACTTCCTCCAACTGGGCCACACCTACTCCAACAAGGCCACACCTCCAAATAGTGCCACTCCCTGGGACAAGCATATTCAAACTACCACACCATGCTAATCACTCATCCCTGGTATTCTGTTATAGCACACTACACAAGGACAGTTAGTAAATTGGAAGTAAAGGTTTCAGAATTGTTGCCTAATGCTCTATGCAGAGATGACCATATGGAAACTATGAACTTGAGGTTAAATTACATTAAAAATGTCCAAAATGCTTATAATTGTAATTCTAGACAAATAAGAAAGTAAAGGCAATGTTCAATGTGATGATGAAAAACATGGATATTTGAAATTGGAAAGAACATGATTTCTCAGATTGGTAGAGAAATACATCAGAAATCAAGCAAAAATGAATGAATTTTTAATGTTCTGATGAAACTTTAAAAGACTAAGGTCATAGACTTAAAAGACTTAAAGAAAAAGATGGCATCACTCAATAAAGAATTATTAGCTATGTGTCTTTTTAAGAAAAGTAAGAGCATCTAGAATTTAAAGATATCTGTCATAATATTGAAAGAAAATAATTCACCTTAGAATTGTATACCCTGCTAAACTACCACATAATATTAAGAGCAAATCAAAGACATTTTCAGAAGAATATAGGTGATATTACCATGCACCTTGCCTTCTTGAGAAGCACATTTATACCTGTCTCCACTACACAGATTTCCACAATTAAAAATATTACAGATTATACTGAATCACTATTATATGGCATTATTAAGAAGCATTGGTAAGGAAGCACCATGAAACATCCTCATATTTGTTGGGTCTCTAGAAAGAAAAGGCTGACACTATATACTTACCTCTATAGTCTAGTCATTCTTTTTGGTTACCCCCTCTCTCTGTCTATCTCTCTCTCTGTCTCTGTCTCTCTCCCTCTCTCTCTCCCCAAAGTTACATGCATGCAAGTTTATACACAGTACTGGGAAGAATCTGCTCCAGGGTAGTGATATCTGATACTGTTGATTTGTGGACAGAAAGAGGAGTTTCAGTTTCTTAAGCATGTGTTGGGGAGTTCAAACTATGGATAGAATTCTACTTCCCCAGCACAAATCCTGTGTTGAAGCTCTATACTCCAATACCTCAGAAAGTGAGCTTGGAGTGGTTAGGACTTGGAGTGACCTTGGAGGGATTTGGGATTTAATGAGATAAGGTAAAATGATGCTATTCGAGTGTGCCTTATCCCAATCTGGTGTTTTTAATAACCAAGGATACAGAGGCACAGAAGGACAACTCTGTGACGAGATATCAAGATAGCAACTGTCTGTAAGCCAAGTGGATGGACCTCAAAGGAGACCAATCCTGCTGCACCTTGATCTTGGAGTCCAGCCTTTGGAGCTGCAAGAATATTGGTGTCTGCTGTTTAGGGCTCTAGCCTATGGGATTTTGTTGTTTCTGGTTTCTCTAGCTGACTAAGACAGTCTTCTCTGTACATACCTCCCTCCTGCCAATACTAATATAAAGGCTCTATTTAGGAGAGGGAGAACGAGATGCTCATTTTCTGTTTGTTTCATGCTGAGAGAAGATTATGAGCTTGAGCCAGCCTGGGCTACATGGCAAAATCTAGTTTTCAAACATAAAGTTCAGCCAGGCAGTGGTGGCGCACGCCTTTGATCCCAGCACTTGGGAGGCAGAGACAGGCAGATTTCTGAGTTCAAGGCCAGCCTGGTCTACAGAGTGAGTTCCAGGACAGCCAGGGCTACACAGAGAAACCCTGTCTCAAAAAACCAAAAATAAAATAGAATAAATAAAGTTCATTTTTTCTTTCTGTAGACCCAAGAAGACCTGAGCACTCTCTCTGACTGCTAGGAAGCCCACATGCTATACTGCTCCAGAAATGGCCAGTCACGCTGGCTGCCTTAACATAACTAAGGTCAGTCTTGAACTGAAGTGAAATCATTAAGTAGTACCTCCCTATATTTCTTTCCAAAGAATCCCTTCCATGTTTTCTTGCCACGGATTCCCCACAAGCAGAAGTTGGATTTTCCCTGGCTGTGCTACGATTCTCATTTTTCAATGCTCATGACCCGAAAGCTGACCCTTCTGGCTCTAAGATCTACTCTCCTTCCCAAAACTCTGTTGGGTAAGATGTTGAAAGATCAGGCCAGACAGTTCCACAGTCCAGATATGGAAACTTTAAGAGACAACTATTTCTTATGCTGTGCACCAGAAGCATGCTGACATTCTGTGAAGGAATGCAAAATATCTCTGCTCCAGGCAGACACAGAAGGAGTGCTCTTGAGGGCACTATGGCAGGGCAGAAAGAACACTGTAGGGAGGTCTATCACACTCAGTATTATTTGTGTTATTTTGGTATTATTCACTAGACTATCTGGTACTGATAGGTTTGAAAGTTAAATTTAATAATGTGTGTGATAGACTATTATAGGCATCCTACCTCAAATTCCAGTTCTTTCCTTCTTTAAACCCAAAAAACAGAATCTAATGGTACTTGGAACCCATAGATTCTCAAAATACATAAGGTTGAACCATTCAGGTTCCCGTCGTTCTTTTTCTTTTTAAAAGACTTACTCATCTTTACTTGATGTACATAGGTATTTTGCCTGTATGTCCTTGCACCATATGCATGCAGTGCTCATGAGAGATGTTGGATCCTCTGGAATTGAGTTACAGCTGGTTGTTAACTGCTATGTGGGTATTAGAATTCATACCAGGGTCCTCGGAAAAAGCAGCCATTCTCTTAACTGCTGAGCTATCTGTCCACCTTCCTTCATTCTTGCTTTGCTATGCTTGGAAGCACTTCTACTAGAGATTAGAATTTGTAGTACTAATTTTCAATGTGGTACCTTTTTATGTACATGTGGATATAGATGTGATCTGTGTAAACATATTGGCGTGTGTATGACACACGTATGCCCAGCAATGTGGAGACCAGAGGTCAATATCAGATATCTTCTTCAGTCACTATCCACCTTATCTTTTGGGACAGAGTCTCTTTTGAGCCTGAAGTTTGGGGATTTAGCTATCTTGGCTGGCCAGAAACTCCCAAGAGTCCACCTGCCTCCCTGGGGCTAGGATTATGGTGTTGCATCTGGTTTTTTACAAGTTCTTGGAATCCAAACTCAGGACCTCATGCTTGCCTGGCGAGTACTTTATTCAGCCATGTCCCCAACACCTTTCCCTGCTTCTCTGACACAGAGCCTTTTCCCTATGTATGCAGGCCAGCCTGGAAATCATGATCCTCCTGCCTCAGTCTTTGAGCTACTACAGCGGGTCATCTGGTATTTTCCCCTCCTAACCAATGCATTTAATGTTCCCACAAACACTTAATACTTGCCTCTGTGGGAGGTTTGGACATCCGTACCCTGCAGACTTGAGGTGTGACAGGAAGTCTTGCTGTAGGAGGTGAAAGGTGAAGAGAGTTACAAGAGCCAGACAGGTAGACATTTAGATTCTTAAGTGTACTTCACTGCAGTCTCCATGGCCAATCCCCCTTTGGGGGAACTGAGGCGTAAAGTAGAAACCAGCCTCATTACCTTGAACTTCTGAGTTACAGTTCTATGAAGAACTCTTGTTGGCCCCTGTGGGCAGAGGAATAAAAGCAAGGTGTGTGTGACAGGAGAGCGACCTCCCCCATTTCAACCAATGCAAAAAAATAGATGGCTGGTAAGACATTCTGATTTACACAGTTTTTAAGTAAAAAGGCTTTTGATTTATAATGGTTTTTTTTGAAAGGTATTTTTTTTTAATTTAGGAGGTAAACTTTTTTTTTTTTTTAATAAGGAAAAGGCACTAAATCTTGTCCCCAACAACTCACACAAGCTGGCAGCTAACTAACTGTTTTAGATCAACTTCCTTGTGGCAAGTGGAGGGTGCGCACCGACAGAGTTTTCCCACTAAAGGATTCAGATCATAAACATGTTCAGAGTGTAGCCTATATGGGCTCTTTTGCAATTACTGAGTTACCAGGCTCTGTCACTGGATGCAAGTAGTGACTATAGAGTAAGCTAATGAATCTGGGTGTGTTCAAGTAGCACTTCAGTCATCAAGACAGACACCTGGCCTGCAATTCGCCTGCTGATGTTCAAGAGCATAGAGCCCAACACCTGGCTCTGCTAGGTCCCACGAATCCTTTTCAACCCCTTGAGGAACGGAGGATACCAGTTTGTCAAAGACAGGCATCTGCTCATTTTCTTTTTGTTCCTTCAACAGCGATCCTCTGTTAACCTCCCATATTTTAGTGAGTGTGTCAGGCCATGGAGAAGGAGGAAAATGTAAAAATAACAACGTGTGAGTCGTTCTTGATGCTGTAACAAAATACCTTAGGCTGGATAACTTATAGAGAATGGAAATGTATTTCTCATGGTTCTAGAGTTTAGGAGGTCCAGAGTCAAGGCATAAAGGTTTAGTGTCTGGGGAGAGCTACTTTCTGCTTCCAGGTCATTGCCTTCACGGGGCAGAAGACGTAGGAATACAGAAACATACTGTCTTATTCCTTGAACATTAATCCAATCCGTGAGGATCAAGTTCGTATGACCCAAGTTCCTCTGAAAACCCTAACTTGTCACATGTTTTCATTAAGGGTCAAGTTTCAACATGAATTTTGGAGAGACACATACATTTTGACCATAACAAAAAGTCATTTACTCTCAGTGTGAAGAACATCGTGTATGGAGACAAATAATAAACAAACAAATAACATTTCTGAAACAACAAGAGTTTCGGGGTAAAGAAAACCTCATCTGGAATGGATCTCCACAGAGCTGACTTTAAAACTGTAACTCTCAGGCTCACCTCTATTGACAGGTCAAAAGTAACTGTAGGCACCCCTCTCTTCTCCCCAAATCCCTTTAGTGGCATCTGAATGTTTTTTTCCACAATTGGAAGAAACCTATATAAAATGCAACAACACGATGGCAGTCACATTATAGTCTGAATTAAACGTAGTTGATAGACAGTTGGCTAATTCATTCATCAATGTGAATAGCTTCGTCCTACAGTCTCTGTTCCTGTGGGCATGGGATAGAGAACACAGGGCTGTAAGAAGACTTACAGGATCATGGATGGAGGAAGGGAGAGCCCAGTTCTTGTGTTCTCAGAATCTAGCCAGAAATGCTGGAGAGCCTGCCTTCTGTGTTGGATGGGTGAAAAGAATTTGGGAGAAGATATTTAACCTCAGACAAGAGAAAGCACCCCCAAAGGGGCTTATGGCAAGAGAACTTTAAAATTCACTGCAATGTTACCTTACCTACTGTAGTTTAGTACAAAGTGTTGTTTGCTTTTTTCTCCCCCAAGTTTAGTTCACTTGCATCTGTTAAATAAAGTCTCACTGCCCTGGATTTTTAGCCCACGCAGTGAGGCATTTAGTAAATGCTCAATAAATGTACACCACTTGATTGCTCTGCTTGCTTATTATGTCCTAGAAATAGAGTGCATTACGGAGCTGGTCTGCTGTTATCCCTACTCATGGGCTTTTGTACCTCACTAACATGGTTCACCAAAGCAAAGAAGAATTTAATACAAATTTTAAAAGGGTTTCCTTTGTATGCCTTTTACAAGTCTGTTTAAAGGCATGTAGGGGGGAAGTTGCTGCACGGAAACATGGAGGGAATCTTCTACATGGGGTATTATTTCCCATGAGTTTTACTATTTAAATATAGGGCGAAACAGCTGCAATTGCTATTTTGAATTTGGTCAACTGCTAGGGAGGCAGCCAGGTTTGGGATAGAGAATTCTTTTCTTTCTTTCAAGTCCCTGCTAACTGGGATGAGGAAGCCTACTATTTAGATATGGCTTTTTTGAAACTCTGCCCATCCTGAGATGTGATGCCTTTGATGTTTTTAGGCGAGGCCTTCCAGAAACCATGGATGGTTTGTGTCTGCTTCAAATGTCAAAGAAGCTATTTACTTATTATTTATTTATTTTATTAGTGCGTATGTCAGTTACTTTTCTCAAAGCTTTGACAAAATACCAGACAAAAGCAACTTAAGGACGTACATTAGTTTTTAGATATCTATGCTTGGGAGATAGATTGCTTAGGGGCTGAAGTGAGAATGAAAATCTTAGATCCTCAGCATGCATATAAAAGCTGGGCACACACCAGTGCCGGGAAGGCAGAGACAGCTAGATCTTTGGGGCTTGTGCATCATCCAGTCTAGCCAGGTAAGTGAGTTCCAGGTACAGTGGTACTGTGCAAGACTGTCTCAAAGAATAAGATGGGGAAGGATTGAGGAAGACACCTAAAATTGAATTCCCTGTTTTCTTTACAATGGACACATGTCTACTGTAACATATATCAACACATACACAATTAGTAAAACACACGAAAAAAGAAAAGCATATAGTGTCCCTGGAGGCAGAGACAGCAGTGAAGGAGTGGAGGAGGGACAGGGAGTGTGATTGGACTATAAAATTCTAAGGCCCGCCCCCAGCGATCCGCATCCTCCCTCTAGTCTCCGCCTCCCAGAGGTCCCACAGCTTTTGAAAATAGAGCCACCATCTCGGGACCAAGTGTTCAACCACACAAGGCTAAGAGAGGCGGTTCACATTCAAACCACAACAATGCCTGTGTTGTACAACAATAGAGAGCAATGGCTTCCATTGTGACAACTCATTTATGCCTGTAAAACATCCTGACCGTGTCCCCCTCTCCCATCACCTTCGCCTTCTCTCTTCTCCCCACTCCAGGGAAATGCTCTCCCTACTCTCTGATACACCCCGCCTCTGTTTGGGTTCTCTTCCTCTCTGTACCCCTCTTCCTACCTCTCCTTCCTCTTCCTCTCCTTTCCCCTCTCTTTCTCATTTACAATCTGCACATCACGGGGTAAAATGCTTGCCAACTGCTCTGGTTCTGGCTCACTTCTCTCAACAAAATAGTCTCCAATTTCACCTACGTGGCATAAGTGACAGGGCTTGCTCTGACCACTCATTCTCAATCATTGCAAATTCAAACCACAGAGCCTCTATTTCTGCTGAAATTCCTTCCACATCCTTCCACATCCATATAGGTGACAGGGTTATCTCTGACTTTAGAAAAGCAGTCTTTCGGAAATCATACTCAGCAGTCAGAGATAAGCTGCCATAAAGCAGTAACAAGAATGGAGTGTGGAGCCAAGCTCTGGGACTTGGAATCCCAGAGCTACCATTTTCTGACTGTGAGACCTCGAGCAAGCCAGCTAGTTGATCTGAGCCTCAGTTTCCCATCTCTGTCCCGGGACCAAGAGTAGCATCTCGTTGGGAGTTCTTGGAAATCTAAGTGTAAGTAACCAAGGCAGTTGGCCAGGTGCCCGATACATAAAGAACCCTTTGTATCAGCAAAAGCTCCAGTCTATAACTCGTCACTAAGGATACCACTTTTGGTTTACTGCCTCTATAAAGTGTTTTATTTAACGTATTTCCCTTTCTAAAGCATGAGAAAGTTACCATTGTGGTTGAAAAGCAATTTAGGAACAAAAAGAAAAAGTTCAAACCTCATGATTCTAAAGCTCCCTGTTTTATCTACCCGTTTTTAAAACCACTGTTAAATCATTTGGTATTTTGGTTGTAGCATAATATGTACCATTAAAAAAACCAGCGCGCTTACCCAGTGAAAGATCTGGTTACATATTTACATGGGAGGCATAGAGACGAGAAAGCCTGTCTTCTTTTTAAAGGGTTTGGTTCTACTTTCGGTTTATAAATCAATTTCCTTTCCCTATCCAGATCTAAACCAGTCACATTCCTGCATAACTTCCTGGTTATTGGTCGCACTCTGGAAACAACCACCCAGGAAGTGGTATTCCCAGCCTGGGAGACTTCCCATGAAGACTTCTTGGCAAGATGTGGGGAGGGCGCTTCAGGTCCATAAAACCTGTAATTTTAGCACGATCATCAGATAAAACGGATAATAACAGAGTTGTAGAATTTCAGAACTAGAAGAGCATTAGCTCCATCTAAGCTAACCCCTCATTTTACAGATGAGTAAGTCTCTCATCCTGGAACCGTGTCTTACGGTCCTACAGGGGTTTTCATGCTAATAATATCATTTGCCTCCCTAACCACACTTTGAGGTATGAGAGGGTAGATGCCAGTTATCACAATCCCTGGGATTGTATTGGACACACCCAAAGGCTTGGAAGGAGTCAGTCAAGTCGGTACGCATCCATAAATTTATGCTTCAGATTACCTTGGGTACATCTGACTGAGGGCCATCTATACCACGGGTCTACCAGCTTTCATGTTCCTGGTTTTTTAATCCTGCCCGTACAAAACAAAAGCCACAGTCCTCAGTAAGTTGTACAAGGTCCCACATCTCACCTCACTCCGTTCCTCGGCCTCATTTCTCTCCCACCATTTCTACTTTTTCTATTAGCAACAGTCAGTGACTCTGTACCTGCCTGTTCCCACTGCTTGGAACATCACGTCATCCAATCTTACCTTTGAACCCTTGATGTTTCCTTCAAAGAATCCATTCCAGATACTCCTCATTTCTCATCTGCCTCTGTCACTCTTCTCTCAAGACCCTTCTGTAGCCACAGGCCTAGAATCCTGTGTCAGAGGTGCCTCTGACTTTCTACAGCAAGGAGGATGATGAGGTGCGTGGGTCTAAGTAGAGATAAGAGAGCGTGTGGCTCCAGAAGGACTGGGAGGAAAGCCATGTAGGAAGGTAGCTTTGATCTTCATCACTATGCATTACTTGGCTCCAAACTTTAGCAAATCTCTGTGGAGTATAATCCACAAACTCCACTGAGGCAGTGGTGTGGACTTTAAGTCAGTCTTTTCTTGTTTGTTTGTTATTTTATTTATTTACATTTCAAATGTTATCCCCTTCCCAGCTTCCCCTCCTCAAACCCCCCATCCCATTCTCCCTCCCCCTGCTTCTATGAGGGTGCTCCCCCACCCACCTACCCACTCCCACCTCACCACCCTAGCATTCCACTACACTGAGGCATCTAGCCTCCACAGGACCAAGGACCTCCCCCCTCCCATTGATAACCTGACAAGGGCATCCTCTGCTACATATGCATCTGGAGCCACGGGTGGCTCCATGTGTACTCTTTGGTTGGTGGTTCAGTCTCTGGGAGCTCTGGGGGGTCTGGTTGGTTGATATTCTTATTCTTCCTATGGGGTTGCAAACCCCTTCAGCTCCTTCAGTCCTTTCTCTAACTCCTCCATTGGGGACTCTGTGCTCAGTCCAGTGGTTGGCTGCGAGCATCTGAATCTGTATTGGTCAGGCTCTAGCAGAGCCTCTTGGGACAGCAGGTTGTGGTGGCGCATGCCAGTACAGTTTGCTGAAGGAGGCAGAGGCAGGAGGATCACGAGTTTGAGGCCAGCCTGGGCTACACATTTTTAAGTCAGTTCTTAAGAAGCAAACAAAATCCTGCTTTGTGGAATTTTCTAGGGAGTTTAAAAATACTCCCACGATGGGTGTGTTTCAAGTGACTGTGATGTCACTGAGTGCAAGCACACGCTGACATTCATTGTGATAGGGTGCTAGGCACTGGTTCTGGAACACTGATGTCTTCGGTTTGAAGTTAAAGTTAGGTTCTGTTCCTTGTGGTCAAGTATGTCCATTAAGTTAAGGCATCATTGACTATTTACCACCAGCCAAGATAGAAAACCACTGTCTATTAACAGCATGATATAGGACTTGTAAAGACAGTTTTGTGTCTTGCAGGAAGTTGGTAGCACCAGCCTTGGTGTATCTGATAACTTCCCTGAATCTATTTCTCTGTTCCTGTCAACTTCTCCCGCTTTGTCCTGCGATATTTCATAGGCAGTAGGCAATGATTATGATTATGACTGTTGTCAGTATCTTAGTAACTAAACGTGACATCGATTCATTGAGTTATGGTTATCTAGGAAACCATACTTTGTGAAAAGCATGTAGGACATGTAGAACTCAGGCCATTCCTCTAAGGATACACAGCTGTTTACTTTTTACTGTATTTGTAAGCTTCCCTCTGTGAAGAATAACTTTTTGCCATTAAGACCTAATCATAGAAAAATTTGTCTAAAACATTTAAAATGTCAATCAAAACATGTATATGTAACGTTTGTCTTTCAAATAACTATTGAATGGATGCCAGGACACCCAAGATTGTTCTTGAGCTGTTAATGACATCTTCTTTAGGGAAGCCACCTGACCCCAGGCCCATTCCAAGTCTCCATTGTTTCTAAACTGAATGGAGCTTTCAGAGACCTTCAGAGTAAAAATGAAAGTACAGCACCCACATGCTCAGTGAACCAGAGGGGCCCTTGCTACCAGAAAAGCACTTGGCCCACAAAGTTATCACCTCCTGGAAGCCTCTCCTTAACCTTCCCAGGCTCCCTCTGAGCTGGGCTAGATATTCTTTTTTGTTTTCTGATCCCATTCTGTGTGTATGGGGCATCTTGGTATTCTACCAAGGATTGTATCTGGGAGAGACTCTAGAATAACGCCATTAAGTTGCTCCCCCAGTTCATTTGAGACTCTGCTTTGGGAATCTGGAAATGATTTGGGAACTTGTAAAATTGTGAGGCGAGCCAGAATCATCATGGGCTTCCACTCTCCCTCCTGGGCTTCTTTCTTTCTCTTTTCACAGGATTGCTTTGGGCAAGGAGCCAACATCCTGAAGCTGTAGATGGTCCTCCAGACCTGTGAGGGCCAGAGAGGAAGTCAAGTTTCTGGTACCTGACCCCAGCAGCTGTTGTACCTGGGGTGTGTATGCTTTTCTTTCTTTCTTTTTTTTATTTTGTATTTTTTTATTTTTTCCTACTTTATTTACATTTCAAATGTTCCCCCCTTTCCAGATCTCCCCTTTGGAACCTCCCCATTTCCTCCCCCCTCCCCCTGCCACTATGGGGGTATTCTCCCACCCACCCACCCACCCACTTTCATCTTCCCTCCTTGGCATTTTCTTAAATGTGGAATGTTCTCTGTCTCTTCTGGATCGTGGGGTAGCTTATTTTCCTCTGTTTAGTTTCAGAGCCTCAAAATAAATAAACAGATCGACGTTACATCTGACATTTTCTTTTCCCCAAACCCTTAAACCTCCGTACAGGGCCCTAGATCTTGAATGGTCTAAAAAAAGCAAAGCTGAAGAAGGAAATGCCAGTTATTGTTATCCATTAAATAAACAGACAGCAGCAATTCAAGCAATTGCAATCAAGGTTTCCTGTGTTTGGAGTCTTGCATGCTGGGATATTGAGAGGCGTACCAAAGGTTAGAAAGTAGGATCAGGTTCGATTGCTTGTGTCTGTGCTTTTGTGGTTCAGATGGAGGTGGATAGCAGGCCGTCTCCCACACTTACACAGACAGAAACAAGCCTTGTGGTTCTCTTGTCCAGGGAGGTTTTGTGGATAAGAGACCTCAAGAATGATACAAGTAGAATAAAACATGGAGCAAACAAAGACACTTTGGACCAGCTGAACTGTTTGATCTGAATCCTGACTACAAAAGGCAGGCAGTCTCCAAATTTTGTTAGAGATCAGTGACAAGCTGGAACGTTTCATTTCTGGTCTCGGTTTTAGAAGTTCAATTTAAGGAATTATCCTCATACATGTGTAAAACGCAAGCAAGTTCAGGCTCACCAACCTAGTTAGTTTTGAGGCTGCCAAACGTTCTTGGAGCTTTTGTGGGGATACAGTTCCATGACTGGGGAAAACTATTTCAGTCATTTCCTTAGCTCTTAATAGTTTCCATCCATAACTTAAAAGGGAAGGTCACAAGAAGGCCGAGGTTGCAGTTGCGTCTGCCTCTTTCTGAACAATGCTTCTAGGAGTTTCAAAAGCTACATTTAGCCGCTCTCATTATTTAACTGAATCGCCTATATAACCACTTGTATAGGTTGGAGCTTGGTACTACCTATACCTGTAAAAAGATATTTCTTTTCATAAGCTACCTAGTTGATATAAGAAAGTAGCAATGTATGGGGCTGGGAGTGTAGATCCTTAACCCCCCACCCCCCATAAAACTGGGCATACTGATATACTCTTATAATCCAAGCACTCCAGAAGTGGAGGCAGGAGAATCAGAAGTTCAAGGTTGCCCAGACCTACATATCAAGGCTTAGGCCAGTCTGGAGTATGTTCTCTACTTAGAAATATGGCTTCAGTATAGAGTGGATTTTCAAGGCTTCATGACTGTGCCCAAAGAATTCAACTCTGGTCTTCCATTCTTGCTCTGTCTATATCAGAAAACTCCTAACTAGTCTCCTGTTTGAAATCATCACTAAAACATAGTAATCTTTGCACACCATAAGTTAAATTTCAGACCTTTCAATGGCTTACAGTTACACTCGGAAATCAAACATGAATCCTTGAAAGATCTGGTCACTAATTACTCCTGCAATCTCGTGGCTGTCACCTCTTCCTTTCTCTGGGCTCCAGCCTGCAGCAGCAGCAGCAGCTCTTCCTTTCTCTGGGCTCCAGCCTGCAGCAGCAGCAGCAGCAGCAGCAGCAGCAGCAGCAGCAGCAGCAGCAGCAGCAGCAGCTCCTCTGTCGTTTCTGATCCCTCCTCCCCATCAAAGCCTTGGGAACTTGCAGCTCTATCAGCCCAAATTCCATTTCCTGGCTCCTTCAAGTTCATCCTTAGGTCTCAGCTCCCATGTTACCTCTTTGGCTAGTCCTTCCCATACTACCCCCATCAGATGTGCCATATGTCTGCTGATCACTCTGCTATATTCTCTGGTCACTGCCAATTGCTCTTCTCCTGTTCATTTGTTGATGGATTTTCTTTGTTTTTCTGTTCTGTGTCCTCTAATAGCATGTAAGTATGAGAGAATGGAGACCCTTGTTTCTACCAATCCTGTTTTAGAAGGAAACAGAATAGGAATTGAGAGTACACATTTATTGAACAACTGCATCTCTTGTATTAGGTTTTGCCTTTCACAGCTCGCTCCCTCTCCTTTAGTATCCAATTCTGAGTCCATGGCTTTTGAGAAGTGCCTCCCACCCCAATCCAGGCTCCATTATAAAGAAATTTCCTCTGCAGATACGTTCCAGCTTGCTTGAGAGGAATTGCTTTCCGTAAGGTGTGATACACTATGATTTTCAAGTGTCAAAGGGTAAATGTAAAATAATGGGAAATCATATTGTCCTGAATGACTGCCTTTCTCTACGTCCAGGGTGTACCCTCCATGTTCAGCCAAGTCGCTAGCAGCAGTAGCCATTTTGGATCTCCTTTTTTTCTTTTACATCCCCCCTTCTCTTTCTCCTCCTCCTCTTCCTCCTCTTCCTTTTCCTCTTCTCTTTCTTCAGATAGCTGAATCCAAGTGTGGCTCAAATTTAACACCCTTGCTCTGGCTTCTCTCTTAGTTCTTTAAAACAGGATATTATGTCATCTTAGAATTTCAAAATATGTTCCTTTGGTATTTACTTCTAAAAAACACATAGTTCTACAAATATAGTTTGCCTCGAGGGAAATTGAAATTGCTTTTGCTCACCTGGTACAGCTTCTTTGGTCTTTATTCCTGGCAGGAGTATGTTTTTAATGGAGCCCTGAGCAAACCAATTAATTTTTTCTAAATGTCTTACGAAATTTTCGCAGCTAAAAATTCACATGTAATTTTGGCTCTAAATTCTTCCATATGATGCGATGTCAGCCACCAAATGTTAAGAGCCCCTCCTTCCCTTCCTCATCAACACTATATAGCTAGTGTCTAAACTTTACAAAGCACGTTTGGACGGACGCACAATTTGAGGTTGCGGAGTCTTCAGAGAAGGGATTACACTTTGCAGAGAAGGAAGCTGGGTTAGAGGAGCTGGGTCCTGCTGGATGGACTATATTCAGGTCTTAGAAATGAGGGCACTATTGTACCATGGTCCTACACTTTCTTATTGAAGTCTCACAGCCCTCTATAACACGATCATTAACCAGCTTGCTTGTGGACATCATGAGCAGATTCAGCTATTTACCTTCCAGGTTTCAAAATGCTGATGATAGCTCTGAGCTTCGTCTGTTCATATTTCCTCTGAGGAAGCATAATGACACAGGATAATTTCTACATAGACTCTGAGTGCAGGGGGAAAAAAACGTTTGTGAACATTAGAGAAAATAGAAACTAAGTCACATTTCAAGGCCATGTCCAGAGCCTTGTGTCACACTGTAGTTTGAAACACACAGCAGGTAGGAACACATTTTCTCTGGTTGACAAAAATGATCTTTTTAGGGTGAGTAGGCTTGCCCAAATTGCACAATAAAGGACTTACCTTTGGCTGGGTATTTTTTATTTCTCAAAGGAACATTTTGTGCTTATGTTCTTTGTCAACTTCCATACAGGAAAGAAAACTATTTCCTTCAAAACAACCAGAGTGTATATTTAGTGACTGATCACTTCCCTCTGTTGCACATCTCAGGGACTATGACTGAAGGTGATAGCTAGCTACTACTTACATGTATAGTCTAGGGGGAAAGCACCCACAAAACCTTACAAAGTCTTTTATTTTACTTCCTTCTTCCAGTAGCCCCGTGAGTAGTATTATCTCTGCTGACAGTACACAGCAAGTAAGTGGCTGGTCCTAGACCATCCAGCTTCAGTAACAATGGACTCCAAATCTGCCCCTGCGGGCTAGTTTTCCAACTGCTGTTCCTCTCCTGGTCTTTGCTCCTCTTCAGACATTCTGTGTGCACAGCTTTCTGGTATGTTTAAGGAGAAGGAAGTGAAAGGGCTAATCGCATGGTCTGATCATCACCGAACTCCAGGTAACAGGCTTCTGTTGGTTCTGCTAAAAAATTGCCCAATGAAATCTTTTCCTAGGATAATAAGCTGCTATATGATGGGAAGCTTGATTCCTTTACGTCAACGGTGTGGGAAACCCATGGTCAGTGGTTTCAAGGAGAAAAAGGGCAGCTGATTTAATAGCTGTGCGGTTTTCCTTCTCCTTGTCTGAGTTGTCCTCCTCCCACCCCACCCCACCCTGATACACACACACCTTTCTTTCTCCTTTTCTCCCTCTTCTGTCTTTCTCTCTGACATAGACAGAATGGACTAATCTGTCCATCTTTAAAACACAGTAATACAGAGTTTGTCCTGGAATGGTAGTAAGTTCTGTCAGCCTTTCATCTTGGCTCCATTTAAACAGCCTCTTGTGAAAAATCAAAGGAAAAGCCAGGATGGAAACAACGTGGTAAGATCCTTTCTCAGTGGATTCTGGAGCCTCTAGAAGTGGGGCTTGTGCTAAGTGCTGCCTGAGAGATCAAACTTTTGTGACCTTTATTGTTTGACCATGGCATCTAGAACAGATATCTACACCACACCTAGAAACCCCAGTTAGCCATCAAGAACTCATGGCTGATGGGCCTTCTACTGTATACATACCTTCATCAGTTGATAGCATGACCCTGATCTCTAGCACAAGTTTCTCTGTTGAGGAATCACTCCCTGGTAACAATCAACCCTGCCTTGTTTGAAACATGGATTCAGAGCTCCATGACTCTATTCCCTGAATTAGAATCCCTAGGACCTCTAAGTAAAGTCCTTTACCATTCTCAATTTCTGATTATGGGCTTCCCTCTCAAAGTCTAAATTAAATAGATTTGCCCACGCTTTACAGTTAAAGAGACTTTACTGGTGTTTGGACAGCTACATGAGGACAGCCTGCAGTCGCAAAGCCGCCATGATTGGGACGACTTGGTAGACGGATACTCTATCTTTGCTGTGTTGAAATTCTCAGTAGGTTTGAAGAAGAAATCTCACTTCTATGTTGCCTGGAGCAAATATTCTACAGCTGGTCCTACTGGATATCTTAGGGCATTAGGCTGAAAGACTAGGGTATTGACCTAAGAGTCTTGATCTGTCCTAATGGAGGTGATAGATTTTGGGTCTCCTTCAAATGCTAAGAATAGATGGGCTGACTCACAGCTTACAGATTCAAGATACTGTGAGGCTGGGACCTGAAAGACTCGAAGGCTAATGGTATGTGGGCCATGGAGGTCCCAGTCTACAGGAAGAACAGTGGTATTGTCATCCATTCACTGCCAAAGGGACTGGGTCTTAAGCCAGTGAGATAGAGAGACCTGTTACCTCAGCCCCAATTCCAGGGAGATATGAAATGTCCCTAGGAATGTAATTCTAGTGTTTCAGCTGGGATTCTTTCCCCACAAAGCTACGTAACCTACTTCTTTAGCAGTGTACCAGCGGCTAAGAAACACTGTATGCAGCAATCAAAACACAAGATTTTTTTTTTGGTTTTGTTTCTGGTTTTGTTTTTCTCTATTTTCAAAAGCAATTTTTGTCAAGAGTCTTTAGCCTTTTTAGTGATTATACATTTTATAGTAGTTGGGAAAAATGCAGCATTTCATTACTGAAGAGCGTAAATTTTTAAAAATCACGGATGGTGTAAGTCACTAGAGAAGATCATTATTAACACAATGCTTTGCATGCTCATGTTGAACACACACACACACACACACACAGGGAGAGAGAGACAGGAGGAAGTAAAGTGAAATGAAAATTGTGGGACAAGTGGAACTGGGTCACCAGACAAAACCTGGGAAGGTCAAGTGGACTGAGAAACCCGGGTACTCTCAAATCTGAGAACAGTAGGTGTTTCATCTAATCCCGGCCAGGTCCTGTCCTGGAACACGTGACCACGACACCCCACAGGAAGATCTGACTACTAATCGTGTAGCACAGAATACAGAGTTCTGAGGTATCTAGAAGGGTCAGCCCTGAGGGTTTAGTCAATAAGCTTCCCTTCCCAGACATTCCTTCCTGCAGAAGGTATTTAATCTCTGGTCCACCCTGAGGAAGTCATATGTATCTACTTTTCACCATCAATAAACAATTTGGATAAGCAAGCATTGTTTCTCTCATCAAGAACCACCACCGTGGGAGAAACCTTCATCATACAGAGCTGTGCTGTGCTGCTTAAGTCTCCTGCAGAAGAGCCCTCTGTGTGCTCCAGGTCATCATCCTTGAGCTAAGTGAGAGAGTCCCTCTCCCCCAGCCCCGGGTTTTTGGGAACCCCTGCCTCCTTGGCCTCAGCCTGGGCTGTTTCTCACCTAGGCTGGAACGGGCATCTTAGGCTGTGTTCTTCCACCCCTGAGCAGTGTATGGGCACTTCCTGTGAGCCCGACACCCGACGGCAGAGAAGGGTAAAATACTGCCAAGCGCCTCCTGTTTCATCTGCCCAGCGGAGTTCACATACCCAGCCCTCAGAGACCAGGCAAGACACAGAGCCACACAAAATCTCTCCTTATTTTAATTCATCTTTCGGATAGGTTAGCCCCAAACTCCTCAGCCCTTCTGTGACCTTCTGTGTGCTAAAATCACAGGCATGCCTGACCCTGCCTGGTTTTATTCTCTATGGTTTCACGCAGTAGTTTTGAGCTGAAGGGTAGGTATAAATGAAGTTTCTGTCTCATGCTTTGGAGTCTCGGCAATCACTGTGAGGGTCAAAATTACCTAAAAGAGATCACCACCAAGAAGTTGTCCAAACATTTTATTTGCCTATAATTGCATCTTATGGTTACATAGAACAGCAAGTTCACATGGTGCTGAATCAGGATTTATAAAAATTACACTAAAACCACATCCTGTAACTTGAAAAAGCAAAACAAGACTTCTTTCTGCTCTTTATTCAATGAGTTATAATTATTGGCTTGTATGGGTTCTCTACTGAGTCAGCTTACAAGTCCCTTGAGACTTTGCATTCTAGTCACATAGTCAAGCAGAGGCTGGATTCTATGTCTGACTTCAAGAGTGAGCTCTTCGCCTTCAACTTCATCAATATATAAACAGCTCAAACCCTAAGCCTCAGAATCTTCAAGTCCGTCCATCATCAGGTGTCTCTTTGGGGATCCATTTGTAATCCTCCAAAGGGCAGGCTGGCATCTGTGCTTCTGGACAGAATCGGTAGGGAGAAAGAGAAACACATCCTCCAGAGGTGTGGCTGGAATGCTGAGTCCCTGTCAACCAAAGGAGCTTGCACACGGAAGTATCACACATACAGAGCAATATCAAAAGCCTGATGAATTGTAGGAGTTCACAGGCAGGCTTCCCTGTAAGTGGATGTGTGACCTATGGGCAACCTTTGCTGATAGATTTTCCCTGGGGGTTATAGGTGATGTTCCAGGAACACATTCTAATGTTAAGGAGAGCCATTACTCACAGGCAGGCAGTAGTCTGGTTTCATGAATAGTGTTTGGGCCTGTGGTTTGTTTATTTTCCTACACAAAAATGTAATGGATTATACAATCTCTTCAGTGGGCAGTCTTAGAATTCCCATGGTACAATGGCTCATTCTTTTAAAACTGCATTAAAGATTGATGAGCCATATCACACATAATAGAACATGCCACCGTCGAGTTCCTGCCCCTCCCTTTCCTTTCTCCTCCACGGGCTCCTGTTTTCTCTTTCAGCTCCTTGCCTATAAACTGTGCTGCATGAGCTTGCTCGAATTTTTTGATTATTATTTCTTTTGTAACAATTCCAACACATTTCCTTCTCCATTTGAGATTTTTTTTTTTTTTTTTGATTTGGCTTTTCCTTTCCTTTGCTTTGCTTTTTTTTTCTATCTAAGTTGTATTTACTTTCATTTTCTTCCCACTAGTCTAATTTCTCTCCATGCCTGTCACATTTAATTGAGGTTGGATGCATGATCAAGGTGGAAAAAAAGCCTTTTCTTCTCATGATTAAAAAGGGAACTACTTTCAATCTGGTCTAATAGCTCTGCCCAGAACACTGCCTATCTTGCTGGGATCCCCAGCCTTTTCTTTGAAAAGGCTGCTTAATGAACGGCTTTATGTTCCGTCTGGAGCACATGCAGGACAAGTAGGCTTGGGATTTTGTGCTCTGTGTTCTCAGTGTTCCTTTTGTAAATGTGATAGAGAGACTTTATCACTGGCCTCTCCTCCCTCCCCCACCATCTCTGTTGCTTACAGATGTTGTGTGCTGGAATTCATGTTCTTGTTCAAGGGGAAACGGATAGCCCTAAGCTTGCTAATGAAAGCCCAAAAGATGTTAAATATTATCAAAAATCTGACTCTAAGAGCCTCTCTCACACATGGGATACAAAGAATTTGAGGAAAGTAACCAGTACAGTGAGTGGTTATCTGATGTGGCTTGCTGTTCAATCTGCTCATATGTTTTTAGCACTATTCATTTTATTCTATACATTTGACTCCTGCATGTGCATGGGTGTCAGGCAGTATGCATTGTTGGAGACTTTGCTCAAGCCCATTCCGGAGTGAGTGTGGGAGGGGATAATATAAATTCTAAAATGTGGAGTATCTCATGCTCTCCAATGAGTCATTTCCTCATTTCTCATTAATTTGTCTTAGCTCCAACACTAGAAGAAACTATTTTAATGCATTTGTTTGCAACTGAGAAGTCTCACTTAAGATTTAATAAATATGACCTGCCAATTTGAAGAAGTGAAAAAAAAATATCTTGCCACATTCTGTTAAATTAGGCAAAGGGTTTATTTCTAATTTTGAAATAATCTTTGCTTTCTAAAGCATTTATACATAGCTTAGAGATATTTGGAGATGTGTGCTGCTTCGATAGAAAGTGGGATATTCTGTTAGTTCTCCATCCACTGTGGCTTCCTTAAATATTTTTTTCACATCAGTTGACATTCTGTGACAGGATGGGCTTGCAGCTCTGTATCACGAAAATGCTGTGATAACATATGACTCACCTCTTTAATCCACTGTAAAAGTTGAAAAGGCTGTAAATCAAGTGTATGGCTGACTCAGTAATTGCCCAGTACAGTCCTTGTTGAAATTATCCAGCAATCTAGAAATTAGAAGTGGAATAGCCCGTGAAATCTTCTGACTGAGCTATTATAGGCTCAGATAAAAACGTCTTTTGGGTGGTATATTTTTTTCAACAGGTTTTGTAATGATCAGGCATAAAATGGGTATAATTGATAATTTATCAAATTTCTATTTTACCAAGATGTAAAACTGCAGAACATGTCACCAGGAAGCCCAGACCTGTCTTGAGATGAAATAGCACTTGGAGTGGAGGCTAGTTCATGAATCAGAAAGGTTAAGGACAACATTGTGTGTGTCATTTTGTCACTCTCTTGTGAAGCAGCAAGGGGTAGGGAAGATGGTCCAAATAGACATGGCGACAGGAAAGATGTCCACACATTTAATCGGCATTGTTGTGGACCTGCCACTGTCATGGAAGATTAGAAGGAGGCAGGGAAGAGCCCTAGGCTAGCTGGGTTGGACAAAGTAGGTAGTACCCTGGATTAAGTAAACATAAGTCCAGAAATAAAGTCTGATAGTGACCTTTTGATCCATGCAAAGCCAACCGTCAAAACTCACCGTGCTTGTGTCATTGTTTGATCCCTGATTCCTTGACCATTCTGTTACCTCTGTCGATATCACTTTATCCATATGGAATAGTGGATCATTCTTTTAAAACTCAGTTTTGCTCTCCTTATCTTCAGAAACTGAACACAGGGATGGAGTTCAGAACTCACCCACCACCCACTCCATGCTTCCATTCTTTCCTTTTTTCAAGGCACTGCTGTGTACAAGCTTACTTAACTTCTCTGTGTCCTCCAGCCGATGAACCAAAAGCTCCCCAAGGAAGTGTGCCCTGGTTCATATTTGGTTTTTACTGTGCCTAACACAGAACTGAGCTAATGTTATAAGCTCAATGCAATTGTACAGAGTAAATGAATCAATGAGTGAATGAATGAATGAACGAATGAATGAACAAATGAAGAGGCACATTTTTAGCATAGTGAATCAGAAACAGAACTTCCAGAGATGCTGCTGCAGGCATATTGTAAATCAAAGTACATTAACTGTTGTCTAAGCAAGTACCATAAATCAAATAGTTTTCTTGGCTTTTAAGAGACCATGAAAAAAGAACATTAGAAGTCATCTATGCAAAAATCCCACTTCAAGTGAGAAGCTCTTTCTAGGGCTTTATTGACAAATGAGGGGCTGGCTTGCATCTGAATCCCCCAAGAGCTAGAGGGAGAGTCTACTCCACAGGGAGTTTCTTCTATCACTCCCAGTACTGGCATAAATATACTTGACCTTTATCAAGTGTCTGGGATTCACTCTGCACTCCAAAGTCTGTTTATTTTTACTTTTTCATCCCTCTGTTGTATAACCTCTCATTCCAGACAGGGCACCAAAGACAGACCAAAGGAACGATTCTACCCATGCTTAGCTTAGTGAGCCAATGGGCTTACTAGAGCTATTTATAGGAGCATGGATGAGGGACTACTTACAGATGTAGGATCGACTCAAAGGTAGCCGGATCGCTGGAAAGCCCACCTGAACGTGTGTGAGGACTCAGGAAAACGGAATCTTTGAGCTTCCTGCCTAACTTTTAGGCAGCTCAGATTGCCAGCCTCCTCTCTCAACAGCTGGTACCACTTATATCTCACTGGGGAGAGGCCTTTTGAAACGTGTCCACCTCATAAGCTTCCTGAGCCTTGGAATTTCATTTACATGGGAGTCTTCTAAACATACCTCTTTCCTCCAGGAGAGAATGGCTCCACTCAGAGGAAATAGCTACACAATTCTTACAAAGCTCTGTGAGATTGGGAGTTCCTATTACTATTTTGAAATGAGGGGTGTAAAACAAATGATTTGACAAATGTTAGAGCCAGTTCTCCAACCCAGGTATGTCTTGTTCACTCTAGCCACCAAAGCTCCACTGTATCTTCTGGATTTCTGAGCCCTGTTTTCCTCACTGTGAAGTGAGGGGTGTGATCAATTGTAGGAATTCCAAAGTCTTCCTGCTCTGGGAGACTCTAAGTTCAACAGTGTAGGCTGGTGTTCCAGAGTAAGTTTGTCTCCCTTGCCCCTTGAGATGCTCTAAGCAGGAGTGTGAAGGAGAGAACTGGCTCAGCATTAGAGGCCTAGAGTAACAGATGCCAAAAGAAAACCATTTTTTGATTCAACAGTAATTTTCTAGTAAATTCAACATAGTGCCTTGAATGTTTTAGGAGTCTCATAACTGTTAGGAACAAATAACAGGTTTAGAACTTGGGAAACTTATAACCAGGAGGAATTTAAAGTCATTCGTGCATCTGGTTTGGAGTTAAGCTGATTTTTTTTAATTAGCTCATATTTGTTGTACAAAGCAATAGGATATATACATATTTAGCCTTTGAATTCGAGAGTTGTCTGATAAGTACTTTGTTATGCTCTCCACACTCGCATGTTGAAATTCTAATCTATGATCTCTTAAAAAGATGGCTGTATTTGGAGATAATCCCAATAAAGAGGTCATTAAGATAAAAGTCATCATTTGGTTCACATGAATGAGTTCTGTTTGACTCTTCTAATGAGAAAAGATTAGTGCACACACACACACACACACACACACACACACACACACATGAGAAAGAGAGAGAGAGAGAGAGAGAGAGAGAGAGAGATTGATTTTGTAGGCACAGCAGGAGTCATGTCTCTCAAGAAACTAAGCCTATTGAAATCTTGAATTGTCAGACTACAGAGCTGGGAGATGAATTTCTGTTTAACCTACCCAGTCTGTGGTATTTGACTATGACAGCCCTAGCAAAGTGATTCACTGCCTACCTTTGATCTTTGTGAAGTGTAAGGCTGTGTGCTTCACTTCATTGTGGTTTTCTGTCCCTGTTGTTGGAACGAAGTCTTACTTGGTATCCCAGGCTGCGTGAACTTTTTTGATCCTCCTGCTTCAACTGTTTGAGTGTGAGAATTTCGGGTCTGGGCCGCCATTCTAACAGACTCGTTCACCACACACAAAGGTATCAGAGTAATATTATTCCGTTCTAAGTGAAAGGAAGCCCGAAGACACCTAATATGGAAGGCCAACATGCCACAGAGGACGTAAACACAGGAAGAAGGCCATCTCAGAAACAGGATGAAGAAGGAGATGTTGGCAGAATGAGAGAGTTTTCATTTTGCTCCCAAGCCAGGGAGAGACTTTGGTTTCTGGTCTTCTAACCCTCACATAATTGAAACTGAGGAAGGAGTCTTCTGAGGCTATGGTTTGTGGTCAAGGAACAGAGTAAAGCTTACTGCCCAATGCATGGATTTGGACCAACAACCATGACCTCAGCTAACCAATCAAATTTATTAATACCAGATGAGCAGATAGATTTTTGCCTAGCTTCAGGGACTGAGACTGCCCCATGCAGTAGGTAAAGCAGGACAGCATGAGGCCTACCTAGCAGTACGGGTTCCCTGCTATTAGTTTAGGTTATCTAAACTCTAAGTTCAAAGCAGGGAGATGGACAGCCACAGACCAAAATATACGTAGCACATAATACCAAACATCTCAGGTTTGGTTCTGAACTATGAATTAAGAAATGTTTCTATGGTGATTAAGAATTATTTTTCTTGAGCCATTTTTTTTTTTTTTTTAATTGAAGAAATCAGTGGTCAGGCTAACCATGGCCCCATCATTTCTCGCTGTCAAAGCTTCTATTCAGATAACTGCCATATGATCTTCTTGCCTTCTATTCAGATAACTGCCGTATGATCTTCTTGCCTCCGTGCTCTTCCATCCTGACCCATCTTGCATCCTATTGACCCTAGGATCATAACGTTTCATTCTCTCATCCTCAGCCCCAAAACATTTGTTTGGCTTTGAAACTCCTGAAGACATCCTTTAGTGCATTTGACCAGCCTGATGTTTTGTATTCTGTCTCTGAAAAGTCTCTTATCTGAGAGGTGAGTCCAGAGGCCAGGTTTACTCCATGCTGTACCACTTCTGTGAATGTGCTAGAGGGTCAGGTTAGCTTTCATAGGAGGAATGGATGAGGCAGCTGTACAGAAGCCAAGGTGAAGAAAAAATATGGCTGGTTGGGAATGGCAGGATCAAGACTAGGGAAGCTTTTCATTCCTCAGTCTAGACCTGAGGAGATCAGATGCCAGTCCTACCTCCAGGGCTTCAGATCCCTTTGTTTTTAAGTTACCTCACTCCCTTTGGTTTAAGGAGGGTTATAGTTTTGAAATTTGTATCTAGAATTGTCTAGACCTGGGCAATGTAAATGGCCACACCCTTGGTGTAGGCTATAAGAGCATCTCCAAAGTGGGCATTACAGGCTGTCCTCACTCCTTCCCTCTGTCAGCTTGGGTGCCTGCTTGGCCTGCTTTCTGCTCTCTTCTTACCCTTTACACACATATGATCTCTCACTTACTTAACATTTCTTCTAACTATAGTCCTCTTTCTTCTTGGCCTATTAGAATTCAGCATAGTTTTAATCAGCTCCATTTGTTATAGTTAAAGGCGCCTACAGACTTTTCAATACAACTTGATCCCTTTAAACCTCCATTGTTCTAATTGTTTCCTTTAAAACTATTATTTATTTACTCACTTTATATCCCAATATCATCCCCCTTCTCCTCCCAGTACCCCCTCATGCAGAACCTCCCTCACCCCTCCCTCCCCTTCTCCTTTGAGAAGGGGGATCCTCCCCTAGGTAACCCCCACCCGTCCCACCCACATCACCCCCCATATACACCTCCCCCACATCAGGTTGCTGCAGGACTAGGCACATCTTCTCCCACTGAGGCCAGATCAGGCAGAATCTGGCCTCAGTGGGAGAATCTAGACTCAGGGAGAATCCTCGCTCCTGTTGATGGGGACCAAGCTGCTCACCTGTTGTATATTTTCAGGGGGCCTAGGTCCAGCCTGTACTCGCTCTGTTGTTGGTGATTCAGTCCCTGGGAGCCCCAGGGATCCAGGCTACTTGACTCTGTTGGTTTTCCTGTGGAGTTCTTGTCCTCTCCTTGTCCCTCGATCCTTCCCCCAGTTCTTCCATAGGACTCCCCAAGCTCCATCTATTGCTTGGCTGTGGGTCTCTACATCTCTTTTCATTGGCTGCTGGGTAGAGCCTCTCAGAGGACAGTTATGCTAGGTTCCTGTCTACAAGCATAACAGAGCATCATTAATAGTATCAGGGATTGGTGCTTGCCCATGGGATGGGTCTCAATTTGGGCCGGTCATTGGTTGGCCTTTCCCTCCCTCTCTGTTCTATCTTTGTCCCTGCACCTCTTGTAGGCAGATATATTTTGGGTAGAAGATTTTGTGGGTGGGTTGCTTGCCTATCCCTTCCCTGAGAGCGCTGCTTGGCTGCAGGAAGTGGCCACTTTAGGATCCATATTCCAACTGCTAGGAGTCTCAGCTAGGGTCATTCCCATAGACACCCTAGGGCCTCCCTCTCATCGCACGACTTTGACACATCCTAGAAATTGCCTCCCCACACCACCCACCACCAATTTCCCTTCTCTCTCCCCTGATCTGGTCCCCTCTCCCTGCTCTGCTTCCCATCCCCTCTCCCACCCCGTTCCCTACTTCCATCCACCTTGGATAGCTATTTTATTTCCCCTTCTGAAAAAGATTCAACCATCCTCCCTTAGACCCTCCTTGTTATTTGGCTTCTTTGGTTGTATGGATTGTGTCATTGTTATCCTGTACTTTATGGCTAATATCCACTTATCTGTGAAGACATACCATGCACTTATCAGTGAATACATACCATGCATGCCCTTTGGGGTCTAGGTTACCTCACTCAGGATGATATTTTCTAGTTCCATCCATTTGCTGCGAAATTAATGTCCTCATTTTTAATAGCTGACTAGTATTCCATTGTGAAAATGTACCACATTTTCTGTATCCATTCTTTGGCTGAGGGACATCTAGGTTGTTTCCAGTTTCTGGCTATTATGAATAAAGCTGCTGTGAACATAGTGGAGCAACTGTCCTTGTGAGATGGTGGGTCATCTTTTGGATATATGCCCAGAAGATATAGCTGGGTCTTGGGGTAGAACTATTTCCAATTTTCTGAGAAACCACCAAATTGATTTCCAGAGTAATTGCACAAGTGTGCACTCCCACCAGCAATGGAAAAGCATTCTCCTTGCTCCACAACCTCACCAGCATGTCCCGTGAGTTTTTGATCTTAGCCAGTCTGATTAGTGTAAGGTGGAATCTCAGAGTCATTTGATATGCATTTTTCTGATGACTAAGGATGTTGAACATTTATTTAGGTGCTTTTTGAGATTTGAGATTCCTCTGTTAAGAATTCTCTGTTTAGCTTTGTACCTCATTTTTTAAAAATTGTGTTATTTAGTTTGTTGGTGTCTACTTAAGGTCTTTATGTATTTTGGATATTAGCCCTTCAACAGATGTGGGATTGGTGAAGAACTTTTCCTAATCTATAGTTTGTCATTTTGTCCTAATGATCGTGTCCTTTGCCTTACAGAAGCTTTTCAGTTTTATGAGATCCTTATTCAGTTTTATTTGTTGACCTTATTGCCTGAGCCATTGATGTTCTGTTTAGGAAGTTATCCCAAGTCCCAATGAGTTTAAGGCTTTCCCCCAATTTCTGTTCTATTAGATTTAGTGTATCTGGTTTTACTTTGAGGTCTTTGATCCTTTTGGATTTGCAGGTGATAAATATATATCTATTTGAATTCTTCTACATTCAGACATCCAGTTAGACCAGTACCATTTGTTGAAGATGTTCTCTCTTTTTCCATTGTATGGTTTTGGCTTCTTTGTAAAAGAGCAAGTGTCCATAGGTGTATGGGTTTATTTCTGGGTCTTTGATTCGATTCCATTATCAATCTATCTGTTTCTATATCAATACCATGACGTTTTTACAGTTGTTATGGGTATGGTGAAAAAATGTTAGTTTCAGGATACCTAGAGGCTAAAAGTTTAGAAATAATATGGGAGAAACACACACACACACACACACACATAATAGGATGTCAACAAAAGAAGATGATGTTAAAACATATAGAAATATTTGCATTATTAAAATATAAAAATCTATCAGAAAATACAAAATGTGAATAGTCATATTACCCCTTTACTCAGTTTAATACACAATATCTCCATTGAATGTGATACAACACCAGATACAGAGGAAACAGAAGTGAGAAAGACAGAAGACAGAAAAGAGTCTGAAGAAGAAGGGGGTCATTGGAAAGGAAGAGAAAAAGAGGGGGATAAGAAGGAGATCTCAGGCTGGCGAGTCTTTCCTTTTCTCAGCCCTCCAAGTAAATTGAATATTAACTTGGACTCTTGCAGGATCTCTGCTCTTAGGAAGGAAAAGGAGAAACTGTGAAGGTGGGGTCCATAACCAAACACTGAGCTGGCAAAGGCAAGTGCCCCCAACGTCAACAGAGACTTTATATCTATGGCTTCCGACTCAGGGTGGAACACTCTAGCCTTTATGACAAGCATGAACCTATAGTAAGAAATTAATACTTTTAAAGAACAGATAAATAAATCCTAATAGAACTGCCCCACTCACCACACCCACTCACGAATTTGCAAGACACTCCCAACTATCACATGGTTCATTAGCATTTGAAGTAGCCACACCCCCTTGCATTGTAGATTACAGAAACCTAAGACTAAAAATCAGATAATTCTAACATTAAACACCACTTGGCCAATGTTTTGATAGATGAGGCTGCCTTTGACTCACGGTTGATCTTTCAGTTCATGAGAGCACCCCACCCTGTTTGTCTCTGGGGCAGCCTAAGGCTATGTCCTATGACTTGTGCTAGCTTGGGTCATGTCTTTTTCTTATCACCTACACCCCAAAGTTATGATATGCAATATCATGAGTTCGCTTAAGCATACTCTCTGCCTACCCTGTAGATAGAACACATCAAAGGATTTGAATCGCAGAACATAGCACATTCTGTGTCTATTTCCTTTCTTCAGACATTTTTCATTCAGTTTTATGAAAATGTCGAAAGCAACGTGGATGGGAAGCTACATGTGGTGGTGCACGCCTTTAATCCCAGCACTCTGATCAGAGGCAGTCAGATCTTTGTGAGTACAAGTCCAGCCTTGACTACACAGTGAGAGTAGATCCCCCAAACAAACAAAAGCAAGTGAAAGAGAAGAGACTGTTCCTGGAAGTTTCACTCAGCTTCCTGGAACTTACTAAGATCACCACATTTCCCTTGGTTTTGGTTCTAGCCTAAACTCATAATGAGTCTAACTCTGAATCAAGTATTGACCAAAAGCTGATGGCAAAGTGACCCTGCGGTCCTATGATTGACAAACTCAGTCACTAGACTCTTTATAGCTGTTTGTACAACTGCACCTTCTTTACATCCTTCGACGCCTCTATATCTGCTCTACCTTTCTTTCTTCACTGAGTCTTAGAGACATCTCAGTTTTAGAAAGTCAAACTTACAGGCTTTTCTTTTCTACACTCAAATCACTGATGCTACTGTGTGAACCAACAATTTCTTATTGTGTTGTTCATCATAAGGAGGCTGCTAAGAGACAGCACTGCGTGGTACAACTGTATTATTTAGTTAACAAAGATCTGGGGATGGTCCCTACGTGTGAGGAGCTGCAGATGTAGAACTTTACCCTGAGGGGATCTCAGAGCTGGGCACTTTGCAGTGTCCAGAGTGCAGACCTGGGGTGCTGGAGAGCTGCATTGTTCCTCAAATGAGACAAAATTTGGCTGCCCTTTGGCTTTGTGATCCAAATCGAAGTATTTAAGTTGCTTGCTCACCCGGTTGAATCTGTGTGACTCAGTGTCCAAATCCAAGTCACAGCTCTGTGATGAAATATGAAACTCATTTTTCCCCAGGACTCAGATACCACAGACCTGACTGAACAGTTCACAGCAAGGTCAGTTCCAATCCTATCACATGTTGATCAGCTCATCTGGGAGCTGCAAAGTGGGACATTTGGGTTCAAAGAGTGATTGGCACAGCTCCACTCATAGGAGCCGTCACCAGACCATGGTTAGCTGAATAATACGCTTGTACCACTACATGCTGTCTTTTGGCAGCCTCTTTTTCCTTTACATTATGATGATGAATCCAAACGATACAATAAGCATCAGTGATTTGGAAAAAAACCCTGAAGACTTTCTGCTGGATGAGCCACATCATTTGTGGAACAATGATGAACAGACTGGAATGTCAGACTCCTATGTTCAAAACTCTGTGAAAATGTTGAGATGGTTGACTAAAGAACATTAAACCTAGGGATGGTGGTGGTTGCCAAGTATCATCTGGCACCACGCAGCAGGCTTTGGCTCTCGTCAACGTAAAAATGACAGTTCTCATTTTAAAGTGATTAAGAGATAGTTTGATCTGTAGCCATTTTGAGTGACCATGGCCCAGAAACACAGATTTAGGTTACCCTAAGTTCTACATTCCAACAAGGAAACAGCTTCATTAAATTCTTGTAGCTTTTCAAAACAAAGAAAGTCACAAGTGAAGGCAGGTTTAATATACATCGGTGGGCACATCAGAGAGGTGGTTACAGCAAGATGGGGGAAGCTTTTCTATAGGCCTCAGATGTTATCTAATGACACTCTTAGCTTTTGGTGGAAGCTAGTCATCTGCTAAATTATTAGATTCTAGAACATTTTTATTTTTTCGTCATAGGATGCTGGCTCTGACACAGAGACGGGCAAGGAATGGCTTCTCGGGAGAGCTAGAACTAGCCCAAGATAAGACAACTAACTAGCCTTTGGTCCTGCAATGTCCCAGTCTCTCCATAGAGCTGCAGTTCTAATCAGCCAATCAGTCTCTACAGACATATTTCTTTCCAAGAAATATATTTTCATTTATATTCTCCATTCGAGTAACATGTGTGAGAGCCTATCGTTGGGTGTACTTTGTTCCTGACCAATTAGTGTGTACCACGCCCCTTCATTCTCACCGTTACCGAAGGACCATCAAGCATCTGTTTCATCTGTTTGTTTTCCTTCTGCCCAGAGCGGTACTGACCCCTTTCCTATGCTTGTCTACTTACTTCATCTCAGTTTCAGTGCTCACCATGCTGTGGACAGAAGGGGACACACACACACACACACAAACACATACACACGGACTAGAAGGGGTGGAGACCACATCTTCACATGGCAAGGAAGAAGAAAAGCCAAAGAGCCCACTGACCTCCAAGACAGCAAAGTTCACAGGAGCTGAGAACAAAAGTTGTTGCTTCTGCAAAACATTTTGCATGCCCAGGGATGAGGCTCTGGAACACAGCCTAGCCCAGCCACAGAGCCAGAGACGCCAGTCCCAGAGAAGCTGATGTGTGCATGGCCCTTCAAATGGCATTGTCTGGGAGTTACAGCTAGGAATGGTGAGACTGGGGGACGTAAAGTGACAGCTTGTACAAGGTCTCCTCTGTCACTATCCATATCTTTTCAGTGGAGAAAATGGGCTCCCAAGGAAGGAGGGGTGGCGATGAACTTGGAGTCCATGTACACTTTCAGGAATGTACACTTTCAGGAATGTACACTTTCAGGGCTCCATCAGGAAAGCTGCTTTTCATATACAGAAGACAGAGTCGGCTCTCTTGTCTATGATCTTACAATGAAGATGTCAGACAGTGCCAGTTTCTCTAAGCTCAAAGCAAGTCTTTTTCCATAAAAAGAAAGCCTGTGAATTTTGAACAATATTTTCACGTATGCTAACGTGCTGTCTTATATAATCCTTTCCCACTTACTTAACCTAGGTGATAGTTAACCAGAGACAAAGCTGATGAAGTCCTTGGAAGTGTCCTAGTTGCTCCCCACGTGTTCATCTGTTTAGTTTCCACTGTTCACGTTTGTAACTTTGGGCACTCTTTGGTGGATGGTGGGAATCACCGGCTCCAAGGAGTAACTGGCATAATTTTAGTGAGATAACTTTGAGAAGCTTGGAAAGGATCAGGAGAGTCTTCAAAGAACACAGTGCATCTAGTCAGAGCTAAACATCTCGTAACCCTTCAGGTCTGAAAGGGCTAGAGGAGAGTGTGAGGTCGTGAGAAGCGAGTCTCATCCTTCGCCATGATACAGAGGCTACTTAGACTGTAGCTACAAACAGTGACATCCCTATAACTCCCTGTACTCAACTGTAACTCTTGAGTACAGGAATGGGGATTTCCTGCCAGGGTTTCCTAGTCTCCTAATCCAAGGGTCCCAGGCTCTGAGATCCCAGGCAGCTTCCAACATAGGGCAGCATGGAGGATGACAGGAGAAGATAGGAAAAACTCACCTAATCACTATCTATATTTTACAAATGCTGAAACGGAGACCAGTAGAGGTTAGATAACATGCCCCAAACCATGTAACTAACATTGCAAAACCAGGACTCAAGCTCGGAATGTCACATTACAGAATGGAAGACATCACTGTTCTACATCACGTCCTCCAGCAGATTAGCAGCATGGCTTAGGCAATAAACTCTCTGCTACCAAATGGCCATGGTCTGGAGCACTGCGATTACAGCAAGCCAGCCTGAATAAACAAAGCTGAATTTTACTTATTCGAAATGTGTGCTGTTGGATTACCTTCACATTGAAGAATAATTAGGACCAGGATGGCAAACTGTTGCCTAGGGGAGCTGGTTTTAAGAAAAGAAATGGGAGGAGGGGTGGAGTTGGCTGCATTGATGTCATAGCCATGAACTCTTCCGAAACAGGGTCCAGAGATGTGAAAGTTTGCTTTCTTAAACAGTGTTTATATTCTTCTCAAGTTTGTATTTCTTATCACTTGTTAGCTAAGCAGCTATATACTGAGCCTTTTCTATGAGGCCAGTATTATGCTAGGTGCTGGAGACACAACTCTACTCTTAAGTATTGGGACCCTTGTATCAGAAGGCAGATGAAAATCAAATCATGAATAAATACACAAGAGTGCTATAGTATGTAAGGAAGAAGTGTTGGAAAGTGAGGGATAAGGAGCAGAGACATTCATTATCTTATACAGAATTATCAAGAAAGCAGTCGTCTTAGTTAGGGTTTCATTGATGTGAAGAGACACCACGATCAAGGCAGCTCTTATAAAGCACATTTATCTTATAAAGGGTCCGTGTAATTGGCTGAGGCTCATGCTTTTTACATTGCCTCCTATGGTTTCGTGATTCTTAATCTACATCAAGCTAATGAGTTTTTACTGTGACTTTATATTTTAGACAGCCTGAGGTATGTTTTCCCTTTGTGTGGTATGCTGTCTTGGGATTTCATTGCTGGGACCAGACACCATGACTACGGCAACTCTTATAAGGAAAACATTTAATTGGGGCTGGCTTACAGTTTCAGGAGTTTAATCCATTATCATCATGGTGGGAGCATGACAGCAGGCAGGCAGACATGGTGCTGGAGAAGGAGCAGAATGAGACTGCGTTCAATACTGGGCAGAGCTTGAGCATAGGAGACCTTAAAACCAGTGCCCACAGTGACACACTTCCCCCAACAAGGCCACATCTACTCCAACAAGACTACATCTCAGTATAGTGTCACTCCCCATTGACCAAGCATTCAATCACATGAGTCTATGGGGGGCCATACTTACTCAAACTACCATATATGTTAATATGGTAAATGATAAACCAAATCTTAGTGGTTGTGGTTGCAGCTGTTTGTGACATTATCAAGCATCACTCCATCACTAATTGGGTAGTCATTAATTGATGACTACTTCTCCTCCTCCTTCTTCAAGCTAAAAATTACTCTGCTGGTTCATGTTTACCGGTCAAATTATACTCTGTTATTTTACATAACTGCAAAGTTCTTGTTTCCTGTTGGAGATTAGACAAATAAAGAAGAATTTGGTTAGAAAGGGAACCATAATATTTAAGTTCAAATCAGAGGGCAAAGTTGGAGTTTCCAGAGAGAACTGGCAACAGCAGGTCATGCAAGAGGGTTCATACCAAGCACAGGGCATCACACCAAGCACAGGGTATGTATGTAAGAACAGAGTCAGCTACCAGAGCAAGGAGATGGGCATCTGAACAGAGACAGGAATGTGAGTAAGGCAGAGGTAAGAAGTTTGCATTGCTAGGGCTAGGGACCAGAATGGCTTCAAGAAATAGGGCTGTGATGGTTTACTTTGTGTGAGAGGCTTACAGGCTAAGTGCTAGTCAGCTAGAAAGCTCTGCTGGATGTGTCTCCAAGGATGACTCCTAAAGAAGACCATGCTGGAATCAGCAGGCTATAAAGGAGGTTGTCCTTGGCAATATGGATGGAAATTGACAGTGTGGGTGGAAAATGTCTTTGAATATAAAGGTCTAAACAGAACACAGAAATGAGGAAAGAGCCAATTTGTCCTTTATTTGTCCTATACTGAGCTAGATCATCTACTTTTGTCTTCATGAGACATTAGAGCTCCAGGTTTTGATCCTTGGGTCTCCAGCATTTAAATCCCATTCCCTGGTTCTATCTTGTCTTTACTCCAGTTTTGGACTGAATTATATCACTGGCTCTTCAGTGTATGATCAACCTTTTGTGGGACTTTTTAGTCTCACACTGTGTGGGTTCATTCTCATCTAACAGTCTGTCTGTCTGTCCGTCCATCAGTCTATCTATCTACATACATATATTACATGTAACTGGCTCTTTTTCTTTGAAAAACCCTAGTTCTCACATTGGCAAAGACAATTCTATGGATGTACTTCTCTAAAAGACGATGTTCAAAGACTGCAGCTCTTACAGGGTTGACAATACTTTTGTTTTTAACTTAAAGTAGCCTGAGATTTGAGGTAATATTTTCCATTGCTTAGACTGGATTTAAACTCCTAGGCTCAAGTGATCCTTTTGCTTCAGCTTTCTGAGTGGCTAATATCATAGGAATGTACCTTAGTGCTAGGGTAACAATTACTTCTAATATAAACTTACATGAAGTCGAATTAGAATGCCTTCTATGTAGATTTAGAGAGAGATGGGGAGGGAACATAGGGAGGTTTGCTAAAGGGCAGAGGAATCCACAGTGTGTGTGGATAAGGAACGTGTAGCAAAGAGTAGGCTGAAAGCCTTCAGGCAGAAGACACTAGCTTGTATAACCGGCATGTCTGTGCCTTGGTCTGTACTGCGCAGATACAACAGAATGCTAGAGACTGGGTAATAGTCAAAGAAAAGAAACTTTCTCCTCACAGTCCTGCACATGGGACAAGGTATATTGAGGTACTGACATCTAGTGAGAGCCTTTCAGTTGCTTGTTCCCATGATGGAGGGTCAGACAAGGGGTGGGTCTTGAGGGAGGAGAGAGAGAGAGAGAGAGAACAAAAGGACAGCCTCACAGCCTTAAACCCTTATACAATAATTAGCAATAATCTGTTTGTGAAGTGGAGCCCTCCTAACCTATAAGCCTTTCATCTCTCTTACCTGTGATAACGCTGGACAGTGTGTTTCCAACATGTGGTTTTGTTTTTTTGTTTTTGGTTTGTTTCTTTCTTTTTTCTTGAGGGGGGGTCATATTTAGATTAATCAGTCTATTATAAATCTTTACTTTCTTTTGAAAATGTGATTAGATGTGCTGAGAACTCAATGATAGGACAGTTGCAGGAATGGATCTGAGTGTGAGAGTGAACTGGGGCTCCAAGTGGTCCCATGCAGGCGCCAGTTCTTACTCTCCTCAGGGAGAGTCACTGGAGAATGCTTGTGTACAAGGAGACCATTTTGAAATTCTCGAGAGTTCACATGCTAGGGAGCAGCTCTCACCTTACAGGAGATGAAAGCTAAGAGATCAGTAGTAGTTTTCTCTTTCCTTCGGTGACAAGTGCTTGGATGCATATGCTCTATAGTTTCCCATGGATGCGGTAGACTAGAATCTTGAGCATCCCGTGGTGGATTTCTTTTCAGGGCATATCATGTTGACTGGCCACCATGACCGCAGCATGTGCCCATTTTCTTACTGGGTCTTCCTCAAATTAGCTGATTGCACCCACGTTCTTTTCTTGGGATCAGTTCATGGGAAAACCCAAGCTCAGAGAGTGACCAAACCAGAATATAAACCTTGGTTGTTTGGCTCTACAATCAAGTCTTTAAGGACTGCATATGAATGAAAAAACTCTTTCATAAGAACAAAGAATTCTGATGGATGAATCCTTTAAAAGTAGCATTAAGCAGAATGGTAGAACATACCTATAATCCCACTACTCAGAGGGTTGAGGCAGGAGGATTGGAAGTTTAAGACAAACTTGGGCCACATAGCAGGATTGTTTCTGCCTCAAACAAAAAATAAAATAAAATCATCCTAAACTGTGAAAGTCTTATATGGTCAAGTATTGGTTTTGTTCTTTTGGGTTTTGCTTACAGAAAAGTTCTGAACTGGGTATTAATCTCAGTGAGAGAGTCAGTGAATATATACCTGGATGTGACATTTCCAGTAACTTTATCATTTCAGATTTGAGGAGGGAAAATGTGTTGGTGTGAAGATCCTCTTAGCCACCACAAAGATACAGCAGGCGTGTGAAGAACAATTGTGTGTATTCATTAGCTGTTTCCACCAAACAAAAAATGCCACCGAGTAAAAGCCCCATTCCTCCATGTCCTATGTTCATGAGGATCTTTGTGAATTATCCTCAACCTTATGAGGAGAAAAAAAAAGAGACCACAAGAAAGCAGGAAATGACCACAAGTCCTATCTTGGTGGAACAGGCCCAAAGTGTCTCGCATGCTTCCTCTTTCCACTCATTCAATCTCAAGCTTTTATGGTTCGACGTGAGCCTGATGTGAGGTGAGCAGAACTGACTCCAGATGGACACCATTTGAAAGGCTTTCCATGTTCTTTCATAAAAACGATTTTTAAAAATTATTTTACATGTATGGGTGTTTGCCTTGTGCATGTCTGTGTGCTGCATGTGCACCTGGTATCCATGGAGGCCAGAGAAGAATCTCATGGAACTGGAGTTATGGATGGCTGTGAACTCCTATGTGTGTTCTTGGAATTAGACCTGGATCCTTAAGAGTAATAACCAGTGCTTTTAACTGCTGAACAATTTCTCTAGCCCCTACACCTTTTTGTTTTTTAAGTGTGTGTGTGTGTGTGTGTGTGTGTGTGTGTGTGTGTGTGTAGATCAGAAGGCAATTTTCAGGAGTTGAATCTCTCTTCCACTGTGGGAACTGGCTAGAACTCTGGTCATTAGATTTGCACAGCAAGAGCCCCTCCTTCTGAGACATCTCATGAGCCTGGGTTTATGCTTTTCTTTGCAGAAGGAAGAAATTGGCAGTGCTACCACATCTAAACTCAGCCTGGGCCAGCAGTCATGAGCAGTGGCCACAGAGAACGGTGGAGGCCACTAGGTGGCCTTCAAGGTGTGAAGCCTTGTAGCTACATTCCAGTCATCCTCTGGATCCTGTCTTGTTTATCCCCATAATCTGCATTGGCATATAGAAGCAAGGCTCAACATCCCCAGGATGCCTGCATGTCTGGTTGGAAACCCAACTCTACTCAATTTTCTTGGTGGACTCTTCTGAAGCCCAATGCTGCTGTCTGTAAAATCATAGCAGTCAGGGGCCCAGCACAATGCAGCTGTATCTTTAGATTGAAGAGGCTCTAATAAAGAAACTGTCATTACTGTGGCAGGACAGGAGAGTCAATAGGCAACAGCAAACACCAGAAACGGTGACATAAAACAGCCAATACTGCTCCTAGGTCATAGGACACTACTAGATTGGAGGATAATGATAGATTTGTTGTGAAGGCATGGCTGTGACAGTGATAGCCACCTGTGTCTTTCTTTGGGGGGAACACTAGCACTGTTATCATTCAGCTCTGATACTATTCTGCCTATTCTGGGAAGCTGGTGTTTTCCTTCCTCAGCCATGGCTTAATCTTACCAGAATCCAGTGGGGGTGGGGGGGGGCTGCAGTCCCCTCCACTTTGTAGATAAGAATGCTAAGACCCCAAAGTTTTACCTGCACTGTAAGTGGCAGAAGACTTACTATGTGCTCACATCACTTGGAGGTTTCATAAAGTAACTGATTTGATCATTTCAACTGGGCTGGGCTGGCCCCAAAGGCCTTTATACCTCATAGCCATGTCAACAACTACTCCTTGAATCATATATTCCTTCCCAAACCTTCTGTCTAGTCACAAAATACATGGAAGCCAACACTAAGCTGTCTGTCTTGAGAAGGCTTCTACTACAGTGGAAGACATGAATCATACAAATGGACCAGTCTGAAATGATTCCGAACTGTACTGAGTCAGTTGCTAAACTGAGTAGCGCAGTTCAGCATCTTGGGGGAACTCAGAAAACAGAAAGATGGAAAAGTCACAAGAACAGGCTTAATGAGAGGCTGGTGTTTTAGTGAGAATAAAATTGGACAATCAAGGAATGTCAGTGGGGGCAGGAGGATATATAACAAGACAGAAACAAGCCCAGCCAGCATAAGAGAAAAAGGAACTTACTAAAATGAGGGTGTACTAGCAAAGAGGACAGAACAAAAGTAAGGAGTCCATGAAAGCCACAGAAAGCATGAGACTTGATGCACAGCGAGAAGATTCACAGGGTCAAACAGGAGTGTGAGGTGACTTGTGCCTTTAGGGAAGGCACCAAGAAGACAGCTATCAAGACACACTAATGCTGAGTGACAAGCACTAAGTTAAAGAAGAAAGCTAGAGCCAGACATGGTGAACGTCAAGGTGAGACAAGAGTGGCTCCACGGTCACTACCTTGGTCAGGCTCTGTAAAGGAAGTGAGAGTAATGAAGGGAAGATGGTGGACGAGTGGCCTTTGTGCTGCTTTTGTGCGTTTAAATAGAAGCATCTCTAAAATGAAACGAATACACTCTTCTGATCAGAGAAACAAAGTTTCCTTTTCTCTTCCTGAGGCGTGATACGCCTACCTTTATAAAAACCTTCTAGACGTCCTCTCTGATCTATCAGAGAAACCTTAGACACCACTTCCGTTGCTCCTTAGCTGGAGGTGACTTCGGAGTTGGTGGGCTGAGAGGAGAAGACAGGGATGGAGTAGAGGAAGGTTCCTTACATCCCCATGTGTGGGTGAGAGACATGCCTCCAAGTAGGGAGACTGAAGAAAAAGCCTAAACACACCCGGTTTATCGCGGAGCTAAATCTTGAGGAATTTAAAAAAGGTTGGGATTAATCAACCAGTCAGCCATGATTTACTCACTGAGCAGAGGTCCTGCTCTGCTTTGGCCCTGAGAAGTGTTTATCCTCATGGGCTCTCAAGGCAATGAAAAGGCTTGCTTTCATTAAGACGTGCACTTTCATTTCTGTTTAATGTTAAGGAATCATTTCCAATAAACAGTTATTGCTATCAGTTATCCCTGAATCTTATACATTTCCTATTAAGATCTAGTAATGCTTCGGCATCTAGACCTTTTGAAAATTTAGATGTTTCCCTGCAAGGCGAATAAGCACATAAATGATCAAATAAATAAAATTCCCTCTCGAGTAAGCCGGTCAGCTTTCATTTCCTTTGGGAGAGGCCACAGTCAAGCTGTAAATAGATTTAATTTGTAGATGTCTGCCCCCCTTCCTGGCCTTCTCCTATTTATTGAGCACAAATTGAGAGCTGGATTTATTTGTTCTTTTAAATCTTTTGAATTATCTTTATTGCCTATAAATTAAGAGAAACTCATTCTGTCTTGAAAATAAATAGCATGCTCCAGTCTAAAGCATGCCTCATGCTGTGTGATGTTTCTTTCAAACAATTTGTGTGTTTGTTTATGTGCACTCATGTGTGTAGAAAAGAGAAAGAGAAACACAGACAGACAGAGAGACATAGACACAGACAGAGAGATAGCGAGACAGAGACACAGACAGCAGGGAGAGACGTGATGTGAACTATTTTCTTAGGACGGAGTGGGAGAGCAGACCGAGTCCTGGAATAGATAATAAGCATCAACTTGAAAACATCTGCTCCAAGCAAGTCTTAATCAAACTTTTGAAGAGGCCTCATCAGACACAAAATGGCATTTCCTGATCAGCTGTCGGAAATACTATGTGTCTACAAACATGAATCACATCCCTTGTTGGTACATTCCATTTCACAACAGGGAGAACAGCCCTTTCCCACTGGTCCTTACCAGCTTTGCAGGGCTGGGGGAGGAACTAGCTTTTCTCCTGTGGTGAGGCACACACTTAGCCTGAACATTCTGCTCCCCTGGTCCAAGATGTAGTACAGCCAGCACCAGGATGAGAGGAGCTTGGTGACTGGCGGGGTGGTCACACAGACAGCAAAGCCCAAAGCCCCGGCTACATGTGGGCTTTTCTTTAGGCCCTGAAGACTTTTGAAAGTCACCAGCATTGACTAAGAAACTTGCTCAGTGCTCTATGATGTTGTTTCTGTTAGACTCACCTAGACACACCTCTTTTGCTTACTTTTCCAACTTGATGCCACCATTGGCTTTTCTTACCTTGAGGGATAGAGGTGGAGCCACTTGCTCTGTCCAGAAAACATGAACAGAAAGCAGGGCTGGAGACCTGTCTTGTTTCATGTTTACTTTATAGTCTCCTTTTGAATGGCCGAGAATTGTTTTCTACATAGATACCTGACTTCTGATTGCATGTGCCTTTACACCCAGCTAACAACATTTGGGTTTTTTTGTTTTGGATTTTTTGAGATAGTGTTTCTCTGGCTGTCCTAAAACTTGCTGTCTAGACTAGGCTGGCCTTGAACTCAGAGATTCACCCGTATCTGCCTCCCAAATGCTGGCATTTAAGGGCTATGCCATCTTCCCCTCCCCCAATCACCCCACCCTCCACAGTCTCCAGCTCCCATTTTGACAGGTTCTCTGGAAAGCTTTGTATTTTACTATGCATGTCCAATACTGTCTCATTTCTTCACCTAACACACAACACACAGACACACACACACACACACACACACACACACATATACTGAACATGTCTGTATCAGCTACAAGAAAGTTTTATAATCTTCATAGCTTTATCAGAGAAGTTGTACAGAGTAAGGTAACTATAATAGAATAAACTTTATCACCCTTGGATATTTGCGTGGGAACCAAGGAAGACTTCAAGAAACTGGAAAGTCTAAAGTGCTAGGTCTCTGTGTCAGACGAAGGGGAAGAAATGAGGCTGGAAGACAAGCCTTGGGACAAGCCTACCAGCCTATTTTCATTTGTTAATTCTTATCCAATCAGCTGGAGATAGCTCTTTTTGTTTTCATGCTACTTGTTGGAGATAGGTGTTACTAGCTTTGTTTTACAGGTAGGAAAGACTTAGGCTTAAGGAATATATCAGTCAACATTCAACCAGGACAAGAAATCTATTCTAAGTATTTAAACCAAAGAAATGTAACCAAAGGACTTAAACTGATGATGTGGTCAGGAGAACCCAGACAGGACATCACCTGGGTTCTCCCTGTCTTGTTAATTGAACATCTACTCACTACTGACTATCCCTCCCGTATGTTACACTTCCTGTGAAGACAGAGTAGCTCTCTGTGAGATTAAAGAACATGGTGCATACAGATTATGAGCTTCTCTGGTACTCAACCAAACAACAAAATACGTTCCTGCCCTGGGCTAGGTGTAAACTGGCTGAAACCAACAAGTAGAGGGCTTGAGCTTTAGAAGAAATTCCAGTCATAAAACCCTCCATCTCTGCAGATATGTGATGCTGTGTTACTAATAATTGCAGAACATTTGAAGGAGTACAAAGACCCAAGAACATAAGGACTCTCATATGTCTGTCTCTTACCACACACCAAGGAAAACTTGAAACTTCCCCTTACCTACTCCTGCTTAGAGTGTATTTGGAAAAGCTGTCAAGGATGCATTGTGATGTAAAGGAAAAAAAAAAGTAAAAACCTCTTGCCCAATTTTTTTGGCCCCAGGTAGGTAGGAGAATTCCTTGCCATGGGACTGCCCAGCCAGACCAAAGTTCAATCCAGGGGAAGGAGGAAGTGGTTTGGGCGGCTCTGGCCAAGCCTAAAGGAGATCTTTTCTTCTGGTATCTTTAGATGCTTCTTCTCCCCCAGCAGATTAGCAAGACTTTGAAGACTAGGAAACAGATATGACTCAGGAAGCAGTGGCCTGGGAGGATTAGTAGAGAAATAGTTAGTAGACAAAACAGTACGAGAGCTCCGGTGGCTCCTTCTTGTCCAGCTCATCTCTACGTAGGTAGGAGTCTGAAGCCAAAGCCACATGGAAGCTACTCATTTGTCCAGGCAGCCAGTCTCCATGTTTCCAGAGTCTTCATTTCCAAACTGTGATCCGCAGATCCTTGGGGAGTTCTGGGACCCTTTTGGAAGGTTTTCAAGGTCAAATTGTTTCAACACTACTATGATGATGTGCATTGTTTTACTCCGTGGTACAAATCAACTACGGATAAATCTGGTACAATAACATAACTGAGGCAGTGTTCTTATGCTTTGATAGAGTTTGGTGCTTAAGTACATTCACATGTTTTTAAAACAAAAGCTAAAAATGCTGGTAAACTCACCAGCATTTAAACAGCTCATCTGTGTGTGGCCCATGTAATGAGATGGCAAGTGTCTTTATCAGGGTTACCATCAGTGTGATGTGACACGATGACCAAAAGCAATTTAGGGAGGAAGAGATTTATTTAGCTTACATATCCTGACTCATAGTCCACTGAGGGAAACCAAGGCAGGAACTCAAACAGTGCATGAGTCTAGAGATAGGTGCTGATGCAGAGGCCATGGAGGGATGCTGTTTACTGCCTTGCTGTTCTTGTTCTTGCACTGCTTGTTCAGCCTACTTTCTTATAGCACCCAGAACCATCAGCTCAGGGGTAGCACCACCCACAGTGGGCTCGGCCTTCTCACATCACTAAATAAGAAAAACCTCATATGTAAGGATCGGTATGGGCTTAGGCCCCCTAAGACCAAGTTCTCAGAGCAAAGGAGATTTATTTGCCCCAGAAGGACTAAGAGACAAAGACAGGAGAGATAGAGGATGAGGGAGAAGGGGAAGAGGGCAAGGGGGAGGGGACAGGAGTGTTTGTCCCCTGTCTCTGGCTAGAGATGAGACAGACATGGCATATAGGAAAATGGATATTTATGAAGATAAAAGGGAGAACCCTGTGTTAGCATGAGGTGTTTAATTTTGATTGGTCATGTTAACTAGGGTAGCCACAAGGGGGCTTTTGATTGCTGGACTTCAATACTTTGATAACTGGAACTTAGTAGTCAGCCTCAGGAGGAAGCAGTGGCCAAATAAGGGAATAGACCAAATAAAGGCTAGTTTTAGGAATGCAATCTAATGGTTTTTAGCAGAGGGAGTGGGAGAAGGGCAAGGCCTGCCAGAGCCATGTTTGCCACGCCCAGGCTGGCAAGAATACATTCACTGTAGCCTTGCCTACAGCCAGATCTTATGGCAGCAATTTCTCAACTGAGATTCCCTTCCCTCAGATAACTATAGCTTGTTTCAAGTTCACACAGAACTAGCCTGTACACTTACAATTTTCTAAACTTACTTTATTTAGAGTTCTTAAATGCTTCAACCTCCCTTCTAGTCCACTGACCAAAGGTAGGGGAGAAAGATGGTTCATAGGACAAGGGGGCTGTGGACCTGTTTAGAAGTCCTTTGGGGGCAATTCCAATCTTCATTGTCAGGATATCAGTAGTTGAGTTCAATTGAAACACCAAACACGAATCAGTAGCAGCAACTTGATCCAGCAGAAACCGAAAGGTTCTGCCAAATTGGCATGAGTCAGCGGAAGTGGCCAGCATCAGCCGAAATACCATGAGAAGTTCTTTGGTGCATTTCTGTCTACGACGTGAAAACCAGCAAAGATCAGCAAAGCGTTGCACACTGTACCAATGCAAGAGCATCCTTTCACTGTTTGTGGGGTTCCATTTATCTCTTTCCAAACATCACGTGCCCTCTCAAGGGTCTGCTCCAGCAAAATATCCTCTCATAAGACAGCTTCCAGAAAAATATCACGTGACACAACTGAGTTTCCAAAGAAACCAGAAATTTCCACTTCATTAGTCAACACAGCAAATATGTATAAAGCATTTGCGTTTCCGGGTATATTGGCTATCATGAGGAACAAAATCACGCTCATTTTAGTTAAAGTTTAACAGACCACATATTTCACACATCCATTTTTATTTGACAAGTGACTGACAGTCCATGGTTATTCAGATTGGAATATTTGGCAGGGATCTTACTCAGCCAGAATAAAATCAGTTCATCACTTCAAATGTAGCGTAGAGAACCTCAGAGGCCCCGAGTAAGGAGCAGATGGAGTTCAGGGTGAATGTCTATTGCTGATGTGGACCATGGCAAGGACCAATGCCTCAGGCCTATAGGAACTTGGCAAACCTTCTGGTAAGGTTTGGAATGGCAAAGCGTTTCTCTAGTATAAGCACAGTGTTTGTGAATGATTGCCCTGTTTGCAGATAAACTACAACTGCATCTTCTTCCTTTCTTATGTTTACAGCCTGAGACTGCTCTGGACAGAGACCTCTTACTAAGATGAACTAACTCCCCCCACTGTACTGTGATAGCTGGCCCACTTCAGCACAGGGACCACCTCACCCAGCATTTCTGTAGAGATGTTTCTGTCCCTCCTGTACTCTCTTATCACCTTCTGTCAGGTTCCCAGGGCCAAGCTCTGCTGAACATGGCATTCGTAAAAACCAAAACAAGTGATAATGTTTCTTTCAATGATAAAATCCATGTTTCTGTCTGGAGATGGAATCCTAGGCTCATCCATGCTGTGCAAGTGCTTGATTGCTGAACTATAGACCAGCCTACGATTCAAGCTTTTTGGCATAAAACTAATTTTTTTTCCTTCAAAAAAATCTGTTTTCATTATGAACCTATGAGTTTTCCAAAATGTAAAAGACTTTGCTGATTAACTTGGCCAGATTATATACAAACATATTTTTGATAGAATAGTAGAATTTAATGTAACAGTAAAGAAGTCTATGATGTCATTTAAGAACTATAATTAATTTTAAAAGAGGGATTTCTTTTCTCTCCTCCCTCCCTCAGATAACTATATTCTATAGAACTATTTTCTTTGTTTCTTTCTTTCTCTCTTTCTTTCTTTCTTTCTTTCTCTCTTTCTTTCTTTCTTGCAGAGGAATAAACTGAAGGCCCCGAGCTTGCTAAGCATGTGCCCATCTGCAGAGCTGCTTGCTGATCAAACTAATCTTTAGCAAAGTCTCACTTGTGATGTTTTAGACAGAAACAAAGGAGAGGGTTGCATATTATCTGAAACAAGTACACAAAAACATTCCTCCCTTTTTCAGTTACAGCTATCCCCCCGCCCCACATCCATGGAGAATTCTGCAGAGCATAGCAAAATATGCAGATGCGTAAGTCCTCCGTGACAAATGCTCTGCAATTTGCATATGTTCTCCCGTGTACTTTAAATCACCTCTGGATTAGTTACAATACCTGACATGATGTGAGCATCATATACATGTTTGTTATCGTGGGCCCTTTAAAGAATACTGAGAGGGATGGGGGCAAAGTCCTTACATATTTGTTACCAGTGCATTTTAAGTCATATTTTTACTCTTGGGTTGGGTGAGTTTGCCGATGTGGAAGCTGGGCTATAGATGGCTGACTTATTATCAATGTATGACTAGATTTCCTTCAAAGAGTTCAACCAAAGCAACACATTGCAGCAAATTAAATGCAGAGGCAGAGATGAGATTCCAGATGTCTTTTGTTAGGCTAAATTTTAAAGAACTTGCAAAAATGCAAAAATAATTTCAATTCTGTCATTTAATGTTCTTTCATTGTGAAAGTATGTTCCTTTTTCATAACACTACATTGTGATAGCATATTACAGAATCTCTTTCATTTAGCTCATTTATTTATATTTTTGTTTTATTTCATGTGTTTGGGTGTTTTGCCTGCATGCATATCTGTGTACCACATGCATGCCTGAGAATATGTTAGGTCTCCTGGATGTAGAGTTACAGACAATTATGAGCTTAGCTGCTATTCCAGTCCTAGGAATCGAAGCCAGTTTCTCTGGAAGAGCAGCCAGTTCGGTTCAACTATCTCTCCAGCCTTGAACCCCTTTCATTTTAATGAACACATAAATATTTTTAATTTTTAATTTTAATGAATGAAAATAAATACTGATATACAAAGCTCACACAAATAAAAACTTTTTTTTTTTTTTTTTAGCTTCTTCATGGTTTTAAAACATGTGAATAAGTTAAGACCAGCTGTTTACGGACAGCTGAGCTGGAGCACTTGGTGATGCTAAGGATGGACAGCAGTCCCTAATGTTTCCCAAGCTGGAGCACTTGGTGATGCTGAGGATGGTCAGCATCCCCTAATGTCTCAGGAGCTGGAACACTTGGTGATGCTGAGGATGGACACCAACCCTAATGTTTCAGAACCCTCTCTTTTACTCATTCGTTCTTTTGAAACTATAACGAAGAAGTTTTTTTTTTAAACAAAAAAATTTAAACATTGAATGCAAGCCTGTGCATGAAATATGGCCCTCAAATCAGACACAAGGACAGGAAGGAGACTTTGTGATGGGAATTGAAAGGTCAGGCCTTTCTTGGATGTTTTTATATTAATATTTTAATGCTCTAAGGAGTCAGATGAAAAGAATTGATATGCACAGCAATAGTACCATGTTTTCCCTAATGGGTTTGGTTGCAATCTCTCCAGGCCCTCCTCTTTACTACATAGACCCCAGTTGTCCGCTAGGCTGTGATTGCAAATACTGTTCAGCTCCTTTGCCATAAGGAAATTCCAGCTGTGTGCATCTCTAAGGAGTCTCTGTGGATTGCCTTTGCCTTCCAAGTCTGTTATGGAGGTATAGACTTTGTGCAGTAGAAGCCTGGGGCCAAGGGTTAAGTTTCTGAATGTCTACTACCAGACTGGAAGGAGTTAGCACCTGGCTATCTCCACATTGTCCAAAACAGCTGTCTTATGTAGCCCGGAAGACAGATCTGGACCATATCCATAGATGGAAGTGAGAAGATTTAACAGGAAACTGTTTGTGAATGAAATTTCCAAGGAATACAAACCTATACACACAAAGACAGGAAGAACAGGTAACAGATCCGGGTACCAGGCTAAGGCTACCTTTCCACTGGCAATAATTCTCTGTATGGAGGACATGCTGTTAAGATAGAAACTGGCAGGAACCTGGGTCCCGTAGGTGTGCCAGCATCTAATCTGGACCTGTGTCAGGTGAATAAGTGGCCTATGGTGTACTACCTAAAAATGACATACTTTAAAAAAAAATCACAACTTTTTTCTTTTTTAAAATTCATTAATGGGGTCTATGCAGGAAACAGTGAGTGAACGAAACAGACAAGAACTTCATCCTCCTACTCTGTAGAGGTGCCTTGGTCCTTCGTGTTGTTGCAGCAACTCTGGATAATTCCTTTCAGAGATATGCAGCCCAAGTTTGCCTTGAAGTAATGACTCCCCTGCTTCGACCTCACAAATGCTAGCATTACAGGCATGTACCATCGTGTCTAGCTAGACTGGAGAACTTACAAAGAGGCTTACTTGGCTCATGATACTGGTGACTAGAAGGCACTGGAATTCTGGCCAGAGCTTCCTGGCTGTGTTACAAGACAGGGAACAGAAGAGGCCAGGGCATGGAGTAGCCTGGCTTCTATCAGCCTACTCTCTAGAGGACTAATCTAGCCACAGGAAACCTGACTCAACCCCTTGAGACATCATTATCCATTTATGAGGGTGTACCTAATTATCTGTGCTCTAATTGTCTCTCACAAGACCCCACTTCTTACTCATACCTCACCTCAACACCCCCACACTAGAGAGCAAACCTCCATCACATGAACCTCTGGGTGAGAGTTGAAGCTGCATCTGGAGCATAGCACTAGGAGGTAGGAAATCACAAAAATAATTTAGTGAAAATGTACATGAAGCTATAGTCCATGGTGGGCTTGCAGATGAGTATGTGCAGGTGGGGGTGCAGAAGCTTCATGCAAAAGGTGACACTTGAACAAAGAACTATTCCATTGTTGTTATGTATAAACCGTTACATGCATAAATTCAAGAAAAAGCACCACAGAAATCACCGCTCTTCCATGTGTAGAGGAGACTGCTGTTAACCACTTGCTGGCCCAGTTTTACGTTGTTTTCTGTGCCTGTGTGAGATTATAACAGTTTTCAGTGGCGTGGTCTGAATCTGCACGAACATCGCTTTTTGTACGTACAGCCCACCCTGAGCAGCTTACCACATTACTTTCAAGATCTGCACCGTCACTTCTACCTGGTGCAGAACACAGGGAAGTTGTAAGAGTTAGTTTTTCATCAGTGTAATAGAATCTTTAAAGCTGGGTTAATTTATCTTAACAAAAAAATGTTTAGTAACATCAGCATTCTGTGGGTGTGAAGGCAAGCATCTGGTGATGGCATTTTTGCTATCAGATAAAGCTTCAAGGTAGTGATGATCAGCACATGGAGGGGGGGAAGGGAGAGATAGAGACAGAGACAAAGAGAGAGAGAGAAGAGAGAAGAGAGAGAGAGAGACAGAAAGGCAGAAAATAGATTACATGCACACACACACACGCACACACACACACGTTAATCTCTGTCCTTTTTCTACTCAAATCACTGGTACTCAGACATGGTGATTTCACCCTGATAACACGATGCCTTCCCAAACTCCTATCTTTAAATATTAAATATGAATAAAGTTTTGAACTTCTTTTTTAAATTTAATATATTTTTTTTAGAATTTCATGCATGAATATAATATATAATTCTTTGTATAATTCTTTCTCCTCATGTTCTTCTCTTCAGCTAATTTACTCCTGTGTTTTCCCCACTCCATCCCAAATTATTAACTTGTTTAATTATTAATGTTACATGTGTGTGTGTATGTTTAGGGCCACACTCAGTTCTGCCACTGCCATAATCCCCCTTTGACTCAGCTTCTTCAGCAAGGTTCGGGGAAGCATATAAACTGCATGGTCACTCACAGGGAGGATGCATTGACGTTTGACACGTAAGGTCCTCGGACTCCTCCTTATCACTCTAGAGGTGGTGGGACCTGGAGAAGAGTGCTGATAAATGAGGCAAACTACAGTCTTGTGCTATAGCCAAGTCTATTCAGAGCATCAGACGATTTATGCTCAGAGGCTTACTGTACACGAGTAACATGTACAATCACAAGGACATGCCACCCATAGTGGACAAGTCACAGGCAGCAACATTAACTGCATTATAGTCTTTGTGCTTCATTCTTACACTGGTTTCCTTGGCTTAGGCTTTGTCTCAAGGTCAAGGTCAAACTACAATGATATCAAAAGCTTCCCAGAGACTCAGTTTCTGTGCAATTGGGACACACTGCTCTTCTCTCAGCAAGCTTTCCTCCAATCCTTCTCAGATCCGCCTACACTCCACCCTTCTCCTCCTTTGCTTAACTCTGGCTCATCTTTCAAGGCCATGGATTGTCCCCTTTACAAAAAGCCCTTTCCCTTCTGGATTTTATATAGATTGTATGTATTACCCACTGGGCTTTTAGTATATTGTGAGTTTTATCTTTCTAGTGTTTGCTACTTTCTTTCAGTAGTATGACCTCAAAAATGAGAATCAACATTGGAGTTTACGTTTGGGAAATTTGAGAGGAGGATGGAGTTGAGTGGACGGGCTCCTAACGGGAGACAAGGCTGTGGAGAACAATTTTACCAAAATCATGGGAGATCAGAGAGGCATGACACACCAATCCACTTACGTAAAATTCCAACCAGAGTGCCAGGCCCATTTCCAAGGGATGAAAATTGTCTGGATTTGTCTATGAGGGATGACTTGAGGCTGTTTCTCTGGTCCAGGAACTGTGAGGAGATCGCTGAGCAGGCAGCTCTTGGATACGAGAGCATCTGTCCTCATTTTCCTTCAGCTTTGTTCTGTTTTTAGTGAGTTTCTCAGGTTGAGTAGAAGAAATCCAGTCTTTGTAGAACACATCATGGGCCAGCTCTCTGAGTTTATAGAAAGCTGTTTTTACGAGACTCATCATGGCTAGTGACTGTCCCTACCTCTTGGTAAATTGATATTCAGAAATCATGGGAAGATCCTCAAACTGCCACATAAAATGGCATAACAATCACTTGTGACCTATGCAGATCTCTCACATACTTCAAGCCACCTTTATGTCACTTGCACTATGCCTCATATGGCACAAAAATATACAAATAATTATACAGCATTGTTTAGGGAATGGTGGTAAGTCTGTTTACATTCCGTATATATGTGTTTTCTCCCAAATACAGTTGATCACAGTTAACTAAATGTGTAGATTAGAGCCCATTTTTTATGGGGAGAAGAGTATTCAGGCTACTGAGCAGTATACTGCTCTTCGTTATCTTCCAGGGTATGACAGTAAAACCCTATTGCTGAAAACTTACTTGAGCAAAACAAAACAACCCTCCACCCCCTCCCACACAAAGAAATCAAGCTGGTATTAATCTAGATTTCACAATGTTGGAAGGAACTATGTATGCTATAGGGTATGGGATGGGGTGGGGAGAATAATCGTCAGCCTTATCCAGCTGTGAGCTCTGAGCTGTAGTAATGACTGGCCTAATAAAATATACCCATTGTACAATAGTAGTATGAATGTCATGGGATTAACCAATTACTTTCTGATTGGGTTTTAGGTTCGGCTCTACAAGATAGAACTTGTGCCTGGTACCATTAATGGGATCAAGAACCTATAGATAGGTAGGTCTTGGACCTTAGGGGAGAACCTATTACTGATCTGTTAAATGGACATCAAATTAAACCAACTTCCAGAGATTTATCTTTATACCTACAGATGAGTGCATGTCTCAACCCTCACCAGAGAAACTTCTTTTTGCAGCAGATGGTGGTTAACACAGAGACCCATAACTGGTTAACGTGCAGAGAATAAGGGGCTGTGGAGCTTTCACTCCTAAGTGGGATGTCTATGTAACACTCCTTCCTCCCGAGACTCAGGGATCACCACGCAAGAGAGACAGAAAAACTGTAAGGGGCAGAAGTAGAGGTCACGACAACTACAGTGAAGCCATGTTTTCCAGCTACAACAGGGCAGCTGTACATGTGAACTTATAGTGGCTATGATAGCATGCAGAAGACCTGCACAAGGTCAGATCAGATAGCTCCACCATGGAGTAGGGATGTAGGCATGAAGTCCCACCCCTTGACAGAGGAACTACTGACTTCATGGGTAGTGGGAAAGAGAAAGTTAGTTTTCTTCAGGGCTGTGGTCTCTGAGAGGGTACCCATGCTCCAGTAAATGCTTTATATTAGCAGCAATAAGTGGACTCAGTAGGCTTAAAAAATGCATGACATTGAGAGAGATTCGTAGTGGCGGGTGTAGGAGGAGAACGGGAGAGTGGACGTGGCCAAAACACATGTATGAAATTCACAAACAATAAGTAAACAAGAGAACCTGTTTTAAAAACTAAGGTGGTGGGTGATGGAGAAGATATAAACATTGACCTCTGGCCTCCTCGAGCACAAATACGCACAAATGCACTCATGCACACACACACACACACACACATACATACACACACATACACACACATACACACACATACACACTCACATATACACACACATACAAACATGCACATGCACACACGCATACATACACACATACACACACACATACACACACATACACACATACACACACACATACACACATGCATATACACTCACACACATACAAGCATACACACACATACACACATACACACACATACACACCCACAGATACACCCACACTTACACACACACATACACACATACACACAAACATACACACACACACAGACACAGACATACACACACACACACACAGACATACACACACACACACACACACACGCACAATTATCAAACACCAAAAGAAATGAAACGCCTCCAGAATCCTGCAAATCATGCTGTAACTTCAAAACCAGCAGAGACAGTGGTAAAGATGGTTAATAGACTCATGAGTCGTGATAATCTCCCAATCATAACAAGCCATGGGAAAGAAACTTAGGACCAAGCCACAGTGAGCTTTTCCTTGGGAGAAAGAGAGTTAGGATGTTCTCCATGCAACATGACTTTGGGAGGAGAAAATAATTCTGCCATGTCTGGCCCCGAGCCTGCATTCCTTACATTTTTCTCTGAATCTCATGTTGTTCTCTGGAAGGTGCAGGGAAAAAAATGAAGATGACTCCAGACCGAGACTGTATCTTTCATCAGATAACTTCCAGGTCCGCCTGATTCCATCTGTCTGCTCTTTGCTTTCCTGGTACCTGCGCCCTGATGGGCCAAGGATATCTTTAGATAACCTGCTATGCTTCCCACTTGCATCCCCAGGAGTATAAACTGAAAATAGCCTGCAAACCTCTGCTGATGGCTTGAGAAGCTCCATCAATCAATACAGAAGCTGCTAGAAACAATCTATAACCTATTGACTGGATAATGGCTCAAGGGAGTAAGTCCCCAGGGGCCACAGCTTAACTGGTGATTATTAGCTTTAGCTGTGATGAAAGGTGAGCTGTGGTGATTCAGACACAGCACTTAGTCAGCCTTCAGAAACCCAGCACTTAGTCAACCAACCTTCAGAAACTCAGAGGTTCCCAGGAAAGGCTTTCTTGATGAAGAAGAAGTTCTGAGGGCAACAAGGGTTTTCCAGAACTGGAGGAACATCTGGTCCTGATGACCCCCCCCTCCCCCCGTTCCTTTCCCTCCTGTAAAGTGAGCAGCCAATCTCTACCCCAGATAGAGATCTACGGTCCACAGATGCCCACTCTCCCATGTCTCAGGCTGTTCCTGTTTCACAGGTCTGCTCCTCCCTTTCAGTTAACTTAGTATTATGAGAGAGGGGAGAAGCTGAGTCATGAGGATTACCACCGAGATGCACATCATGAGCACAGGAGGCCACACAGCCATTCCATGGGTTGCAGACCAATCTGTGTGAACGAGGACTACCTTTGAGAACACAAGTCCTCCGGAGTAGGGATGGCCTCTGGTCTAGTCAGAGGCAAATGGCTGGATCTCATTTTGTCCAAGAGAAGAGAGTTTTAAAGGAGGTGGGGAGGAAACTTAAAGGCAGGGATTCCTTCCGGTCCAAGGCCAATGTGCATAGGTATCATCTGGATAACCCCAGGATGCTATAATGAAGGGGTTAGAAACTCGAATATCCAGGTTGTCTAGGCTTGCAGACAAGAAAGACAGAGCTCCTTGGTTTGCAGTATTTGAGTCTATTTGACTTATGTTCTTGCTGTTTCTTCTTCCTTTAGTTCAGTTTGCTCATCCTTGCTAAGGTTCTCCTAAATGGTACTTTAAATTACTCCGCTTCTTATCATATTCTCCATATCACTTTAGGTCTTGTCTATATGCCTGGTTAAGGTTTAAAACAATCTCTGTCTCTCTGTCTCTCTGTCTCTCTGTCTCTCTGTCTCTGTCTCTGTCTCTCTCTCCCCCCCTCCTTCCCTCCCTGCTTTCTGACTGCTAATGCAATATGACTGGCTGCTTTATGGTCCTGAGATTACCTCTTCTCCGCCATAAGGGTCTCTACCCTCAAATCGTGAGCCAAAATAAGCCCTTCTTCCCCTTAGTTGGGCTTGTTTAATTATTTCTTTGGTTTTCTGAGATCACTATATACTGCATCATCCCCCTCCCTTTCCCTCCCTCCTAATCTCCTATATAACTCTCTCTGGTCTCCTTCAAACTCATGGCCTCCTTTTACATTAAGTGTTGCTGTATCTTTGGTATCGGTATAGGTAATATACATGACATGTTCCTAAAATACAGAAACAAAACTGTAACATTGTGTGTGTGTGTATGTGTGTGTGTTTTCATGTGAGTGCACATGTACATATGGAAATGAGAAATCAACCTTGGGTATTGTTCTTTAGGTTCCTTCTACTTTGTTTTTTTACAAAGCTCTCTCATTGGCCTACAGGATAAGCTAGGCTGGCTGGTCAGCAAGCTCCAGGGATCCATTCCCAACACATCTGGCTTTTAAAGTACACTCTGGGGATTGAACTCAGGTCTTCATGCCTGCATAGCAAACACTTTACCAACATTGCTATTCCCTTACCCTGTGATTTCTGTGTGCCTTGCAACTCTACTTGTGGTGGTTTGAATATGCTTGGCTGGGGGAGTGGCACTATTAGGATATGGCCTTGTTGGAGTGGGTGTGGCCTTCGTTGGAAGAAGTATGTCACTGTGAGTATGGGCTTTAAGACCCTCGTCCTAGTCATATGGGAGCCCGTCTTCTCCTAGCAGCCTTCAGATAAAGATGTAGAACTCTCAGCTCCTCCTGCACCATGCCTGCCTGGATGGATGAGGCCATGCTCCTGCCTTGATGATAATGAACTGAACCTCTGAACCTGTAAGTCAGACCCAAATTAAATGTTGTCTTTATAAGAGTTGCCTTGGTCATGGTATCTGTTCGCAGCAGTAAACCCTAACTAAGGCACAAGATGGTAATGGGTATATTGTTTAAGAAATCACACAGAGAACTCTGAGTTTTAGAATGAGTTTGCCAAATACAAAGAATGTGTTTTTCTGAACATTATAAAGATGCAAGAAACTCTACTTTTTTAAGCACCCTTTCCCATCTCTGTTGTTTTCGGATGCCCCATAGCAATCACATGATGCATGCAAGCTGTGGATACTGTTCTTACTTTAATAAATGAGTGACAGCTTAGAAGGAACAGGACTTCCTTCCCTCTGTCCCAAGGCTTGTGCTTTGCCCTTCTCATGTAACTACACAGCAGCCTACATCTGCCCAGCATCATCTGTCCACTCGCATCAGGTCCTGCTCTGTAATAAGATGTGAGAGTCTAAGTGGGATGTGCTGCTCTCCAGCCAACAGCTCCCTTCTGCTTGAAGGCAGCACCACCCTGGGACACATGGGGTACCAGACCCCAGGCCTCTCATGCTCATAGCTGGAGCTGAGAGTCCTGTCTCCAGCCCTAAGTCCGTGCAACGCACGAGTGTCTTAGTTATATTTTATGTTCCTGGGCTTTTGGATCAAACTGTTCCTATTCTCTGGTTCATCAGGTCTGGTTCTAGACCTCCCTCAAAACCTCATTTCTCTTATGAAGCAGAGAATGAACCCCCATCGATGGCATCTCTTCCCAGAAAGTCTTTAAATTGGGATTTCAGGGAGAGCCAGTGAGAGTGTAGAGAAAAGGAAAACCAAAATGCAGACAAGGGAGGAAGATGGAAGGATTTAAATTACACCCTGTGAGCCAAGAATGCCCTCTCCAGCTGCCCTTTGAACATGAGGGCTCCATTTTTTTTTTTTCTTGTGCTGCATTAACTTTTTGGGTTTGATAAGGTATCATTTTGAAAACCAATGGCCTAGTGAACCCATGCTGAAGTTTATTGAAAAAGCCTCCCACACACACGCTTAGCTGCTGGATGATGCTTTTTTTTTTTTTTTTTGGCAGTTAAGGAATGAGATGAAGAAACTCTGACCTGCTTTAAGTGCACACAGGCCTCCCAGCTCAGCAGAGGATGGATGGCAGAACTTGAGGAGGAGGAGCTGATTGTTGCCCTCAAATGAACCTGGGCTCCTGCTCCTCCCTTGGAGAATTGTTCTTTTGTACTTAGCTGGTGGTTTTGGTACGTTTGAACCCCAAGTTAACATTCAGACGCCATTGTGAATGGCCACATTTCCCAAAGGCACCAGGAAGTGCATACACTTCTGACTCTTATTTTAGGAAAGTGTATTCATTTCTTTCCTCATTGCAGTGACAAAATACCCAGAAGAGCTGGGCAGTGGTGGCGCACTCCTTTAATCCCAAGACTCGGGAGGCAGAGGCAGGCGGATTTCTGAGTTCGAGGCCAGCCTGGTCTACAGAGTGAGTTCCAGGACAGACAGGGCTACACAGAGAAACCCTGTCTCAAAAAAAAAAAAATACCCAGAAGAAACTTGAGGGAAGCACTTGCTTTGGCTTATAGTTTTAACAGAGAATAGGGCATCATGGTGCTGGAGGTGTAGTGGAGCATACTGCAGTGGGAGCATAAGGCTGAAGACTCCTCTCCTCTCAGCAGACAAGGATGGAGAGCTCAGGAAATGCTGCCATCCAGTTTGTTGCCCCTCCTCCTTTAATATTTATATCCAAATCAGGTTCCCAGCTCTTGGGATGGTGTTGCACATACGGAGGGTGGATCTTTCTCCGTTACTCCTCTCTAGAAACAACCTTACAGATGCAACCCAAGTTGTGCCTTCCTAATACCCTAGGAGTCTCTTCATCCAATCAACTTGATTAAGCTTAACTATGAACAGTTCACTACTCATTAGCACTGCAACTTTGCATTATAACAGAAGGGTTATCAGGAAAGGAAGCAAGACAAGGCAGTGGGGATGATGAGAGAAGAGGAAGAAGAAGAAGAAGAAGAAGAAGAAGAAGAAGAAGAAGAAGAAGAAGAAGAAGAAGAAGA
>JADRCH010000047.1:6491712-6518621 GCA_019843965.1 Rhynchomys soricoides
GAAGAAGAAGAAGAAGAAGAAGAAGAAGAAGAAGAAGAAGAAGAAGACGACGAGGAGGAGGAGGAGGAGGAGGAGAGGGAGGAGGAGGAAGAGGGGGAGGAGGAGGAAGAGGAGGAGGAGGAAGAAGAAGAGGAGGAGGAGGAGGAGGGGGAGGAGGAGGATGGGGAGGAGGAGGAGGGGGAGGAGGGGGAGGAGGAGGAGGAGAAGGAAGAAGAGGAAGAGGAGGAAGAAGAAGAGGAGGAGGAAGAAGAGGAGGAGGAAGAGGAGGAGGAAGAAGAGAAAGAGGAAGGGGATAAAGAAGAAGAGAGCAGGGGATTCACAGAAAAGGCAACCAATATTTGTCTCCTTGCTCTATGGCTCCTAGCTTGATGTATGCTTTGAAGTCCTGTCAGTCTGGGGGTTCCAATAGACTCTATCTCAGAATAATGTTTGTGTTTTCATAAAATAAATGCATATGGTTACAAACCAGACTACAATTATATCCCAAAATCATTATTAGTTGCTTACAAGTGACTGTGTGATATTGTAATACACGTGACTCTTCACTAATATAATTAAATGATGAAATTCTGAAAACAGGTCTATTAATTATGATCAAGGATTAGTACACACTACTTCAAAATATCTGCTGTGACTATCAATTATTATAAAAATATCTGTTTTTGTTTTTAAAATGTTAGGCAGGAGCCAGGCAAGGTGGCACACACCCTTAATATCAGCACTCACGAGGCAGAGGCAGGAAGATCTCTTGAGTTTGAGGCTAGCCTGGTCTACGTGGTGAGTTCTGGGCTACAACGAGACTCTGTGTTGAAAAGGAAAACATAAAAAAAATTATTGGCTGCTGTAAGTACTGGTTTAGTGGAGTTTTTCTTTTCTTCTCTTTCTTTTGTTTCAATAATTATAATACAAGGAAATGACAAAGATCCATTTGGCCTTAGTAAAATTCTGATAATTCCCAAATGAAAATGCTCTTTGAAAACCCAACTTTATCTGGGCAAACTCAGGGCAGAAGAGATCATGCCCCTAAACCTTGTAGTTGACATAGGCAACTTAGAGAAATGCTTGCACATTTCTGTAGAACTAGTACTAGGCAGAAGGTTTTCACTGAGCTTCTTATGCAAGTTTAGCAAAAATCATTATTTCAAGCTTATTCATATATTTCTGTGGCTCAGGAATTATGCATAGTTGAATTCCCTAAACTCTGGAAGCTCCCAGAGAGGACTTAAGAATCTGTGGGACATGGAAAAGACCCAAAGTCATGTCTTTTTACCCTGGAGGTAGACACTGTCAATCTTCTGCCAAAGAGGCTCCTGGTAGGTTGTCCATCTCCCTGCTGTAGAGCAGGGGAGGGGCCAACCATCTGAGAGACCAGAAGGCATTTTCTTTCTGTTGTGTTTTGTTTTTGTTTTCTGGCTCTGTGTTGCTTTAGGACTTTCCACTCATAAATCTCGACTGAAAATTACAAGACTTTGAACACTTACAAATGCACGTTGGAAAGGCAATGGAGGCAGGCAACCCTGCCCAAGGCTTCAAGCTGACAAGTGTTGCTCTCAAGTTACCTAGGCAACTTATTCATGCTAAACTGGAGGAACAATATGGGCTAGAGATAGGATACATTGCTTCTATTTAGAAAACTCCAGAACTTTACAAAACAGTACATGCAACAACTACCTTTACTACAGAAATAAAATCCAGTAACTAGTTGTCTCTAGTTAATAAATTATAATAAATTTTAAAAGGGCCAAACAATCTCTAAATGTACTCGTGAGTGTGTGTGTGTGTGTGTGTGTCCTCCTGTCCCTTTATTATGATTGAATACCTTATTTAATAAGTATATATCTATTTATTATAGAGAAAGGAAAATTTTGTACATGTATCACTTAACAGAAGCAGCAGGAGGTTGAATTGATGTACTCAGGATTAGTGTGTAATCTTATCTTTGGCTAGAAACCCTCCTTTAAGCACACAGTGGGAACTTTTTTACCTTTAAAGCTGGCTTAATGACTATAAGGTTAGGAAAAAGGGACATAAAGAAAGTTGGAGAAAGGGATGCAGCCGATGGGTAAAGAGGACCAAGAACTTGCCCACTTGCCTGGCGGGGAGGGGAGCAATGGTTTTAATCTGTTTCATGGAACTCCTGGAAGTCTTGTGAAGCCCAAATAATAAAAAGTTTTGATTTTAAGCCTGCAGAAAAAGTTTCTTGAGAGAGCAATTTGAGTTTCAAAATCCTTTATATTTGCTTTTCAAGGGAGCCATGATATAAAGGCAGGTAAATTGGTTGGCAGTCCTTCCTCTCACTGCCAGCATGCACTTAGCATTTTATTTCTAAATGACAGCTACCTTTACTCAGTAACAAGAGAGCGAGCAGCCAGATTTAGGTTGAAAGCAAGCTTGCTTGCTTGCTTGCCTGCCTGCCTCCTTCCTTCCTTCCTTCCTTCCTTCCTTCCTTCCTTCCTTCCTTTCTTTAGTTCTCTCTCTCTTCTTCCTTCATATTCTTTTTGGTAGGGAAGATAGTTTATTCTGGAGCCATATTTGAGTGACCATGGACTAAGAACAGAGATTTGGGGTAACATACGTTCCCGAATTCCGTATTGGAATTCCAATATGGATTTCCCAAATTCCAATGTAGAAGCGTTTCACCAAGTTTTATAGTTTTCCAGAACAAAGAAAGTCATAAATCATGGTGAATTTAAATACATAGGTGGGCATGCCAGAGATGTAGTTACGGCAAGATGGGGAAGCTTTGGTTGGTAGAAGCTATGGGTCTTCTAAGTTAGAGGTTTTATCTCTTAGTCACAGGGTCCTGGCTCTGATACAGAGGGCGGCAAAGGATGGTTATTCAGGGGCTAAGTCAGGCCAGTATAAGGTAATTAGTCTTGGGACCTGTACCATTCCGACCCCTCCAGATCACTGAAGTTCTGAACAGTCTCTGCAGACAGTTTCTTCACAGGATTTCTCGTTGACAGTTCCGCCTATGGACAGCACCACATTCTGTGCATTTGGGGAGTGATGTATTATTTACTAAATACTATAAGGTTCTTCACAGCTAGGAAACTCATTTCTAGGACCTAGGATTAACTTTATCTAGGATGTAGATGAGGCTGCATAATGGGCAGGAATCAGATTTCAGGAGTGTAGAAACCTGGAAAAGCCATTAAGAAACAAACTCCTGGATCAGGCCAAAACCATTAGCCATCCTGGTCCAGATCTGAATCTCTTTTCTATGTCCTCTACATCTAATATAATATTTATTTAAGACAGTATGACTACTAGATCTAAAATTTAAATAATGAAGAATACAGTTTGGCCTAATGGCATGAAGGAAAAGATAAAGGGAACATCTATTTTAAATAATCAAAATTTATATACACATATTTTAAAAAGTTATTTGACTATATGTTTTCCTGTATTTACATAGTATATATAATATGTAGTATATATTATTTGTACTGTGTGTATTATTTGTATATAGTATATACAATATATACTATATATAGTATTTGTAATAGTAATTTGTAATAGTATATGAGGATATATATATATATATATGTATATATATATATATAACCTCAGAGTTGGCTCAGAACACCTCAAGACCAAGCATAAAGGATATTTATTTGCCCCAGAGAGAAAAGGGCAAGGAATAAGAGACAAAGACAGGAAATAGAGGATGAAGGGGAAGGGAACAAAGGAGTGGGGACAAGTATCTTTGTTCTGGGAGGGGGACAAAAGACTGCCTCTGGGTAGAGAGAAGATAGACATGGCCCATGGGCAAATGGTAAACCCCATTTATAAAACTGGGTTTTATAAAGAGTGAAGCCCCATTTTAGGGTAATGTCTTAGGGTTTCAAAGGCAAATTGAGGAGGAAACAGTTTATTTGGCATACACTTCAACATCACTATTGATCATTGAAGGACGTCAGGAAAGGAACTCAAACATGGCAGGATCCTGGAGTCAGGAGCTGATGCAGATGAAGAGATGCTACTTACTGGCTTGTTTCCCATGCCTTCTCAATCTGTTTTCTTATAGAACTCAGGACCACCAGCCCAAGGATGGCACCACCCACAATGAGCTGGGCCTTTCCCCATCAATCACTGATTGAGAAAATGCCTTACAGCTGGGTCTCAGGGAGACATTTCCTCAAGGGCGGCTCCTTTCTCTCTGATGAATCTAGCTTGTGTCAAGTTGACATACAAAACCAGCCAGTACAGTTAAGGTGTTTAATTTCAATTGGGCATGTTAGTTAGGTGAGCCAAACGGGGCTTATGGTCTACTTGATTAAATCATCTGGTTTTCTTTATCTCTTGAAGCCTCTAGGTAATTTAGAATTTTAGTTATCATAGTTAAAAGTCCTTTACAACATTATGTGTCATTATACTATTTGGTTACAGACCAGATTTTATAAACATGTTTAAATGTTTGTCCATTAAAACAGGTTTTCACAATCGCTATGTAATTTAGTAGGAATGTTCTAAATAAGAATAACTCTCAAAACAAACTTTTTCCTATGGTTAAAATAATTACTGACTATTCAAACAGTAAAGGCTTTACCCAATGGGAAGACATATAACACAAAAATCCAATTACAAGTTTTAAATGTCTTCTTAGTAAAAGGATAAAATAAGTTTTATTTTAAGTTAATTTTTTGGTAAACATTTACTAGGAATAGATGAACCCTTAGGAACTTATTGTTGTAGAGAATTAAACATTAATTCTATAGCAGAGTATTACATTTTTGCCTTAAAATTTTAATAGGAGTTATATTAAAATCAACTTAGTGATAACTGCATTCTTTTTTTGCAATATTTTTTTTACAGCATACTTTCATCTTAAATTCTTAATGCTATTCTAAAATTTAGAAAAACAGTTTTAATGAGATACTTCCAAAGGAAAGCTCAGGAGGCTATGTATCTAAGAAACCATATGCTAGATATCTAAGATACTATATATGCTTTCTGTGTTTTAGATACAACCTCCTGAAACTTAGTTTTCAAAAAATTTCAGTAATTTTAAAACTGCTCTTTGTGTGTGTGTGTGTGTGTATGTATGTATGTGATGTGTGTATGTGTGGTTTGTATGTGTGTATGTGTGTGGTGTATGTATTGTGTGTGTGGTGTGTATGCATTATTTGTATGTGTTGTGTGTGTGTGTGGTAGTGTGGTGTGGGTGTTTTGTGTGTGTGGTGTATGTGTTGAGTGTCTGTGGTGTATGTGTAAGTGTTGAGTGTGTGTGGTGTGTATGTATTGTTTGTATGTGTTGTATGTGTGTGGTATGGTGTGAGTGTTATGTGTATGTGGTATGCTGTGTGTATGTGTTATTTATGTACTACATGCACACACAGAGAGAGACCAGGAGAGGCTGTTGGGGTGTCTTCCTCTATTGCTCACCACCTCATTTCTTTGAGGCAAGCTTTCTCCTGAACTGGAAGCTTGCCATTTCAGCTAGGCTGACTGGCCAGCAAGCTCCCAGGACTGCTGGTCTCTGCCCCCTGCTTCTGGGTTGTGGCATGTTCAGCCTGTCTTCTCACATGGGCTCTGGGGCTGTACACTCAGGTTTTCATGCCTGTAAGCACTCAAGGGCTCTTACCTACTGAGCCATCCCCCTCACCTCCGAGCCTACCAAGCTGCCTTTAAAGTCCCAGAGGAGAGGGGCCAGAGCACAGGGTCACAAACGTCCACTTGCTGTCACTGTTAAGAGATGCCACTCTCTTGGAGACCCATGACACCTCTTCCGTACTGCCCAGTGTTTAAGCATGGGATGAAGAGAGCTTGACTTGAGGCTGGGATCTGATGGATAGCCCAGGATAACCTTTTTTTACCGTTGTTGGGTCTCCTTTCCCCACAGTTTTAAAAATGAGACTGGTGTTACTTTTTCCCTGAGGCCATTGGGAAAATTTTTCCAGATGATATTTAAAGTGTGTATGTTGTGGTGGGTCAGTTAAAGTTTCCAGTTAGACCCTTGGGTCAGAACTTTGCATATGTCATTTCTGTTCCAAATGCTTCCAATGGCTCCTGTAAACAAAAAAAGTATTTTTTTAAAAAATATAAGCAGCTGGTAACATTTATAGAGCACAAAACCACAAGCCAGGAATGGCTCCAAGCACTCCTCATGAATTAATATACAAGATAGTCCTACGTCTTTGAAGTAAGAGCTAGCATTGTCTCAGTAAGTAGAAAAACAAGCAGGAGAAGCAGGGAAAGAATACCACACAGGTGAGAAGCCAGACTACGGCATGCACTCAGAGGTGCACACTAAGTTTGGGAGTGTAGAGACTAAACCATCCCACCGTCTTGTACATTCCAGACAAGCATAGAAGGTGAAAAGGCAAAGGAGGCCTCCGCAGATCCTCAACATTGCCTTTACCCCCTTTACCTCCTTTGTACTGGATTTGACCACGTACTCTTTGATTCAGACCAGAGATATGGTCTACTGGGAAATGGTCTTGGCAGATGTATTTGGTTGAGATGGAGACATACTGGACCCTACTGTACTAGGGTGGGCCCTACATGTGTCATTATGAGATGGAAATCTGGACACACAGGGGAAAGAGGCATGTGACAGTGGGGGCAGGGACGGGAATGATGTTCAGGATATCTGAGGGTTGCCAGGAAACTGCAAGCAAAGAGAGAGATGTGGAGGTGATTCTCCCTCAGATTCCCAGAGAGACTCAGACAGGCTGACATCTTGTCATGTGCCCTAGAAGTATAAGAGACTCAATTTCTGTTTGTCTAAGCTGCCAGGTCTGTAGTACTTTGCTATGGCATCCCCAGGAACCCAAGATGCTGTCTCTTTCTCTGCTGCTTTCGGGTGAGGTAAAGGAAAGAATTGCTCAGATGACTCAGAAACCTAAGAATCTGAGGCTTTGGGTAGCTTTGTGTTGCATTAGCTCATTTCCTTTTTCTCTGATTAGAACGAATAAAAAACCAGCCTACTCAGATTAAGAGGACCGAACATCTCAGAGGCCATTATCTCTTGGTAAGTAAAACTAGTCCCAGAGGACTGTGGACTGAACACCCCATGTCCACTCATCTTGCAGTCAGGCTGTGAGGGGGAGCCCTGCACTTCCTCTGGCCTCGATGTAATTGTTTGGGCAGTGGAGAGAAGGCAACCCCACCTCAAGAAACTGACTTAGTCACTAAACAACAGGAGTATACTTTCAAATTGCTTAATGTTTTTAGGGTAGCATCTCAAATCAAATAGTCACTTAGGAATTAGTAGTTAAGTGCTAGACTGTGGAAGAGGCTAGAGGTTTCTGAATTTCTTAGCTTTACTAGGAAAAAAAAAAGCCTAGAAGTCTGTTTTGGAGATATAGGACTGAAGCCCCAGGTACTACGGAAGCTGTCAGAGGATTCCAAGTTCAAGGCTTGCCTAGCAAGCTAATGAGATTGTCTTAAAAAATCAAAGACAAAACAGAAAGTCAAGATGGCTGGGAGTAGGTTCTGTAGCAGGGCAATTGCCCAGCATGTGGGATGCCCTAGGTTCACTCCTTAGTACAGTAAGGGGGGAAAAGAAGAAAGAAATGTACCTTAGAGCTAGATAGTCGGGGGGGGGGGAAGAAAGAGAGAGGGTAGAGGAGAGATAGAGGGGGGAGGAGAAAGAATGAGGAGAGAGCGAGAGAGAGCGAGAGAGAGAGAGAGCAGTGGAATGTGGGATGTTATCTAAAGGCTATCATAGAGATGCCTCTCTGGTAGGCCCAGCAATGGGTCTTCTCAAAAGAGGCATGGCTGGCATTCAACTTCAAGTTTGCTGTGAGAGATTGGGTTGCAACTCCTTACCTCAGTTCCATCAAAATTCAACCAAAGTTTGCTGAAGATTCAACCCTGTATCAATGGTTCATTGACTGAAAAGGAAAAAGTTTTCAGATGCTCAGTGGGACATGTTAGGGAGGAGATACAACCTGGAGAGAAGAACCTTAGAGACACCAAAGCCTTTTCAGCCACTACACACCCTGGTGTTTGCCCTTAAACTCTAGATTGTCCTCAAGCTTCCTTTGGAGTCTGCTTTAAAATTCATTTGTTAATGACACTAAGAACCCAAAGTGACCTTGGCTTTCCCAGTAACATGATGTCTTATTTTCCTTACTATTTGCAGGACAAAATGCTCTAACATGACCAATTTAGGAGAGAAAAGATTGATTTGTAGCTCACAAATTCAAGTTACAGCACAATAGTGGGGAAATCAAGGCATTGGGGTCATGAAGCAGCTAGTAGCAGCTACAGTCAGGAGCAGAGAGAGGGATACATGTGTGCTTGTGTTCAACTCACTTTCTCCATTCTTCTGTAGTTCAAGATCTCCGGCCTAGGGACTGGTGGCCAACACCTCAGTTAACACAATCACAATGATTCTCCACAGACACTCCCACAGGCCAATCTAGAGACCCCCCACCAAGAGTGTCTTCCCGATGATTTTAGCTTGTGTCAGTTTACTATAAAGCTAACCCATGAAGAGGATAGTCATTGTGTCATTCCAGAAGACACATATTTGCCATTAGGAAATGCACTGCTACCAAATGTGGGGTCCTATGACACTCTTTGAGGAGACTGTCTAGATCAGATTGGCCTGTGGGGGTGTCTGTAGAGAATCATTGTGATTGTGTTAACTGAGGTGGTGGCCACCAGTCCTTAGGCTGGAGATCTTGAACTACAGAAGAATGGAAAAAGTGAATTGAACACAAACACACATGTATCCCTCTTTCTGCTCCTGACTGTGGCTGCTACTAGATGCTTCATGACTCCGATGACATCTTGACCTTGGATACCTTGTCTCCCAAAAACGTGAGAAATGAAGATATGATGTTTAGACTCCCAGGCTATGGCAGCTCATTATAGCAGCCTAGAATGACTAAAAGTCTATTCTCAAAAGAGGTTCTAACAATGAACAACAAAAGCATGTCTACCGAATGAGACTACTTTAACAGAAGGACAACCATGTAGCTTCATAGAAGGAAGAAAAGGAGCATGGTGGTCAGAGTCACGAAGGACAGGGTATGAAACATTTAAGACAATGCTCCAGTCAGCAGATAGAAGCTGTGTGTAGGCATGCACTTTCACACATTACATCACAGAGAGTAAGTATGCTTTACATAGGTTATATGGAAACAGATCTCTCTGGAATTATACCATAGATGGCTGGTTATCTTTCCAGATGTAGCCAGTGTTCCCATCTGACAGGTAAAGGCGAAGCTACTGGAAGGAGTTCATGTCTGGCAGTTCTTGGTGAAAGCAGTGAAGTTATGGATAGCTGGCTGGCAGACTTCAGGAACACTGACAAGAACAATATGGAGAAGACAAAGACAAAAGCAAAGTAAGGCTACCCAGAAAGTGGGGACATCGTGGGAACCCCGATAGACTGCAGCATAGATAAAAAGCATAAGAAAATGAGGGCTGAGGAGAAGCATCACAGAGGAAATTCTGATACAAATAGGAGAACCAGAGGTCAGATTCCTAATAACCATTCCTGTAGGGCATGGGAGACTATCTCTAATCCCAGAACACGGGATCAGAGAAGCAAGACAGCTAGCTAGACCATGCAAATTGGTGACCTCTGAATTCAAACAAGAGACCCTACCTCAGAAATAAGTGGAGAGTAATCAAGAAGACACAAACATTAGCCTAGGGCCTCCATATGCGGCGCCTCTCCCCCACTGCAGAACCATATACAATCAACAACAAAATTCTGGCATTTTCAAGAGAGTTCCTTAAGGTCTATGTTAGTTTCTTAGGGCCGTTAATGGCAAATTGAAAGTTTTAATAGCTTAAGCAATCACAATTTGTTGAATTTTGGGAGCTGGAATTTTGAAGTCAATTTCAGTGGTGCCAAAATCAAGATATCATGGAAAGTTGAAGGGAGAATTCATTGCTTCTCGGCATTTTCGCTAGGATCATATGGAGGAAGAATTTATAGCTTGCTCCTTTACCTTCGTCTGCCAGTATTTCTTGGTTGGCTCATTCCAGTTCACTTCTGTAGTTATGGAAAATGCCTGCAGTCTTCCTTCTGTGAGAGTACTTTCAGACCCACTCAGATAATACAGGATGATATTCCATTGCAATGTCTTTAATCACATCTGCAAAGATATTTTCTGGTCATGTTCATTAGCATTCATGGGTTCCAAATAATTGGGCGTACTATCATGATTCAGTCTGTTTCAAAATGAAGGGCCGCTGAGGTGAGCTGGATTTGGTGACTGAGCCACTGGCCATAAAACCTTCCACAAAGGACCATAGGAACAGGTAGGCAGGCAGCACTCACTATGACAGTCTCTGGGTACCTGGAAATATGGTCATCCTGTCATTCTCAAATTCCTGAAGGGTCATTTTCTTCAAATTCCTCATCAGTATCAAAAGTTACTTTATTTTTATCTTTTTGGAAGATAGTGAGAAAGATATAGACAAAGCAGCCACTTTGGTCATGAATTTGAAAGTCTTAATGTGGTATGAAATTCTCTGAAATTGCCGCAGACATGAGTCATATATCACTGTTTGACAGTTATAGAACATTCTTCATGGCACTTTCTAGAACTTTGTTAAGGGAGAAGCACTGAATTTTTTGGATGACAGGGTCAGTCTCCAAAGATCTTTTGTTAGAATAGGTCAAATCAAAGGAAATGAAATATTACAGGCACAAGTTAAGACCCTTAATTTCAAAGGGCCAAGGGAACAGACTGTTCACCTGGCTTTTAACAACTGACTGCAACTATGTTCTAGGAAGTTCAACGTACTCCATGGGCACTGCATGCATACCGCGCACAGACACAGACACAGACACATACAGGCAAAACACCCAGACATGTAAAAATAAAATATTTTTAAAGAATAAATTTCCTAATAGTTCATTGGAAATTATTTCAGTCAAGCATATAACTTTGATATTGGAAAGGTGCAGAGTTTATGTGAAACCAAATTTAAGAATATCCATTGACAGTCATAGCCTCGTAGTCAGGTGCACAGACTGGAAGAAGGTCCTGGTTCCATCTCAGATGGTGAGCAGGGATTGGGGAAGCCAGCCTTAGTGAAGTATACCGTTCAAACTCCCTTTCCAGTTACTGCTTTAGTGGCCACCATGTGGCTAGCTATGGCCAATAAGAAGTAGGCAAGTCAGTTTCAAGTGATCTGTGAAGATTTTACTTCCTGACAGAAGAAAAGCAGAAAGGACATCCTTTTTCTTAGTTGCTTTCAAATGATTCTGTGTAAAGAGATAAAACTATAACCACTTAAAGGTAAAATAGCCACCACACCACTGTGCAGTCCACATCCATCTGTGCTCGACACTGGGGCCCTCATCGGGCTGGGCTAACAATTGCCTGATTAAAAATATTTATTAGTGTGTGTGTGTGTGTGTGTGTGTGTGTGTGTGTACACTTGAGGAAGTCGGGTGTTCATATCGGTACTTCTTTAACTACTCCCCACGTTATTTTTGGAGACAGGGTCTCTGATTAAAGCTGCAGCTCTGGCTAAACTGGCTAACCACCAAACCCCTGTGAATCTCCTGTCTTTTCTCCAAGTCCTGGAACTATAAGCATGTGCCAACACACCTAGCTTTTATGTGGGTGCTGGGGACCTCAACGCATACTCTCATGTGTCTACAGAAAGCCCATTACCCACAAAAACATCATCTTGGTCCCAAGATCTTTATTTCTTTAGCCACTGGTTAATTGGACATGCTAATTGTCACTGCAGCCAGATGCATGCTAATTCTGTCAAACTCTGAGTTTAGCTTTTCCTTCAGCTGTGACCAAGATGCTCCACCCTTCTGAGGGAGCTAGAACTTCACTGGGGAGTAAAAATTCCTTCTGGCGTAGCAAGTAGTACAGATCTCACCCTACTCTTGTCTGGCCTGCCTCTGCTGTACAGGCTGGAGATGAAGAAATAGACAAGGCTCAACTTTTCACATGGTTACTGGAAAGTTCTTTGGGAACAAGTCCTGGGAGAGAGTCTAAGAGACTGATTGGGCAATGGGAGAAGGTAAAAAACAAAACCAACAAACAACAAACAAACAAACAAAATGAAACAGCTGCAGCAGGGCCTCTGCTCTGGAGCTGGGAAGGCTCTGCAGAGTTGACCCTATTGAGGTAAAGATGATGAAGCTTTGTGCCCTTCACGGGTCTATCTTTATAGAGAAGATACTAGCAGAAAGGGTGTAGCCTTTGGCAGGAGGCAATTCCTGAAGAGGGACTCATCTCTAAGCAGTCAGCAGCCAACACACCCTGCAGTTGGGAAATGAGAACATGGATCCTGAAGTGAAGGGACTGGCTGGGCGGCCACCATCATGTTGCCAAAGACAACCCCTCCCTTTTCCTGCTGCACATTGTGGCAGGCAGCCATGAGAAACACTTCCATTTCCTCTAGGGGAACCCTTCTGGCTTTTGATGAGGTCCTTGAGTCTAAACACTCTAAAGTACAGACTCTATCTAGGGAAGGAAGAGGAGCCTGCAGCGAGCAGATGGTAGATGAAACTTATGCACTCCACCCAGCCTTGCAGGCTCTGAAGCAGATCTCAGCAGGAAAAGGAGAAAAGTAGACTTTGCACAGATTATCCACACTGGGCTGCAACAGAGTACCCGAAGAAGTGGCTGTGGCTTGGGAAGGGGACATAGTTGGAAGGAAATACTCATGCATTATCCAAACTTGTCTAGGTAAGAGTCAGGCAGGGTTTTAGAAATTTGGTGATTTTTAGCCAAAGTAGGTGCGTCAGATACAGTGAGTGGCATGACGCATCCTGGTTCAACATCCTCTGGGAAAGAAGAAATTTGAATCAAGTTTTGTTTTGATTAGATGGGATGTTTTGTGGCCAGGATGTGGACTTCAGGATGGACCTTTTGCCTACTGCCAGCCCTCATGCCCGAGCTCTCCCTGCCCCCACCATCTCCTTTTGACTGAATGCAGTTGTTAACCCTGTATTGTTCCTTCTGGGATTTGTTGGAATTCTCTCCCCTTCTGAACTTCGGATTCCATGCCACTGGAGTGGCATGGAATTTCATTGGCATGAAATTTCACATTCACATCCTTTAGAGGATCGGTTTCCAGCTCTCTTAGGGAATATTTCCATTTGCACATCCTCTCCCTCCTCCCAGGATGGCTCCTAGGAGGGGCACACAGACAGGTTTTATTTGAGCTGAGTTACAGAAGGATAATCATAGTATTTCCTCCATGTTTTTCTAGGGAGGAGCTTCTGTCATGGTGTAGAAAGAAAAGGCTACTGATATCCAGGTTCGACATAGATTGGGGTAGGTAGGGTCCCAAAAGCTTTCATGGATGATTTAGGGAGAGGCTGTGTGTGGCGCCAGTTTAATAACCCCCCAGGTTTTGTGGGTTTGGGTAGAGCCAAAAACGACTTGATGGCTCCATCAACTTAATTCCATGCTGTTCACCGTGTGTCATAATACAGCTCTGTGAAGTGTGGTCTGTTCTGGCTTGCTTTCTGTTGGTATGATAAACATCACAATCAAAAGTAACTTTGGAAGGAAAGGGCTTTCCTTTCTTTTTTAACAATGTATAGTCCATCATGGAAGGATGTCAGGGGAGGAACTCAGGCAGGAATCTGGAGGAAGGAACTGAAGCAGAGGCCCTGGAGAAATGCTGCTTTACTGGTTTGTTCTCTGTGGCTCACTCAGCTTGCTGTATAATACAACCTAAGAATTCCCAGGGTGACCCTGCCCATAGTGGGCTGGGCCTTCCCACACCAATTACCAATTATGAAAATGCCATACGGATTTGCCTAAGAGCCAATCTTATGGAGGCATTTTCTCAATTGAGGTTCCTTCCTCTCTTGTGACTCTAGTTTGTATCAGGTTAACAATAAATAAATAAATAAATAAATAAATAAATAAATAAATGCAGGCTCCAAGAATGCAGAAAGTAAAGCACAGACAGTGTAAAGCATAGTAAAGACAAGCGTGGTAAAAATTGGGCCTGGATTTCCACACTGATCATCCAGCTCAAGACCTATGCTCAAAGATACTCCATTTACTGCGGGGCACGTCTACTTGACAGTGGTTAGGGTTTTATTGGTGTGAAGAGACACCCTGACCAAGGCAAGACTGTCTTCTGTAGGCAGCCAGGAGGAAGCTCTGATTCTATAATGGGTGGAGCCGGAGCGTGTGGGATCTCAAAAGAAGTGATGTACTTCCTCCAACAAGGCCACACCTCCTAATAGTGCCACTCCCTACGGCCAAACATTGAAATACATGAACCTATGGGGCCAAACCTATTCAAACCAGTAGTCGCCAAGTCGCATAGAGAGAAGAAGGCAGTGACAAAGAGTGGTACAAACACATCTGGGACTTGCTCATTGGAGCAAATGAAAGCAGTATATAAACTGAGCACAACTTGACAAGGTAGGAGAGGAAAAAAACTTAATTCTTTTACCCTGTCCTCAGAAAACATGAATGTGCCCTCTCCACCTCTGGAGCTTATAACCACTCCAGGAAGGTTTATAAATAAAAAGTAAAAACCCACCGTAGGATCCAAACTTTATATTTCATCAAGTGTATAATTGCCTCTCCTTCCTCCTGGTATTAGTGCCTTGTGGCTGCCTTAACAGCTTACCATGGATTTGCAGGCTCAGAATTATCTTCTCACAATTCTAAAGATGTATTGAAACAGTCAATTCCCCAGCCTTTGAATTAGGTTCTTATCTTGCCATCCGTAAAGAGAATCTCTTGTAAGCATCACCTGTTAATAAAAAAGCCGACGGCCAATGATCTGAGGCAAGAAATAAGAGGTGGGACACTGGCAAGGAGAGAGAGGATTCTGGGAAATAGTGAGAGGTATGTGCTGAGTTCTGCTTGGCCATGTGGAAGGGACAGTGTGACATGTGACAGTGTGGTGTGGTTTCCCAACCCTGGAACAGAGCCAGCAGGAATGCTGTCTGAAGCAGAACACAGGTTGTCAGCTTGTACCCCATGATTTGACTTTGGTCTGTTTTTTTTTACCACTCTCAAACACCCCTTCTTTCAGAAACCCCTTTCCAAGCCAAGGCTGGTCCTTGGCAGGCATGAAGATTTGCACAGGAACATAGAGGAGGTCAGAATCATGGGAGCTAAGCAGAGGTAACCAGCCACACAGTTGAATTCAGATAGAACAAAGAGGAGATTTGCCCAGGAAATATGAGCAGACAGATATAAACAATAATGAGGAGATTCACCCCAGACTTGGAGCTTTCAAACCTGGCAGTGGGAGGGAGACCCAAGCCTGCCAAAAGGATTCTCATTTGGTTCCATGACTCCAGTTCTTCCCCCATGGCAGTGGTAGGGAAGCAGTCACTGAGCCACTGGACGGCTTCCACAAGGCCTTCTGAGTCCAGATATTTGAAGCAGTGTCTGATGACCTTGTCTTCCTGGGTCGTTGCTGTAATCAAGGCTTGGAACTGTCCTACTGCTGCATTGACTGGCTCCTAAATAGACTCAGTATTTGATCTTTGTGGTGCTATTCCAGAATCTGATTGTGATCGGTGGTTTTCTGTTTAATTTGTTAGAGTTACTTATTTTTATTTTATATGTTTGCCTGCATGCATATCTATATATCTATGTACTTCATGCATACAACGCCCATGGAGGTCAGAAGAAGGTACCAGAGCCCACCGAACTGGAGTTACAGATGGTTGTGAGCCATCATATTGGTGCTGGGAATTGAACCTGGGTCCTCTTGAAGAGCAGCCGTACTTTTAACCACAGAACCATCTTCTTTTTGAGTCTTCATCAGCCTTTCCCTTCTCTCCAGAAGGGAATGCTTCATTAAGTGAGAATCCTAAAGTCAGGATGCCATCAGGGCTTTTCTCCTTGAAATGGCCGTAGGGGAGACTCTTCTCTACCTTTTCCAGCTTCTCTTGCTTAAGTCTTAGCTTAGGACTACGTCTACTTTGATCTGTCTGGGCTTCTGTCTGTTCTTCTGTCTGCACACAGCTTCTCTTCTTCCTTTCTCTTCCCTGTGTGTCTCTTGTAGTTATGATCATGGTTGGATTTAGGGCCACCCAGATAATTTACCACGTTTAACCTCACCATCTCTGCAAACACCCTTTTCTTCAAATAAGGTCATGTGCATAGCTTCTGAGGTTCATGACATTAACATGTCTGTTATGGCACCACTGTTATGGCACCACTGTGCAATCCATCACACCCAGTTGAGGCCTGTATTAATTTGGATATTAACTGACCACATAGGTGTGTGTGTGTGTGTGTGTGTGTGTGTGTGTGTGTGTGTGTGAGAAATTTATTCATTGGACCTTCTGTTCTTCTGCCACTTAGCCTGTTTCTGGTCTTGACCCCTACAGGGACTGGCCCAAGAGCAGCTTGGAGAGAAAGGGAGCACATAGGCTGAGGTCTACTTGGCTATTGCTCTTGTATACAGCATTGTTGGAGGGTGACTTCTCACGGAGGGATTTCCACAGATCATTGCCTTTCTGTGATCTATCCCTGGCCTGTGGGAAGCACATGTTCCTCTTTAGCCCATGTGATTCCGGTGCTGATCTTACCAGCAGGAGAAACACCGGCTGTGATCTGTAGAGTCTCCAGGTGAAATCACATCTTAGTTCAGATGTTCCTTGACTTGCAGGAGACCAGGGTGCTGTGACCACCTGGAGACAGATTTCAAAAGTTTATGATTTTTTCCCCCTCTGATTATAAGGATAAGATCTCCATGGGCCAGGAAAATGATATAAAAGACAAAGATAGTCTGAAGATGGTGCCTCAGCAATTAAAAGGACCTGAGTTCAGTTCCCAGCATCCACATCAGGCAACTCACAACAGTCCCAAATCCTGACAGATCCAACACTCTCTTCTCGTTTCTATGGGCATCTGCATGCATGTGCACATGCACACACAGACAGACATACCCATCATTTTAAAATTAAATGACTCTAAAAAGAAAAGGAATTATTACAAAGTTGCCTTTTGACTGCTGCTTCTGTAACTTATAAGGTAGTTACTGATAAATCCCAGGAGCAGAGCAATAGTAGACATGAAGACTTATTCAGCAAACGTGTGATGTCTGTTTATAAATGCAGAAGATAAAAGTCTGGATACAGGATCTGAGGGAAAAAATGATCCAGGGATGAATGTGGCAGTGCTCCATCCCCTCAGTTCTTCTTACCAATGCTACTGAGAATGCACTGTCAGAGTAGGTGAGGATGGGGGTTTAGCATGAGATATTTGGAGGCTTGTGTTAGGTCATGAATCTGGGGGAGATCATGTGTTAAGGATGGTCACTATGGCTTGGTGTCTCTAGCAGAGCTCTGTGAGTAATTACATTTAAATGTTCTCTCCTGTGCAGGCCCGGTCTAAGTGTCAGTACCTTCCTCATTCTCTCCTGTTATTACTGAGACAGCTACCCAGCCTGGCAAGCTTAGTTTGCAGTCAGAATCCTCTGTGGGTATTTGTCAAGGTCACAGCGTGGGAAACAGAATCTCACCTATCTGGTTTGATTGTAGAAGCTTTAATGAAGGAATTCTTTGTAGAAGTCAAGGACTCTGTCCATGGTCAGAGTCAAGGGTTCCCACAGAGCCTAAGGGCAGAGCCAGCAGAGAGGGAAACCTGGGAGCTTAAAGAGCAAATGTGAAGGGAACCCGAGGCTATAGGAGAGAGAAGCCCAGTAGCAACCGTGGCTCACCATGTGCAAGGAATGCTTCTGTGTCCCTGCCATATCCCCTCGTGCCCTGACCGATTCCGTCTGCAGCTGCAGTCTCATCCTGACAGCTTTCCACCTAAAGGGAAACCAGCGTCATTCTGATTTATTTCTATAGCCTTTGCAGAAGCTGCACGTGCTCTGCTCTGCTTAGAATCACAGCCAGGAACGCTGGGAGAGTCAGTGCCCCCAAGGTAGCCAGGCAGCAGTGGGTGGGGTGTCAGAGTAGGTGGAAAAATGCTGTCTTCCATCTTTCATGAGGAAATTCCAAGAGACATTCTGTAATTCCTCAGAGATTCTCCCTAGAGGCAAATGCTAGTTGTTCTCAGCTGGGATCTCCATGACACTTAGTTTCTTTGTTTTGTTGAGATAGATTTTTAACATGTAGTGCACACTGGCTTGAATTTAGGACAAGTCTCTTGCATCAGCCTCCTGAGTCACAGGATTTAGGTGTCAACCACTATGGCGACTCGATTGTACTCTTTTTTAAAAAGTGAAATTTTATTATTTTAAATGATGTGCATGTATGTGCATCTGCATGTGGGCATGTGCACACAAGTGAAGGTGGCTGAAGAGGCAGCAGATCCCCTGGAGCAGGAGTTACAGACAACTGCTGGCTGACTCCCATGAATGCTGGAAACTGAACTCAAGTCTCCTGAAGAGCAGCAAGTGCATTTAACCTCTGAGCTATTTCTCCAGTCTCATTACATTCTTGTATGTGCATTTCTGTCTCTCTCCTATCTGACCATCCTGACTCCTCTTGCCTTGGAATCACCTTCCAAATGCATCACTAGACTTTGTCTTTGTCTCAGGTTCTGCTCACTAGGGAGCCCACCCAAGATGAGGATAATCACAGCCACAGTCAGAATAAAAACCTTGAAACAGGAAAGACTAGGAGGAAATGTGTCCTTTACCTCCCTCTCTATTACTCTGCAAACCCCTGCTAGACCCCTTATTGGCTCAAACAACACAAAGCCTCTAGGCAAGGAAGCCTAGAGCACAGAATCTTTAAGAGGAAGGCAGCTCGAGACAGGATTTAAAAAAAAAGATGTCCTGAGAAAGAAGTTAGATACTTGTAACTAATACAAGAAAAGTTATATTTTTATTACGTTGAAGGTCACCACACAAGGTTCACACTCTAAATTCCTAACTCCCCAAGGCTGTTCACTTGGGGAACAGCCCAAGTTCAACAGACTGGCAGGTCCAGTCTCTAACAGAAGTCTCTGATTGAAAGCAAGGATCCTGAGGGAGATTCTCCAACTGCAAGGTAGATCAAGGAGATGTCGCTCCAGACGTGCAGAGCAGAGCAGAACAGAGCATTGCTCTGTTTATATGCTGTCCAATGGGCATCATAGGGTTCTAGACTTGGGTTTGGTTATTTTGACTGAATGACATCACTGGGTTCTGTAGTGGGGTTCCTGACTAGGCTATTTTTATATGACTAAAAGGCATTTCTGTACTATGTTTATTACAAAAAAAATAGGCATATGTCCTAATTTGCTTCTCTGTTGCTATTATAAACACCATAACTAAAAGAAATTTGGGGAAGAAAGCGTTTATTTGGCTTACATATCCAGATCACAGTCTATCATTGAGGGAAGTCAGAGTAGGAACTCAAGCAGGAGCAGAGGTAGGGACAATGGAAGAAAGCTGTCAATCGCCTTGCTCTGCTTGGTTTGCTCAGCTTGCTTTCTTATCACCCAGGGTCACCTTCTTAGGAGTGCCATTGTCTATACTAGGCTGGCCCTTCCTATATCAATCGTTAATTAAGAAACAGAAATCATTATACAAAAAAATGGACATGCCCACAGGCCAGTCTGATGAAGGTAAATCTTCAATTGAGGTTCCCTCTTCTCATGTGACTCCAGTTTGTGTCTAGTTGACAAAAACTAACCAATGCAATATGATGAAGCAAGTGGAGTAGCCCTCATTTCTAAAATACATATCCTTGTTTGTTTGTTTGTTTGTTTCTTAAGACATGGCTTTGTTATATAGTCCAGGCTGGCTTCAAACTCATGATCCTCCTGCTTCAGCCTCCTGGGTGCTGTAATTACAGGCATGTGCCACCACATCTGACTCACATCTCTTTCTCAGTCTTGACAGAAATAATAATAATAATATGAATGAACAGACTTTTCTTAATTCCTCATGAGCTCGTTTTTTTGTTGTTGTTTTTTTTGTTTTTTTGGTTTTTTGAGACAGCATTTCTCTGTGTAGCCCGGGCTGTCCTGGAACTCACTCTGTAGACCAGGCTGGCCTCTTTGCATCAATAACCTTCTCCAGTGTGTGCGCTTACTCTGCAAGTTTCCCTCTTAGGAAGAGATGTAGAGTGAGTTCACCTCAGAGCAAACAGCGGGCCAGCCTGATCTCTCAGTTATACCTTCAGTGTAGAGTGTGGGACTCTGCCTTTAGTGTGCGCCTTTCCTTCTCTCATGTGTCTACATTTAGACCAATCTTTGGTCACTCCCAGATGACCAGGTTTCCTAACTGATCTTGGTCCTCTTGTAAACACATCAATGATCTTTAAGTCTAAGCTCAAGTGCCACCTCCTATGGGATGCTTGTGACCAAGAGTGTACTCCCATCTCGCTACCCACTCCCATCATCCTCTCTTGTGTTCTCATTACTTCCAGTAGACAACTCACACAGATTTGATGAGTTAGCTGATTCTCCAAGCTCTATGAGTTCCTTGAGATGATTATATCTGGTCTCTCTGTATGTTCTGCAGTGGTCAATGCATTGCCTGACATACCACAAATTTTCAAGAAATGCCAGTAAAAGTAAAGGAGGTCTGGAGCATAGAGGCTGGCCAGCAAATGTCTACTAAAGACACTGTGGTAGTTTGAATAGGAATTGGCCCCCATACGCTCATGTGTTGGAATGATTGGCCCATGGAAAATGGCACTATTAGGAAGTGTGGCCTTGTTGAAGGAAGTGTGTCACTGTGCAGATGGGCTTTGAGATCTCAGATAGTCAAGGTAGGCCTAGTGTGGAACATAGTCTCCTTCTGCTGCCTACATGTAGATCAAGATGCAGATCTCTCATCTTCTTCTCCAGCACCATGTCTGCCTGCATGCCACCATGCTTCTTGCCATGGTGAGATGAACTAAACCTCTGAAACTGCAATCAGCTCCAATTAAATGTCTGTGTTTATAAGAGTTGCCATAGTCCTGGTGTATCTTCACAGCAATGGGAAGCTTAACTAAGACAGAAGCTAAGCTCTATGCAGTTGGATGTAGCACCATGAGTGTACAAAGTCATGAGAAACATTAAATTCCGATTTGATTTTTCATTGAATGTCAAAGTTTTAATTCACAGATATTGATTGCATACTGGGTTGTGTCTCACAAGGCAGTGAGGTTATAATAGAGACACAGGGCTTGGTTTTGGTTTCAGGACTGTCCAGCAACAGTAGTAAAACCTAACTAGTAAGGCTGATATAGATGCTAGCAGAGAGAGCAGCTGAAGGCTTTCTGGGAACTCTGAAGCTCCCTACAGCTTTTAAGTAGTAAGCACTGCAGTAGGAGTACACACAGGTGTGCTTCCCCTCTGTTGAAGGCAAATCCTCTGTGAATGGATTTCTCTTTCATGAAGGATTTCACCAAATACAATGCTTTCCTAGGGATTCTTTCCAATAACTTTTATTTTTAATCAAAGGTGAAGGAAAAGCATGACTTATAAAAACATCTTGCAACTAGGAACAGGGTTGAAATGGCTCTGAGAGTCAAATGTTTACTTAGCAAGCACAAGGATCCGAGTTCAGAACTCCAGCACTCATGTAAAAAGCAGAGTGGGGCAGCATGCTCTTCCAACCCCAGAGTGGAGACAGAGGATTTCAGGGGCTCCCAGGCTAGCCAATCAAGATGAAATGGCGATCTCCAAGTTCACAGAGAAACCCCTCAAACTATGATGTGGAGAGTGACAGAGGAGGGCTTGGGACTTTGGCCTCAGCTTTTCATAGGCACACACGTGCACACTCATGTCAAAACACAGATATATAAATCTTTACAGTATTCCATGTTGTCAGTCTTGATACGCAGAAAAGTCACTGCAGACTTTAATGGCTACTGTTGGGTGTTTGAACCGTAGTGTGGTGGAGGTGCATGTGAAGGAACTGGGTGTGGTTACCAGGTGCTTTAGAGGAGAAACTGTCTTCTCTAACACCAAGAAATCAGCTCAGTGTTCAGGTTCCTATCTGACCTTGACAAGTGGATACAGTTATCTTGTACCCTAGAAATCATATAGTTGTTTTCTATGTCCTCATTTGATTTTGAGAGATCTGACATCTAGACAGAATAAAAAAAAAAAAAAAAGATTTTTTTTTTTTTGAAAAATCTATTTCAAAATGCTTTTCCTTCACCTTTGATTTAAAAATATAAGTTATTGGAGAGAATCCCTAGGAATGCATTGTATCTGGTGAAATCCTTTATGAAAGAGAAATCCATTCCCAGAGGGTTTGCCTTCAACAGAGGGGAAGCACCCCTGGGTGTACTCCTACTGCAGTGCTTACTACGTAAAAGCTGTAGGGAGCTTCTTTTTCTGAGAAAGCCAATCAAAGTCATATTGCCAGTAAATAACACACTGGGCCAGGAGCCAGTTCCCGTGCTTACTCACCTGCTGTTTGGCCACTCATTAATTAACTTACAGTGCCATTTACAAGGCCTTCAGGAAGCATTCAGTATGGGCTGAATGGTGCCGTTCCTTTCATTTGGTAAAGTCCTTGCTTCAATACCTCAGAATGTGACTGTCTTTGGAAAATGGATCATAAGAGTAATTAAGGAGAAATGGTCATTATAGTGGGCCATAATACAATATGACTGGTGAAGAAGACAAAAAGATGAAGCAGGGGCAAAGATAGACCCAGAGGGAAATCCATGTGAGACCTTAGGGAGAAGAAGCCATCTTTCCACATACACAGGGCAGAAGAATCAGTGGAAACCAATCCTGCCACCTCAACCTTGGGATTTTTAGCTTCCAGAACTGTAAGGAAAAAACCCTCTATAATTGAAGCCAACCACCCTGTGTTAGTTTGTTATGGTGGTCCTTGTAGATTAGTCTAGTTGCATACCAAAACTGACAGAATAAACGTACAAGCCAACCAAAGAAACCTCAGTTCTCTGTGTCTCATTCATTGCCCAGTCATTGAGATAATAAGTTCACTTGTTATTTTTGGTTTTTGTTTTTGACACAGGGTTTCTCTGTGTAGCCCTGGCTGTTCTGAAACTTTGTAGACCATACTGGCCTTGACTTCACAGGGATCCATCTGCTTTTGCCTCCTGAGTGCAGGATTAAAGGCTAATGCCACCACCGAAGGCCTAGATGATCCATTTTAAATGGTACCTCTCTTTCTTGTCATATCAAGTTTCTTCTGTGTGTGAAATGAGAGACTTAGTGTGAGTGTTAATCTTTACTCTCAACTTTACCAGATTGGCAGTCTTCATGAAAACACCCCCTTTGGAATGTCAGCATGAGTGTGCCCAGAAAGGTTTGATTACAGTGGGAAGACCCATCTAGAAAGTGGACAACTCTGTCCTATGAACTGGAGTCCTGGGGTTGACATAGGAAGCCAGCTGAGCTCTGGCTAGGTGCAGATGTCTGTTGCTGGATTTAGCTACTTTGTGGGTTCATCTTTCTTCCATCCTTCTTCACCCCTTTTCTTCTACCATTCCAAACCTTAACACTAGATAAGAGAGAAAAAAGAATAGAGAGGGAAGGAAAAAGGCCCCTGAATAAGGTCAGGGGTCAGAAAGGGTTGCGGTTATCAGTAATCTACTTCCTTCTGATTAGGGACATCGAGTTTCGTGGGCAAGTTTGATCTTCAGAGTCAGGGTCTCTAACTTCCTTTGGTCGTTTCTTCTTTGCACACAGCTACTTAACAAACAATAACTAACAGCAACCAACCAACAACCCACTCTGCCTCTTGGGGCCCTAGAATTTATATACCCTCTGAGAAGTCCCCAGAATTCCAAACATCACACAATTGCTGAAACTACCTCTAGCTGGCAAAATCACAGCCCTGCTAGAGCACAAGGCAAGTCATAGTCAGCTGCTATGGACAATCTGAAGCAGCCTTGTATCCCCACACCTGGGATTAAAGCAAAAACATACTCTTATACTATTTCTGTGTTGTTGTTGTTATTGTTTTTAAGAAACCACAAATCCCACAATTTTCACTCCAGATGTGGTGTGACCAGTTGCCTTAGATTCCTGCTCCATACCTTCCTAGCCCTGATAGACTGCACCATCAAACTGTGAGCCAAATTGACATTTATTCCCTTGAGAAACTTTTGTCAGGTAGCTATCATAGCAATGAGAAAAATAACCTATACAGAAAACTGGTAGGACCTAAGGAGGGTCTTCTTGCTGTGATAAACAGTGTGGTTTGCTAGCTTCTGAGAACAGGTTTGTGGAAGAAATACGGGAGAATGTGAAGATCCCAGCTCTATAATTCCTAGGATGCTATAGACAGAGACTGGACAGTCATGGAGGCAGTTTGGAAGAAGAGGAAACTAAGAGAAGTTTTAACAGTGGAGGCCTGGCTCATGAGGTTTCAGAGTGGGACTAGAGCTCTGTCAGGAATGGAGCTAGAGGCCATATGTGTTATAATCTGGCAGGAAAATCCAGCTCATTCTGCCCTTGTCCTGAGACTACGAATGGGGCAATGAGCTAATTTGTTTAGTGGAGGAAGTCTCAGGACAGGACGGCATTTAGACTATGGGATGGTTTCTGCACTTAAGATTTACAGCAAAAGAGAGCAAAAAGATTTGGGGATGGGAAGGGTGATAAAGAGAAGACTATGAGCAGGTTTACCACTGTGGACAGGGAGGCTGTGGAGGAACAACTGCATTGGTGAACGCATTCGTGTCATAAGGAGAGACAGTAGGACAGGTGCCTGGATGGCAAAACCCTACTCAATGATTTTGAAATGGAAATTCAACTGAAAAGAGAAACCCTGTTGTCAGATGCCACTGGAGAAATTTTCTGCTCAAAGCAACCTAGGAAAGGGTTTCCCCATGGTCAGCACTGGAGGCTGTTGGAACTGAGGCTCTACATGTCAAACTGACAGCAGAATCTAAAGCAGCAGAATCATGTGACTCGGCAAGAAAACCACAAGGGTATGCACGTTATAGAGGCTTGAGCCAAGCTGCTGAAGTCAGGCAATAATTGAAGGATCATGTTCCTTGCAAGGAGTGTCCCTGAAAGACCGCTTCGTAAAGTTGGGAAGGTGAAACCCAAGTTGAGGTAGATGACGCTACAAGATGCTGGAGATGACAGGACTGTGAGGTGTCTGTTGAGGAAAGCTGCAGGCATGGAATGGAGCTGGCCCAAGAAAAGTCACATGATCTAGAGGGTCAAAGTTGCCCAAGGCCACTATCACCCAAGTGATTCTATCACAAGCCCGAGATGCTACGTTTTAGCACTGCAGGATTTAGCCTTTGTCTTTCTGGGTCTTGCTTTGGTCTGATCTTTTCTTGCTTATTCCTCCCATTAGTAATGTTTATTCTGTGGCATTGTATCTTGGAACTGTGTAACCTGCCTTTTGTATTTATAAGAACCCCTAAGAGATTATCGAGAGTCTCAGAACCGTGTTGAGGCTGTTATAAAGACTTTAAAGTTGGACTAAATCCAGTTTGCATTATGTGATAGAAATGAGGCTTTAAGAGCCAAGAGTGGAATATTTTATTTAAAGTGATGTGTTTGGGTGGCAAGCTGACAAGGGCTGGAATTGTGATTAGTCTTCCGTGACAACTTGAGCCATAGAAACATCCTGGTGTACCTGTTGAGGGTGTGTTCTTGAGGGTGTTTCTAGAAACCGAAAACCCACCTTGCCTGTGGATAACAGTACTCTGTGGCGGGGGTCCTGAACTGATTGAAATAGAGAAAGCTGGCCAAACACCAACCTTCATCTCCTGCTTCCTGACTCTGAATACAACCTGATCGGTGGCTCCATGCTCCTACCCCATGCCTTCCCCCACCCCCGGAATAGAATACACCTCCAAATTAAGAAGCACAGCAAAAACCTCCTTCCTTAACTTGCTTTTGACACATGTTTTGTCACAGCCACGGGAAAAGTAGCTAATACAGGGAGAATGCGGGGGAGGCGACAGAAACTTCACATAGTAGATTTCTTCAGTTCTTCTGGGAAGGGGGAAATCACACCTAATAATTTTTCCTCATTGTTAACTTTGGTTATATTTTGATTAATGTAGACATCCATTTTCCTCTCTTGTGAGAAATACCACTTTATTAGTTATCAGGTAGGAAACTGCCATGTTAAGCCAGACCCCTTCCAAAAAAGAATTGCTCCCATTTCCTAAATATATCACCCTCAACTGTGCTAATAACAGCCCATAAACTTTTCCAATTGTCCTAAATGATCCCAACTTCTTTTGAAAGAAATCCAAAAGTTTCTTCTTTTAAAAAAAAAAAAATGCGAAAAGAAAAACATTTGATGTTCACATACAGAGAAAGAAGTCACATGGTGGGAAATCTCTTCTCTCAGATAGAAAGTTTCTAGGCAAGCCCCCAAGAACAGCAGTGTCTACAAGCAGATTATTTCAGGGACATCGCATCCGTCATACTTCCCATGTATGCGATGCACTTTATCTTTGCTACATTCATTATTGTTCATTCTAGCAGGTGAGAGTACTCCAGAGATGCAAGGCAGGAAAGACAACTTCAGATTTATGACTCCTGACTGCCAGAGCCCTATTTACTTAAAGCTCTGCAAGAAGATGACGTCATTGAACTGTAAGTACGAAGAGTTTAAATGAATCCTGGAAATGTTCTCGAGCCTGAAAGGGAAAAATGATTCCAGCTCACAAGAAATCAGCAGCTCCTCTTCCTCTCCCTCCTCCTCCTTCTCTTCCACCTCCTCTTCCTCCTCTCTCCCCTTCCCAGGTAGGGTTTCTTTGTACAGACCTGGCTGTCCTAGAACTCTCTCTGTAGACAAAGCTGGACTCACATTCAGAGATCCTCCTGCCTTTGCCTCCCAGGTGCTGGGATTAAAGGTATGGGCTGGAAAATCAGTGCTTTTTGTTGGCTATCATCCCTTTCTTTTCTTCCTCCTCTTCTCTTGGCTTTTAGGAAAAGTCAAGACCTGTAACTTTTTTTTTTTTAAGGATGTGTGTATGTGTGTGTTTATGTGTGCATGGATGTGAGTTCACAAGGTGCCATGATGCATATGTGGAGGTTGGAGGACAGACTCCAGTTTTGATTCTTATTTTCTACCTTGTTTGAGGTAAGCTCTCTCTCTCTCTCTCTCTCTCTCTCTCTCTCTCTCTCTCTCTCTCT
>JADRCH010000047.1:6518631-6529309 GCA_019843965.1 Rhynchomys soricoides
TCTCTCTCTCTCTCTCTCTCTCTCTCTCTCTCTCTCTCTCTCTCTCTGTCTCTCTCTTACTGCTGCATAACAACTGGCCTACATGATTCCAGAGATTCCCCAGTCTCTACCTCCCATCTCTTTGCAGGAGTGCTGGGATTACAGAGGAGGATGGTACCATGCTGGGCTTTTACTTGGGCTCTGGGGATTTGTAAAGAGATCCTCACAAGTGCATGACAAGTGTTTTATAAACTGAGTTCTTACCCTACCTAGCCTGAGAACACTGAAATTTTGACACTCGGTTTTGAACATTGGGTTCACAGTATCTCAGCTGACAGCCCATGGCAAAGGCTAAAAGGAGCCAGGGGTAATGGCTGTAGAGGGAGGGGGGGAAGAGGTTTAGGCTGTTTGGCATCAATGGTGGACTGGAAGCCAGGGGATCCCAGAAGCCACCCCTGGACCTCACAGCTGGCGAGAACTTGGCAGCTCCTGAGTTCTGAAGTTCTGACTTTTTGCTTTCTGGTGCTACTGGTCTCTTGGGAGCAGGAGATGTCCTCAGTAAAACACAGTCCCTTAGGTAGACAATAGTGGGACCTTCTTGGACTTGACATTGGTTTAATGAATAAACACAAAGACCCTCATATATTTTAAGCTTAGGCTTTTCACATGGGCTTCCTCCCAGCTGTTCATCTAACTTAATCTTATTATCTAGCCCACATACCACCATGGGACTAGTCCTTTACCTCTTTTCTGGCAGTTTCCCGGAGCAGGAGTCTTTGAGTTAAACAAATTGCCCACAAGGACTAAGTAATGAATGCCTCTTTCCTAGAATCCAAAGGACTGAATTTGGAAGTCCATGGTGATTTTTTACCCCATTTGAACAAACTGTTCAGTCCTGCAAGAACTTTAGAGGAAACCTCAGTGGATCCTGGAGGCAAAACACAAACAAGAACTAATCTACTCCCTTGTCTACAACTGCATTCCAGAGATGGCTCATGGCTGTCATCAATGAGGTTATTATTCTACTTCAAAATTACTTAGGAAAAATTATCAGTACTGTTTTCTTGCTGTTATTGTCCAACTGTTTGCCCCCTAGGATATCTGTGAATATGATCAACACAGAGTCCTAAGCTTGTTTAAAACATTATTAGGCTTTATTCCCTATAACTTGATGATGTGGTTTTTGAGTGTGAACTTTACAGAGGTCCAGTTGTGATGTCAAATGATTGTCGATGCCTGTGTGTGTATTCATTCATACATTTATAATACCATATGGATATCAGATATTACAAAAGTAATATGAAGGTGATTTAAAGTGTACTGGAAAATTGTATAGGTAATATGCAAAATTTTCACCATGTTTTGTTCTTCAGGCTGTGAAGGGACCATGAAGAAAAATGAGGGATTCTGGATTAGTATGTAAGAAGATTATCAAGATGAAAACATTTGGATAGGAAGATATCTCACTATTTTTATAAAGAACTTGAAGACCTACAGACACCAAATCCCTTGGGGTCCTGGAACATCCACATCCCCACCCCCACCCCTGCACAAATGACTGTTTCAAGATGCCTTGTAAGCAGACATTCATACATTAGACTTCATGTGTTTTCTGTTACTCTAACTGAATGATACAAACCAGTTAATATATAAAGAAGACTTTTTTTTTGGTTCATGGTTCTCACGGCTGGGAAGTTCAAAAGGTGATAAAATTTGCTGAAGCCTTTCCTGAGAATTCGTAATACGTATGGTAGAGGACCTGACATGGTGAGACAGAACAAAGGAGTAGGGTGTGACTCTTTCCTATAAAGTCACTGTAGGGCCCAGTCCTTATGACCTCATAAAATCCTAACTAACAATACTGCCAAGTACTTGTAATTTATGAATTTGGGTATTGTTAGGGTACACTGTGTGAAATTGTGTCTCTGTTCTTCCTCACCTACCTAAGGCATTCTTTGATTGCCTTTAATAAAAAATCCAATGACCAATTAGTTGGGCAGGAAGTGGAAGGTGGGACTTCCTGGGAGTGCAAAAGGAACCCTGGGAAGAAGAAGGAGGAAGGTCCTGGTCACCAGGAGGCCTGATAGGAGACTAACATGATCATAGGCCTCAAATGTACAGTTAGCCATGAATTTGTATGGGACTAGGTAATCAGGTTAACTTAGAAGAGCTAGTTGAGAGTCCACCCAGCTAAGGCCCAAGCCTTTGAAATACTAAAAGGTCTCTGTGTGGTTATTTGGGGGAAAACTGGTTAAGGAATAATCACCACCATATTAATTTCTAGCATTAGTTAATATATATAGGGCATTACATTTGTAATACATAGAACTTTAAAGAAACACATTCAAAATACAGCAGCACTAGATTTATTTTCCATGTAACTCAGTATAATTTTCAGCCTGTACTAGCCTTTAGGGTTTTATTTTGCATATAGAGTCCACAGAATCCCTGAGAGGGGCTCCCTGTGTCTTTGGCTGTGTGCAGACTGGTAGTGATAAAGAGGTCTTGGAAACCAGACCTTTCGGAATGAGACAATGCTTCTCAAAATAGTACAAGGTTTTTGGTTTTGTTATTGTTTTTTTTCCCCCCTTAAAGCCAAGGGCTAAGTCCTAGAAAAAATGTCCTGGAGAGCCCAAGTTTGTCTGGATGGTTTACTAAACGGTTTCCCTTCTCTTTGAGGTTTCTCACACTGTTAGAAGGCTGAACTGGGCTACCCAAGGGGGATTTATTCAGTAGTGTTTCTACTGACTACACTGATTACAGAATTACACTGACTAGGAATTCACCAAAACTTTTATCAATCCACAATCCTTTTCAGAATTCCTGTTGGGATTCAGCACAAGGCTTTATCTATAAGATGTCCCATCTTCTGCTCTCATTTACTTATTGATGATTTCTGCAGCAATAGCAAGCTGGGGACCAACCCAAGCTGTGGTTGTATAGACAGAGTTTGACCACAAGGCCATGTGGGTAGTGGGGTGACAGTTGTGCAACAAAGAAGGGACACTGGGGGATGTCTCATCAGCTACTTCACTTACCCTCAATATCTCTCCAGACACCGTGACCACCATGTTTTCATAGGGAACTGGAGGCTGAGGTTACATTCATTCCTTACAGTTGCAAAGTTCATCAGCAGAGGCACTGGAATTTGAATTCAAGCCAACTTGTTCCTTCCAGCCTTACTCCTTTCTAGAATAAGATCCAACCATTCCATGAGGTGAAAAGGTGAAGACAGGCTTCGCTTATCTTGCAAATATGTGGTAATGGCTGTGCAGAGGGAGCTATGTGGTTGCTGAAGGACCCGGACATATTTGGAAAGTATGAGTGTCTGTGTTTCTTTGGGAGTTGAAAAGTCCTCTTGCTGTACTGTGTGTATTGTAAACTCAGGAAAAACTGAGAGGAGTCTGGGAAGAACTCAGCTCTGGAAAAGTCACTACCTTTATGGTTAAAGATTGATTATGCGACTACAGTGCACTGGGCATAAAAATAGACCCAACCTTTGTCCTCAGGAATCTAGAATAAACACACAAGATTTACGGCCAGAACACTTGATGGCTTACTGTCAGCGGCTGTTTTAAGAGCAGTTATGTTCCAGAATTCTAGCCAGCAGGGCTGAGAAATGTGGCCCTCAAGGAACTACGTTTCATTCTGTTTTAAATCATTTTTAATGTGTTGAATGTGTATGTAATTGTGCTTATTATGTTTATTTTTAATCATTTTAAACAAATATTCCTAAAATTTCTACTTTTTAAACTTAGTTATCGATCAGCTATCTATCTACATTTATTTACATTCCCCATTAAAATGGGCCTTTGGAAGCTTGCATAATTCTCAACAAGGTTAGACATGGTGTCTCATACTTAAAATCTCCATATTGAGGAGGCGGAGGCAGGAGGATTAAGAGTACAGTGAGGCTCCCCCCCCAAAAAAAAAAGAAAGACAAAAACTAGTTTAAGGAATTTTTGATGGAGTCCACACAGTAGGGCAGGGATGAGTAAGGTGAGCTGGAAACAGCAAAAACAAAGTTTGTTTGCAAATGCAGTAATGAAACCTAATTCTTTCTGCACTGATAACATTCTTTTTAAAAATTAAAAAGAAAAAGGATATTTCAGATTAAAAAAAAATCAGAATTACTGCCATAGAGTACAGAGTTAGCAGTTTCAAGAAGACTGTGCTAGCCATCCAACTTGGAAATCCCAATGGTTCTTACTGTCTTCCTTTAAAACATTCATTTAGTGTGTGTGTGTCTGTGTCTGTGTGTCTGTGTGTGTCCACAAGCCTGCGCACACATGTGTAGTTCATGATGCTCATGTGGAGGTTGGGGCCAACCTGCAGGAATTGGTTCTCTCCTTCGCACACGTGGGTCATGGGGATAGAGCATAGGTTGTCAAGTATAGGCCTTTACAGACTCAGCTGTCTATCTGGCCTTTCTGTAGCTCTTTAAATGAGTTCTACTCATCCATCACTTGGTATTTCTTATCTTTATTGTAAAATGTTCTAAAAAGTCTATACTATGACCAATCTACGTAGAGGTCAGAGTCCTGTCTTATTAGAGATAGAGATGTGAGGGTGGTCTACCATGCATGCTTCTTCCTAGAATAGAGTGGAGCTTTCTAGTTTATTAGTTCCACTGTCTGCATATTCCTCAGCCAATGTGGCAAAACTTTATTGTTATCTTACCAATATTGATAGGGTAGAAGTCTGACTTACTACAAAATCAAAATTAAAAAGGTACTTATATATATATTTTTTAAATTAATATTTATACACTTTATCAACATGTTTATTTTTTCTTAAGTTAAAAATAGCACTTAATTCCTGTAGAAAAAATTGTAAATTACAAAATATGTATTTTCATTAAAATAGTGTATAGTTGTTTTGAAGTACTTAAAAACTAAACTTGCAATCTTGTAATGTTGAGATAATACTGTTGGTAGTATTATCGACATATTTGATATAAATATATATATATGTCATTCAGATAAAGATAAGATAATACTGTTGGTAGTTTTATCGACATATTTGGATATATATATATATTTCAAATAAAGAAAGAATTTTAAATAAAACTTGGGCAGTACACTATGAATTCTATGTGACTTGCAATAGAATTATGTTTTCATATTCTAAATGCCATCAGATGAACACGTATTTAATGAATCTAATTCACTTGGCATCAAAGCTGGGCAGTTAAGCAGACTAGAGAGGGCTCCTTGCTTTCTTTCATACTTTTAAGGCCAGTGGGAAGCTGTGACTAACTACCACTGCCCAATATGTGAAGGACTATCTGGCTGTATCACAAAACTAGGAAAAGAAGATGATTTGAAAATATTTTCCTCTGAGTGTATATCTCACTCCATAAAGTTAAAAGTTCACAGCTTGAGCCATCACAAGTTGAAGACTGTCTATAAAAAAAAAACAAAAAAAACTTTCTGTCTCCCTCACAATTTAATTAGAATAGTAAAGCATTAGCTTTAGTAACTCTGCTATGGTTAATAGTGCATATTTGGGCTCTTTATGATTATTGATTTTAGCAATAAGGCCGTAATGAATATTGTGGTAGTTCACATTACACATCAACTTGACTGGGCTGAAGGGTGCCCTGAGAGTGGTATAGGAAGTGTAGAAGAAGGGGAAGTATGCATTTTCTTTCTTAAGGAGTTGGAACACCTGTCTTGTGCTCTGGAACATCAACTCTTGGTTCTTTGGTCTTTAGACTCAGACTGAATATGACGCCATTGGCTCACCACCAGCTTTCCTGGGTCTCTGGCTTGTGGATAACACATGGTGGGGCTTACAAACCTCTATAGTTGCACAAACAAATTACTGGTCTTAAATCTCGTTCTGAGCATCTATTTATACCCTGTTGGTTCTGTTTCTCTGGAAAAGCTTAACTGAAATAAGCTTTCTCAATGTGAAGCAATAGATGATTTATTCAAAGTAGATTCCTAGAAATGGGATTACTGGATTAACAGGAATTAACAAAGGCAGTTGATTCATTCAAATTTTATGTAACTTGAAGACTGATACATTTGAGTTATGACCAACTAGAAGTGACAGAATGGAAAACTGAAGAGATTTCCATTGTATAAAAGCCACTCTGACAATATTTTATTCATTCAATATATATATTCAATCATTCAAATATATATATGAATGATTGCCTGAATCTTTCTAAGTCCCCCATATCTTATTCTATCCACTTACTTTCTAGCACTTGGCTACTAAGAGGTGATTGTGTAAGCTTGGGTCTCACAGGATCTACATACCACAAACCACAGAAATCAAGTCTGGTTAATTTACACAGAAATAAATATAGTAAAATATTTGTTTGATGACTTACTGAGTTTCCAAGTGCTTCAGTAAGCTGGACTGGAAGCCATGTGACTAGGCTAAGCCACCCAAACCATAGCAGAACTGGCCCCCAAAGACCCTGCTGCTTCTGTTATTCTGTTGTTACTGCTGTGGGGCATTTGCTGTCAGTATTGTCTCCTGGTGCTCTAAGAAGTATGCCAGCTGATCCTCTTGCTCATGGGTCACTGTCCAGGCAGGTGCTTTGCAATTTTCCTCATTCAAGCTGCAAGGGAGTCCAGGAAAACAAAACTGTAGCAGTAAGAGAGCTTTCTATGTCCAATGAAATGTACCAAAGGGAAAGCACATGGTGTCAAAGAAGGATTTGGGTGCTGATCTGCCAAAGATGAATGATGTATGCTAACCATAGATGTAAAAACTGACAACCCAGCCATTGGACACCTAGGGCCTGTTATAGAAGATTAGAGACTGATAGCTCTTCTGTGGATTACAGAGGAGGAACCACATGTGATTTGTCATTATTTTCTAGTGCCAGGGACAGAGTGATATGCATTAAGTTATTTATTTTTTTGAATGACTGGATGGATGAGCACTGAGTGTTCAGTCCTGTTGATGGAGAGTAGTGTACATCTTGGCAAGTACTGACACTCTGTCTTTTCTTCCATGGATCACCGATATTCCATGATCACATGGGTCATCAGAAGGAATGGATAGTGGAGTTCCAGGCTAAGAGACACCTATTAGCCTGTGGTCTTCAACCTTCGTTCTCATCCACGTAATATTAGGAAAACTCTTCAGGCCACATGGACTATCTTCATCATTCCTTGACAAGATAGAGAGCAGTATTTTTCAGCATGTTTTCTCATATGAAAAAAAATGTAACTTGTATATTAAAAAAATAATAGCAAACAGGACTGTAAATCTAGGGCACCTGAGTAGATACATGACACTTTTGACAAAGGCAGCTATTTAGTATATGAAATCAAACACATTCTGGATTTATTATCTCTTCCTTCTTCCTATCATTCTAGTATTCTGGACTCTTTAAAAAATTTTTTTAATGTTGTAGGATTCATTGTGTGGGTTTATAAATGGGAGAGAAAGATTTGATATAAAGCTGCCTCTGACCAATTTTGATTTTCCAAGGTTGACTTTTATTGTTCACCAAGGAGAGTGCAGACACAGATGATGTCATTTCTTGGCATCACAGAGGATGAGGAAGGTCAGAAGCTACCTTCCTCCACAGCCCATCTCAGCTTTTGTCAAGCCTTTAGGAGCATGTGTGGAGAGAGGTGGCTTGGGAGGATAGCTGGCAAGTCACCTGAAGGTCAAAGCTTGTGTTCCAGAACCCCATGGGCCATTCTTTTTAAAGATTCCCTATCTCTACCCTATTCTATATTGGTTTTATCCTCCTGAAATAGATCCTTGCTAGCTATTGACATCAGGAACACAAATTACAGTTCACTCACACATCTAAGTGCCATATGCTAGCTCACAGCAGTCTTGGGAGTAAAAAGAAGCAGAAAGTGAAAAACACGGGCTTTCTTGGCTCACCGTTCCACCCACAAAGTCTCACTCAGCAACACTGTTTAGGATTGAGAACAGCTTGTATCTCACTGACAGGGCTCCAATTCCATATGGAGCCTGTTCTTATTGAGTGGTGTTCTCTCTCTCTGTTCCATGTGTAACCCATATTCCTTCCCCAGGTTTTCCAAGTAACCACTTGCTTGTTTTTAATGATCCTAGACAAAGCACCAGTGCCCTCCTCCAATGCTGTAGTTTTTGAGTTATGGCCAGTGTCCCTGCTCATGGGAGCTGACAGAAGGGTCATGTCCCTTTGTGCTTGATGAAGATGTAGATGCTCAAGGCTCAGAGTTAAAGACCCAAGTCACAAAGTTGGATAAGTTCTTCTAGTGCTCTTCCAAGCCTAATTTTCTTCTATTCCCGAGAGGTTCGAGTACATCACCCCAGTCATAGAAAGCACGTAATAAGTATTAATAACTGCATGTGTTGACAGGGCTGAATATATTTAAACCTAGGAAAACAATGGCAAGCTTTTATTGACTCTCAGCATGTGATAGGCCCCATTCTAATTAGCACCTTAAATGCATGATCTCAGGCAGTTCTCATGACAGTGCTACAGAGAGATTTCTATTAACAGTCCTAAGTTGGGGGTGGGGAAACTGAGGCACGAGGTAGATTAGACAATGTGTCTAAGGCAGAGTTGTGAAATTAATAGTGGGTGCTGCCAGGAAGCTCATGTTCTTCAGATCATAATGACAATATGCAATATTGAAATGCAATAATAAATGCATTGAGCTGCCATATGTTAGGCTAAGGATTCTGGGTAAAATGAACACCTATAGTTTTTACAATGGGAGCATAAAGGAAAGAAGTCTACATAAGGAAACAGAAACTCACATATATTAAGGAATTTTCTTAAGGTCTCACAGCTTATCACTGGCTGAGATTTGAACCCAGCTGCGGACTGTGTGCTGAACCTAGCTATAGAGAATGATAAAACTACATCCCCCTTCCCATGACAGGGTAGGTGAGTTCAGCATTCTGTCAGAAGTCCTGGAAGAGTTTGTGCTCTGTGGTTTAGGGCCACACTGTCTGCTCTTTAAGTGGAATCCTCTCCCAGCATGGTGTGCAGAATGTCTTCACGGTGGCTTTAATGGCTGGTATCACTTCTACAGTCCAAGAAACTAAGAAAACAGTGCAGTTTGTTGGCAAAGACCAGTGGTCCCATGTCTTAAAGTCCTAGGGTACAGAGGGGTACCATCCTAAATATATGTCCTACTGGGGGACACTATTTGAACCCCGTGACATTGCCTGTACATCACTTTGAGCTAAAAGCCTTCGAGAGTCAGCTGACTTGAGAAAAATTCTAAAGACAAATTGCAAGTTTTCTTCGAGTAAAGGGAATCTACCTTTTGAAGGAACTGTTGATGGAATCTACCCCTCTCTCCCAGGCATTCACCCCCACTCCCTGCAGGAAAAGAGGATCTTATTTTTTGCACTGGGATGGCACCAGCTTCAGAATGCACAACAGGCTGCAAGAAGCAAGTGTGCTCTTCAAGGCTTCCCCGAGCCCCTCCTTTAATCCTCTCCCACAGCATTCTGACTAGCTTGGCTAAGATGATCCATATAGACTCAGGGAAGCCTGAATTCTAACCACTCCTCTGCTTTGCTCGTTTCCCATGCTCACTGTTGATGTTCACCGAGCTGCTCTTTGCTTTTCCCTATGACTTGTCTTTTGCAGGTAAAATTTATAGAACCCCAGCCAGAAAACAAAGGGACGCCAGAGATGGAATTGACCACAATGTTCCAGAATCGATGTGACAGAGCTTCTCTGCGAAGCATAGTGACCATGGCAACTGTCTTGCCCAGTCTCAACATTCCTTATACTAGCACTCCTTGATATCAACAGGATGTGATTTGCCTGGGCCAAGCAGAGCCCTCTCTGGGGATTTTACTGGCTAGTATGGATACTGGATAGTATGGCTTATTTTTGTCTCTTGGTACCCAGTGTTGTTAGCAATGGCCTGGAGCTGTGTTCTTTGTCCTGCGAGTAGAAAAAAAATTGCTGACAGCAGAAAAAGTGATAGAGAGAGTAGGGTTGAGGTTGGGGTCCAGGCTCCAGCCTCTCTTAGTCACTTCTTGTCTTTGTTGGCATGTGGAATAGTGTGTTGCTTGGGATTATATTTGCCACTTACAGATGTCTGGAAACCATCTAAGAGAATTTAATTATTTAATCTCTAGCATTTTTCTGTGGTTATGGATTCTGTGGCTTGTTCCATCATTCATCCACACTCTGAGGACAGTTCCAAAGCCCTACAAAGGGGCATTTCATAGTCACTATAGTGCCTCCACTGATTGGCCAATCACCAGCCTTATTTGTCTGCTTAAATTGTGTATTAGTCAGTTTTTCATTACTATCAGCAAATACATGTGTCAGATTACACTACAAAATGTTTGTTTAGTTCATATTTTAGGTGCCTGGATGTCCAAATAGTGGCAGTCCCTTAGTTGAATTACGTCATAGCATGGACACATGTATATCTCTGTTGGGTCTCTATCCTTACAAAGCCTCTACTATTCAACTATGGGGGCTCCATTGTTGGGGTTTGATCTGGTGTTGCCATGTATTCAGATGCTGAATAGTGGCCCCCAAGATCTAGTTGCAATCCAGAGGAGCACATTCTCACGTATGCCAAATAATGTTGTGTAAACTTTGCTCTGACTGCTTAAATAAAAGTGGCTGATAGCCAATTACTGGGGAAACTAGAGCTAGGTGGGGCTTCAGTTCCTGGGCTGGGGGTAGAAGGTAGGGACCACAAGACTGAGAGGGATGGAGGGAAGGAGGGAGGGAGGGAGGGAAGGA
>JADRCH010000047.1:6529709-6560557 GCA_019843965.1 Rhynchomys soricoides
GGGAGAGGGAGGGAGGGAGGGAGGGAGGGAGAGGGAGAATGGAGAAGCAGGATATGGCCTAATGGAATTGATCTAGCACAGACAGGATGACCATTGTCAAGAGACTTGGGGGGTACCACTGGGAAATAGCCAGTCTAGCATAGAAAAATAGTTTTGGGGTAATTGGCAAATAATTGTGCTAAAGCTCATTAAATAAATTGATAGGACTATGTCTTGATTATTGGAGGGCTGGCTGGGTCATACTAAGAACTAATAGAGTTGTTAAAGAGCCAACAACACGGCATCCTAATGATTTCAAAAGTAAACAGTTTTCATAAGTCCCACCTCTAACATAAGCAGATAATATTTCCACTATACACCATAGGAGTTATACTTGGAGGCTGGAGTCCATATTCTAGCCATAGCAGGCTTCAGCTTTTAAGTAACACAATGTGTCTTCTTCAACACCAGAAGCATAATGTCTGCCAGTCAGGGGACAAATGTCTGAGGACAAGATTTGAGGGCTCTGAAGGGGAGCCCACGTTACACTTCTTGCTCAGCCTCTGTTATTTTAGATGATCATTGGTGTTTCTTGCTTGTGGGTGCATCCTCCTGCCCCCCTTGTCCTGACATCTCTCCCTGTGTGCACATGTCAGTACAATTCCCCTTTGTACCACAGCACTCATTGTGCAGAATGAGAGTCCATCCTGGTCATCCAAACTAACTGCACCTGTAATGACCTTGTTTCCAAATAAGGCCACATTCTGAGATACTGAGATTTGGGAAGTCAATGTGTATGTATACATTTTATATGCTATAGTTCAACACACTACATCAGGAACCAAAGAGTAAGACTAAGCTACAAGGAGCCATCCCATAGCTGGTAGATTTTGGAGAAGAAGCAGATGGCTTACTGGATTTGGCTTCATTATTTGTTGGATTTCTTTACGTTGGTCATATTGGACAAATTATTTGAGCTTCCAGTGTTTGGAAGATAAATACATATTGATAACTTTCATGCTAGACAAGCCCACTCCCTTCCTTTTATTGTTCAGTAATGGGGGTTGAGCTCAGGGTCTTATGCAAATGCTAGGCCAGTGTTCTCCCACAGACTTATATCCATAGTTCGGGCTGGAGGCTTGCAGAACATGTTCGATGAAGCTTGAGGGAGTGTGGTGGTTGGTGTTTGATGGGTGAGTTGGTTGATCACCAGTCATACTCACCTAACTCCATATTGGCTTCATCCAATGGCGTGCCAACTAGTCTACACCATGGAGGACAGAGTTCTGTCTCGCAGTAGGATTTTAATGTTCTTATAATTTCCATTTCTATCTTCTGGGAATTTAGTTGGATGATTTAAGAGATATTACAATGCATGCTGTTTAAGATAAAGAAATTAGTTTGTTTCCAGTTTTCAGTGGGAATGATGAAAGCAGAAGGCACGTGGCTTGCAGGGTGGATGCAGGAGATTTGTTGTGTTCTAGTTCTAAAGGACTAAGAGTTTCTAATTTGAGATTTGTCATCTTTGACTGTTTTTCTCTCATGGAATATATTATCCATATATTTCTTCAGGGGACAGATCTTTGGGAATGTCTGTATCTGGAGCATTGGTTTTGTCTTTAGTGTGAATATAGACCTGTACTTACACACTATGGCATCCTGTCCAGCTATGCCACCAGTTGCTCCTGCCAAAGGCTCACTGCTTTGAGCCAATGAGAACTGTCCACGAGTGTGGAAGTATTCTCTCCTTATCTGCCAGGAGCATGAGACTGTTCTTCCTATTGTTTTAGACTATCACCCTGCTAAGATTTCCTCTTAGCATTCTACGAAAAAGAAATGAATGGACACATGTCACTCACTAATGCCCACTAGGCGCTGACACTGTTCCAGACACTGTCAAATGCTTTCTACCTACAGGTTGATGTCCATAGTCCAATGTGCTTGGAATAAGAAGTCTTTTGGATTCTAGAATTTTGCAAATAGTTGGAATATTTTCACTTACATAAAAAGGTGTCTTGGGGTTGGAGCTCAAGTCTAAATACAAAATTCATTCATATTTGATATATTCCTGAAAGAGCCTTGAAGGTAGTTTTACACATTTCTAATGCACCTATGTTTTGCCTGGGACTAATTACACAAGGTCACAATTCCACAAGTGGAATTTTTCACTTGTGGTTTTGAGTCAGTACTCAAGAATTTTTAGATTTTGAAGCATTTCAGATTTCTTATTTGGGGTTAGAGATGCTCAATCTGATTAGCCTGTCAGGCTAGGTCTCTTCCTACCCCTAGGAAGATGACAACGGCAACCACTACCCCCAATTATCATTGAGGACTTAGGCAGAGAAGTTAGTAACTGGCTTAAGTGAGAAAAGTGACAAAGCTAGGATCTGAACCCAGAAAACTTGTACTGATCATCTTTATGATGTCATTGGGAACATTTAGACAATCCTTTGGAAGGCCATTGTTTGGATCATATACATTTTCTCTATGAAGCAGGATCAATATAACTAGTAAAGTAGCATAGCATATAAAGGAAAGAACTTGTTTATAACTAGTCATCTACAACCAAGCTAATATGCATCCTACTGTTTCTCTGAGAGGACAAAAAACACAGGAAGAGAACCAACATACTTCAAGTTCAGTATGCCAGGTGGATCTGGTGTCACAAGCCTGCAATTCCAGGCACTGAACAGGAGGATCACAAGTTCAAGGCCTGATGGGGCAACTTAAGTCTAATCCTATCTCAAAATAAAATGTAAAAGAGGCAGAGACATCTCATTGCCTTGATAATGCCTCGGTGTAATAATAAACAAAGAAATACACCGTGTGAGTGGCAATGCTCTACAACCTTGGGGGAAATGTGCCGTCCACTCTGCCTGTCCTTGCAGAAAGACTATTCCTGGTTTCTGCCCCATGCTTGGCCATGTGGCAGGTCATGAAGCAGAGGACAGTGTCATTAGAGGGGTGGTGGCAGGTGCTCAGTAGCTGTGGTAGTGATAGCAATTACTGAAATAGGAAATGTGGTGTTCAGGGGCCTGCCTCTTGAATACTGCTGTTCTGTCAATGTGCATAAAATTTTACTTCGTCTTACCTTTTTTTTTTTTTTTTAAATTAACAAAACAAAGTTTTTGCTTAGCTTCTGTGATGATTAGTGCTAATTGCCAATGTACAGACTCTAGACTCACCTTGGTGGTTAACTTCTGGACATGTCTATGGGGAGTTAGCTTGAATCTTAACTAAGGTGGGAACAGCCGCAGACTGTGGACACTATTCTGTTTCCTCATTGCTGATGCGGACATGACCGGTTGCCTTGACCTCCTGCTGCTCTGAGTTCTCCCCTGTGATGGGTTGTAACCAGGAAGTGAAATAGACAGCTTCCCTTTAAGTTGCTTTTGTCAATTGATTTCATCGTGGCAACAGGGGAAGAAACTGAGATTCGGTATGTATTATAAAAGACTCTCGAGGGCATGAGCCTTTCTAGCTCTTTGATCTCCTCCATATAGCTCAATGGCTCCACCCTTAATCTAAGTTCCTACCATTTTCTCGAGACAATCATCTTCTGGGCCGATTGTCACCTGTGCTATCTGGCTGACAATATGAATACAACCACTTAAAACACAAAGGATTTGTTTTTCTCCTGTCCCAGGACAGCGCCTGGGACTCCAACCTGCCTTTCCAGTTGTACAGTCACGTCTTGCATAGCTTCCTCACTTCCTGGACACTCAAAACACATCGTAGCCTTTACAACTGCCGTCACCTGCAACCACCACCAAGAAGTTCTTCTGCCTCCACTCCAGTGGAATGAACTCCATCCTCACACCTTGGTCCCAATCTCTTCATTGCTTAGAGTCTGGCAACAGCAGTGCCCAACTGGCCCCCGGGATGCTTTAGAGATGATAGTGAATTCTGGTTATAATTTCAGGTTTAGGCTTTTGTCGTTCATAAATACCTGGACTCAGATCTATGATTAAAAGACTGCTTGCAGAATGCTTTCCCTGTGGTGCTCATAGGACATTTCCTTTTTGTCATCCAGGACGCTACTTCAAAATCTCAAATTGTCACACAGCCAGTAGCTAGACATGCTGTGATGCATTCCGCTTGCTCTCAGATGACTTTAAGTCCTTTTGAGGCATTTAATTGTGACCACATGGATTCAGGTTCAACATGAGGGTACGGGGCTAGAGAGTTGGCTCAGCAGTTAAGAGCACTGACTGCTTTTTCAGAGGTCCTGAGTTCAATTCCCAGCAACCACATGGTGGCTCACAACCATCTGTAATGGGATCTGATGCCCTTTTCTGCTGTTCTGCTGTGTCTGAAGACAGCAACAGTGTACACATATATATAAAATCTCTCTGTCTCTCTCTTTCTCTCTCTCTCTCTCTCTCTCTCTCTCTCGGAACTGAGAGGTAAAACTCTATTTTTTTTTTTTTTTTGTAAACAATCTCGAAAACGTTGCCAATGTGTAAAAACAAACAAGAAACCTCCAAATAAACAAGGACATAAAACAAAACACTACAATTATTGAATACCATCTCCTCCCCCTTTTAGGGAAGCCAAGACACACATATGTCATTGCAGGTTTTGTTTTCTTTATTTTGTTTTGCCAATTGACCAGTGGCTTCCCTGGAGTCCATTAACACTTGCTAGACAATTCCCATGCTAAACCCCCAAAGATTTTCTTTTGGTTTGGAAGATACCTGTATTTGTATCTCATAGTTCTTTCTTGTGCCTACTGCTTTGTCTTACCAACTCCTTAAGGGATGAGGGAAATAGGTAGAACACTGTTATTCATAGAAAGTAATTAACGAAGACAGGCACCGTGGCGCACATCTGTGATTCCCAGCATTGAGATGTCACAGGCTGAAGGATGCCACAAGCTATAGGACAAACAGGGCTACACTGTGAGTATGAGGACAAGGTCCTGCCTTAGGTTGCCTTTTCCGAGACAGGGTTTCTCTGTGTAGCCCTGGTTGTCCTGGAACTCACTCTGTAGACCAGGCTGGCCTCGAACTCAGAAATCCACCTGCCTCTGCCTCCTGAGTGCTGGGATTAAAGGCGTGCGCCACCACTGCCCGGCTTAGGTTGCCTTCTCAATATTTCTATTCATACTCATAGATGAGTGCTGCTCTCAGTTCTGGTTAGAGAAGCTTCTTTTTGTAGTAGGCGGTGGTTAATGGAGAGATTCATAACTGGTAAAAGTGCTCAGACTAAATGAATGTTGACTACGTGCTCACCCTAAATGGGGTACCTATATCAATCCCCCAAAGCCTACGGAGCATTACAGAATGGGATATGAATCACAAGAGCTGTTTTTGGGTATGACATGGTGTTTGGAATCCTGAAGACACACAGCTGTGGCTTTATGCACAAGAATGGAAGAAGACCGGGCCCAGCAATATTCCATCATGGTTGGGAATGCTGATCATAGGAGCCCCCATCCTTAAGTGAGGAACTATTGGAAATCAGTGGCTGCCACAGGAGGGAAGGTAATTTTTCTTCAGTGGTTTAGCCACCGATAAATTGCCTAGCACTATACTAAATGACCTGTTATACATGTTCATACAAGCAGCCCGACTCAAACTCAGTGAGACACATCATCATCATCATCATCATCATCATCATCAACAGTAAAACTGTGAGAGTAGGAGGAAGATTGGTCGGGAAGAAGGAATGGGAGGAGACAACAAGAGATGGTAGTGGAGCATGACTGTGATCACAGTATGTCATAAAAATAAAACCAACAGAAGAGAGGAGGGAAACGGAGTGAACAAAAATAAATATCAGGTCCCACTTATTTCCAATTCCTTGGGGCCTTGTATATATCAGACAAATACTCTCAGAGAGCTACACCCCCAGCTTTCATTTGTTTCCTTTTTAAAAATACGAGCCATTTATTGGACTTGTTTAAAAAGTTATTCTTATCACAGAAAAGCATAAAAATAGCTCTTAATTTCCTAAATAAAAAAATGAAAAGATAAATAGAAGCCATAGATGAAAGCAGTAGTTCTATTGGTCTTCCCAGTAGCAAAAGCAGCAGAGGTCCCCTTCCGCGACTTTATCTGGGACAGCTGTCCATCAATACTGATGTAGGGTCAACTATATCTGGGGAGAATTATGCACTAATGGGGCAGGACCCACTGGATACATCAAACTACACAACCAGCTTTAATTTTGGTAAAGAAAAGTGATTATAAACCTACTGGATCACTGCCAGCTGCTAAACAGTAGTTAAGGACACTTTTGATTAAAAAAAAAAAAAAATCAGTTCATTTCAGGAGCAAATGTAAGCATTTTTTGTTTGTTTTTTTTCTTCTTTTTTCCTCAGATTTCTTTCTCTTTTTGCCCTGAGCTTTGATAACGGGGACCGTCCATGATATTAGACTTTTGTGAGTGGCTAAAGAACAACTTGTGGGGCTTTCTCTTGGTAACACTCTGTGTTTGTTGGACGCGCTTAACACTTTGAACTAAAACCTCCCTCGTGTGTCCTCAAGGATGTTACCCTAGGTTCCCTCCCTCCCCCCACTTCTCATCTATCAGCAGAATTTATCCCTTCCTCCCATAGAACTTACTGGGATTCACTCTCAGAGGACCTATTCCACAAAAGTAGAATTTCTTGCCAGTGTATTTATACATGGTCTAGTCTGTATCTGTCTCTACTATTAGACAACCACTCCCCAGAGAATGATCTGTTGTTCTCTCTCTCTCTCTCTCTCTCTCTCTCTCTCTCTCCCTCTCCCTCCCCCCCCCCCCCCTCTCTCTCTCTCTCCCCCCCCCCCCCCCAGGCACATAAGAGAGTTCTTTAAAGGTTCAATGAATAAGTGATTAAGTAAATGTCTGGGAGAAATGTCCTCTAGTCACCCAACACAGGCTAAATGTTCTCGGTTATTGTTAACTTGTTTGTTGTCCAGCTACAACTGAGTAGATTCTATCGGATGTCTGTGGTGGATGTTTAAGTCCGGCTGCATGCATGTCCTCGTTATTTACTGTAAGTAGGTGACACTGTTTGTCACCATAGGCATTTTTCAGTGCTCAGTCTAGCTGTGTTAAACAGACTACTATCATGGGCAGCAGACTTGTAGGGGTGTTTTCATGTCACGACCCGAAACTCTATACCCACTCTTTTAAACTTGCAGCCCTTGGTAACCATCTTTCTACCCCTGCTTCTGTGTTCTTGTCGACTTTAGCTTCTTTTATGAGTGGGACATACAATTTTTGCCCTTTTTGTGACTTCTTACTTTGCTTCACATAATAGTTTTGAAGTTCATCCACACTGTGTGTGTCAGAATATCCTTTTTAAAAAAGGGCTTAAAAATATCCCCAAGCAAGCCGGGCAGTGGTGGCGCACGCCTTTAATCCCAGCACTTGGGAGGCAGAGGCAGGTGGATTTCTGAGTTTGAGGCCAGCCTGGTCTACAGAGTGAGTTTCAGGACAGCCAGGGCTACACAGAGAAACCCTGTCTTGAAAAACCAAAAAAAAAAAAAAAAAAGAAAATATCCCCAAGCATGTATTTGCTGCAATTTTTTATCCATCATCTGTGGGTAAGCATTTGTGTTACTTCGATCTTCTGGCCACTGTAAACAAAGCTGCCACACATCTGGATGTGGGACTCATTGACATTCTGCTTTGAAGGAAGTCATTGGGGGACTATCCGGAGTGATATTGGCCTGGACACATGGCAAGGGTACAGCTAGTCTTTAAAGGAGCCTCTGTGTTGTTTGCTATAATGCCTGTTGAAGTTTTCTGACCAGCTCATGTGAACGGCCTGTGATAGTCTTCTGTGGCTGCAGCGTGAAGGACCAGGATGAGGAGGCTTAAGATCTTGGACTTTTGTGTTCCTATGTCAAAAAATCGAGACTTGGTATTTTATAAATAATAAAGTTTCAAAGTACTTTTCACAGTTCTGGGGGCTGTTAGCTGAAGATCAAGGTGCTGGCAGGTTCTGCGTTGGCTGAAGTTCATGTCTCTGCTTCCAGGATGTCATCCTTAACACTGATTGAGGCCTCACTTGGCACAGGACTTGGGCAAACTTGACCCTATGCAAGCCCTTTTTGTAATACACAAATCTTGCCCATGAGAGTGGTACTCTGATGGTATAATCATCTCCTAGCTGCTCATCTCTTAATATTGTTGCACTAGGAGTTTCAACATGTATTTAGAAGAGATGAAAACCATAGAAGCTCAGCACTGAAGCGACTACGTTTATGCCCATGGTCCTGGAGTCCAAGGTATCCAAATCAACATTAGGCTTTGTTTCTTCCATGGCCTCTCTCTGTTTGTGTATGGCCACCTTCAGTGTGTCCTCACATGGATGTTTGCCTTAGTGGGCACATCTCTGGGGTTCTTTTTGAAAATCACCTTCCATGAACTTTAGCTGTATGACAGCCACAGCTCTAAAGGCTTCATTTCAACTCAGTGACTTCTTTAGATGTCTCATTGTCAAATACATTCTATCAGACTTCCCTCATGATATCATCTGTCACTATTGCCTTGTTAATGGCTTTGTTTTCAAATATAGCTACATTCTGATGTACTGCAGGCTGAAATGGAAGCATGTCTTTTTGACCCAACACATTATTGTCCAATATACATGGATTAAAGATGTCTCATTGCTAAAATAAATAGGAGAGCTATTTGACTTTGGAATCAGCTTGGGGTCCATTTGGCAGAAGCTACTGATGGTTCCTGCTCTCCATGTTGAAATTTAGAGCATAGGCTGGCTGTAGGTGTGGGTAGGCAGCATGGAAGAAAGTAACCTATTGGAAAGAAGAGTGCAAAGACCAAACACACAGACTTCACTTGGAGACTAGGCGCTGCCATCTACAGCATGTATTAGCATCTTTTTTCTGTAATAAACAAGACAGTTAATATTTTCAACTTTGCTAGCTATATAGTCTTTGTTGCTACTACTCAACAAAACGTTTTGGTTGGGAAGTAGCTATTGGTGATACCTAAATAAACTGGTGTTGCCATGTGCCAATAAAACTTTATTTACAGAAACAGGCTGCGTTTGCCCTGGGCTAGAGTGCACTTTCCTGAAAGACTTGGATTCTGATACTGACATTTGAATGATGTTTACCTGTCAATAAATACAGACAAGTGGCAGCAAAGAAAGAGTTCTTCACTCCAAAGATGAACATTTGAAATTCTGGGAAATCCAATGAACTTCCTTCCACTTTGCATACATTTGCATGTATATTTCCATTTTTCTCACTTCTAAATATCTCACTTAGAGCATCTAGTTTCATTGTTTTACTCATAATCAGTTAAATATAATCTCTAACATAAATTTATTTTGTATTTATACAATAGTTACAATTTAAAAAAATACATTTAAATGTTTGGGTACTTTATTTAAGTTACGGCAATAAAATATCTGAGATGATTTATTTTAATAAAGAAAAGTTTATTTTGGCTCACAGGGAGAGAGGTTTTAGGTTGTGACTGGGCGGAACCATTGTATTGGGTCTGAGACAGGGCAGTACCTCAGTATGGAGAGCATGTGGCAGAAAACACGCTTATCTGCCATCTAATGATGGCTGGGGATGGGAAGGGGAGAAGAGAAATGTACATAAAGAGAAACAGAGGGAAGTAGACAGAGAGACTGATTTCCCACCCTCTCCGCTGGAGGCATAGACCCAATGACTTAAAACCTTCTCCCCCAGGCTTTACCTCTTTAAAAGGTCCACTGTTTTCCACTAGTGACAAGACTTCATCACAAACACCTTTAGTGGACAATAGAAAGTTTGCCTGGCTGTGTCACGATGATCCTGAAGAAGATGAAATGTCTGTGTACATCTATATAGAAAAAAAAACCTCTATAGCAAACTGTCTTATTTCCAATTGGTTTCCTGAAGATCTTCTCATTCTCTTTTCTCTTCTTTTCTTTCTTTTTCTTTTTTGTAACTTTTGAGACCTTTATTGCTTGTTTCCAGAGCTACAAAGCTATGGAGTCTATAAAGATAACTAGAGAATGCTGAAAGAGAGACTTGGAAACTTGAAGGTCAGAAGCCTTTGCCTTGTATGTGTATTGGACTTTGATACTAGTGGCTTCTACTCACTAACATTAGATACAAATTTGTTTTGCCCTTCCTTTTGTTCTTGTAGCTAATCTTTACAAATTCCTAGACTATATCTTAATTAAATTATCCTTGTTGCTACTTAAACTCGTCTTCCTGCAGGAAGATTGGCTGTTTATGTCACTCTGGGTAGTGTAGTTTAAAATATAACCATACTCTGTGGAAGCAACAGCTACAGAAGCCTGGCGGACTTTAGTCTCTGTGTACTGCTAACTAGTCGGTAGCAGTGATAGCCCCATGACAGGTTAGAAGATTAAAAACCATCAAGATAGCAGAAACGACAAATGTGAAGCCTTCACTGTTAATGAAACTTTTTAGATCTACTCATTCCTAAAGGAACCTGTTGTCCTTGTGACTGGAGATTCAGTCCCTTCTTTTCCTGCTACTTCATGTGTGTAAAACCCACATCCTAACCACTCCTTTGTGTTGGACATACAGGAGCACTCCGTGCATCTGGTCATTGCATGCATGAATAAACGTTTTCTTTTGTTCATCTGTCTTTTGTCTATTTCATTTACAGTGTCCAAAAAACTGAATATAAGAGAGCAAATGAAGCAAGTGCTCTTTCCTATACAATTAAAGGGGAAAAAATTCCCTCTTAATCTAGAATAAAAACAATATGGCTCAAACTAAAATGGACAACACAGACAACTGAGCAGGCTTGAAGGGAAATGGTGTTGACATTGTTTAACATTGGACTTCCTGGAGTCCATAAGAATGTTTTAAGGAGCTACTTTGCCTTGAGTTCCCGTCTGCCCAGTGCCTCACACTGTTTACCGCTCACTGTTAGTGTTTCCTCCTTTCTCTTCATAGCTTCATTCTGACTCTATCTCCCTTGCTCAGTAAGAAAGCAGGGATATAAGTTGGGCTGGGTGACATGCCTATAATTCCAGCATTCGGGAAGCTGAATCAGGGCTGGGAGTTTATAGTCATCCTGGGTTTCATAGTGAGATTGTGTCTTGGGAGTTGTGGGAATGGGTATAGAGGACACAAACAGTAAGAAAGTAAGAACAGGAATCGGTCTTTCGCTTGTCTAGTTAGCTTGTCAACCTCTTCTCTAGTCTTCTCCACCCGTACTCCAACTTCCAGACTCCTCCTGGGGCTTTCTGGGTCCTGAAACACCTGCACTCTACCCAGAAGGTCATAATAAGACTCTTACACTTATGCTCTTGGCCATTTTCCAAGCACCCCCTTGGTACTAGATCACAAAGCTGTAAACTCTGCTCAAGTGCGGATGGCTTCATGCCTACTCTGCTATCTGCTTCTTCTGTGTGTTATCTCTGGACTTGCAGTGTTTGATGGCAATACATGATGCCAATGACTTTTTTCAGTTGCCAATTATCTCACAGAGTCCACGTTTTAATTCTGAAAGAAAGCATTTAATATAATTCTATTACATTCCTTAGAAGTCAGCACAACAATGGGACATAGGACACTCAATTACTAGTCCATGTTTCAATCAGGTTACATGGAGCTACTCTGATTTTGATATAGGCTCAGATACAATTTTTTAATGCAAAACATAAACTGAAGTAATTTTCATCCTAAATATCTTATGAGTTCCTGCCTTGTCTTTGCTCAGAGATAAACCATGGACACACACACACACACACACACACACACACACGGGGGGGGGAGTGAGTGAGTGAGTATATGATATCACAATATGATTTTTGTTGTTTTGTGTGCCTTTGGAAATCAGTGAATGCCCATTCCAGAATTCCAGGCCTACACATTTTGACTGGGCTTCAAAACATCGACTCTGTTAATGGACACTTCAAACATACAGTACTTTATGACCTTCATACAATTCATGGGCTTTTTGTTTCTTGCTGCACTGAGCACTCTCTGTCACCTCAGTTTCTACATGTAATCAAATGACTCTCAACATGTCTAGTACTTCCTGAGCTTTGAGCCCTGGCTCCTGAAAGACCTTCCTGTCCTCTGTGAGAGAGGGTGGAAAGGCAAGGGAGGGAACAGCTGCATGAAAAGCTTAGTGTTTTCAGAGAGAGGTGGGAGAGAGAGAGAGAGAGAGAGAGAGAGAGAGCTAGCTGCAATATATTAACATCTCCATACAGGAGCACCTGGGAGAGAACACTGGGTTTTGGGTTTCAGTCTAAGCTGTGGGAGCTTACTTCTAGTCTTCTCAAAGATCCAGAGGGTTTAATGTCTGTCCACAGAACTGGAGCTCTGCTGATGACTTCATACTGAAATCATTCAAAACCTATGAGCTCATGAGCTGAGAAGTGAAACCGGAGGAGGCAGAAATGGCTTCAAGTGCATTGCAGGCAATCCATGCAGGAATGTTCCAACCCGAGGAGAAGAAAGGAGACAAATCCAGGTTCCTGGAGCTTGGGAACTTTCTTGCAGGAGCTTGTAGCAGTGTGAAACTGCTAAGTTTCATCCAAGCCCTTGGAAGACTCTCAGAGACTGTAGAATAATTTAAAAGCCAAAGACAAGCAGATTCAGTTTGAGTTCTGTCATCCCTGAAGTCCAGCTAGCACCAAGCGTAGCATGGCTATCAAAGCCAGCCCATCTCTATTGTCTGTTCTGTCCTCTCCACAGGCTCAATGCAGCCACCCAAAGGCACATTCCTACACCGTGGCATTAACCCACACTGATATGCTCTTCACTCCCAGAGGAGATTACAGGGAGATGCTGAGCAGACTCAGGTTTCTATAAGTTCAGTTCTGTGCTGTGCTGTGTTGGTGATGGGATCAGCCCCTGGGCTTTGAGGGCATCCAGGAGGGTCTGAGTGACAATGGTCAGTAACTCTGTCCATCCAATTCAAGCAGACAGACAGAAGCAGAGCTGTTGCTCTCAAGGAAATACCAGAACGTGCCTTGGCTGGTGGTGCTGCTACAGCAAGGTGCAGAGATGGGGTTACCTTAGACAACTGAGATTCCTTTCTCACAGACCTGCAGTCAGGGAAGGGCAGGGTGTCCGTCCCTTCCCACCTCATAAACAGAAGTCCTTATATCCTGGCACGGGTGGAGAGGGGTTTCCTGTCTCTCCCAGTCACCTGACATCATCACCTTCCTCTAATTACGTTCAAATGTTTCATCTCTGATTATCTCACTGTAAGTCACAGTTTCTATGTATGGCTTTTAATGGGGATACAACTCAGTCCATAGCCAAGAGGCTGAAACCAGGGACAGGGCAGAAGCTGGGGAAAACATAGAAAAGTGAATGAGTTCAGTAAAGCCAGAAGGCTCTAGGATTCAGCCTGGACTTCTTTTCTTGTGTGATCAGAATCTCTGTCCTGAGTGGAGAATACGCCAGTCAGTAGCAGAACGGAGCTCACCCAGTTGCTTTCTGTAGAAGGGATTTAGATGAGGGATTTATTTTGGCTTTTAGAGGAGCCCTGCTGAGGCCATGGACAGGAGGCTACAGTACTGCTGTAGTACCTGACAACTTTAGAACCTTCTGCATTGGGGCTACTAAGGTGAATGAAGAACGCATGCTCTGATATGATATTGATGATATGATACTTGTGATATGATTGATATTCATGATAGGAAAACGAGACTTCTTTTCCCTCACCCAGAACAACAACAAACAAACTTTGTCTTAGTCAGGGGTTCTATTCCTGCACAAGCATCATGACCAAGATGCAAGTTAGGGAGGAAAGGGTTTATTGAGCTTACACTTCCACATTGCTGTTCATCACCAAAGGAAGTCAGGACTGGAACTCAAGCAGGTCAGGAAGCAGGAGCTGATGCAGAGGTCATGGAGGGATGCTGCTTACTGGCTTGCTTCTCCTGGCTTGCTCAGCCTGCTTTCTAATAGAGCCCAAGACTACCAGCCCAGGGATGGCACCACCCACAAGGGGTCTTCCCTGCCTTGATCACTAATTGAGAAAATGCCTTACAGCTGGATCTCATGGAGGCATCTTCTCAACTGAAGTTCCTTTCTCTGTGATAACTCCAGCTTGTGTCAAGATGACACACAAACCAGCCAGTACAATTGACCCCTTGTCAACTTGACACACAAACACATCACCATTAAGCCTCAACCCTTACTTCCTTATCCATTCCCAAGATCTAAATAACTTTAAAAGCTCCACAGTGTTCACATATTAAACGTTCAATCCCTTTAAAATATCCAATATTCTTTTAAAATTCCAAGTCTTTTAAAAATTCAAAGTCTCTTAACTGTGGGCTCCACTAAAATACCTTCTTCAAGAGGGAAAATTATCAGGGCACAGTCACAATCAACAGCAAAATCAAACTCCAACCGTCCAATGTCTGGCATCTACTCATGATCTTCTAGGCTCCTCCAAGGGCTTGAGTCACTTCTCCAGCTCTGCCCTTTGTAGCACACACCTTGTCTTCTAGGCTCCAGATGCCTGTAATCCACTGCTGCTGCTGTTCTTGGTGGTCATCTCACGGTACTGGCATCTTCAAAACACTGCTGTCTTCCGCTGTAACTAGGCTTCACCCATAGCCTCTCATAGGCTCTCTTCATGGTGCCAAGCCTCAACTCCTTTGCATGACCCTTTCAGTCCTGGGCCATCAATTGCATCTGAGTTTGCACCTTCACCAATTGCCTTCCTTGGCCTCTCACAGTGCCCGAGCCTCAGCTGCTCTTCATGACTCCTTCATGCCTTCAAAACCAGTACCACCTGGGTGACTCTTACATATTACCAAATCCAGCCACAGCACAAGGTACAACCTTGGCTATCTCTGGAATGCAGCCTCTGTGCTCTCAGAAAACACTTCCAAAAGATTTTACCTCAGTGATGCTGATCTCTTCTTAATCACCACTAATTTCTTAGCTCCAGCTAACCAGCATCAATAGTCCCAGTAATGCAAAGTTTTTGCTTTAGTAGTTCTGGTATCTTGTTAATCACAGTTGATTCTTCAGTCCCAGCTAACCAAAGCCACACAATCTTCACAATCAAAATAGTAATGGCCCTGGTAAGAGTCTTCAATCTTCCCTCTGAAATTTCACAAGCCAGGCCTCCATCTTCTGCACTGTTCTCAACATTATCTTCCAAGCTCCTACACAACATCCCACAGAGCTCTTAACATCAAATGGATTTTCTAGCCCAAAGTTCCAAAGTCCTTCCACAGTCCTCCCCAAAACATGGTCAGGTTGTCACAGGAATACCCCATTATGCTGGTACCAATTTGTCTTAGTCAGGGTTTCTATTCCTGCACAAACATCATGACCAAAAAGCAAGTTGGGGAGGAAAGCATTTATTCAGCTTACATTTCATCACTAAAGTAAGTCAGGACTGGAACTCAAGCAGGCCAGGAAGCAGGAGCTGATGTAGAGGTCATGAAGGGATGTTATTTATTGGCTTGCTTTCCCTGGCTTTCTCAGCTTGCTTTCTTATAGAACCCAAGACTACCAGCCCAGGGATGGCACCACCCACAAGGGGCCCTCCCCCGTTGATCACTAATTGAGAAAATGCCTTACAGCTGGATCTCATGGAGGCATTTTCTCAACTGAAGCTCCTTTCTCTGTGATAACTCCAGCTTACAAGTTGACACACAAAACCAGCCAGTACAGCCTTCATGAGCAATCTACTCACAGAAAGACAGCAAACACAACATAGGCAGAGAAACCTGGCTTTCACCAGCTCTGCTCATGTCAAGTGCAGAACAGGGAACAAAGCGATAGACAAAGGCCTGCTTATTGTATTGTTCAAGAATGAAAAACCACAGCTCGGGCTACAACTGTTCAGCAATGTATGTTCTATCCTTGACAATGTAGCCTCACAACAATGTGGATATCTGAATTGATTTAGATCCTTAGACTCCTCCAGTGTGTACCACCAGGGTGTGACAGTGTAGGCAGTGCTGGCCCCTGCACCAGTTTGTTTCCAAACTGTTCTCTTGTCCTGTTCACCTCTGGGATTTGTGTCCACAGGTTAGCTATTGCTATCGTTGTGCTTAAAGATTAATTGGTAAGACTTATTGTTTTGGAATACTTACCAAGATCTTCTGAGGTCTTGAACCAGGTTTTTAACGAGAGGGATTCATGTAGTTAAGTCTCTGAGGCTGCCATGAGCACTGCTTCTGTTTGGAGCTGCTAGACAGGTTACCTTTTCAGACTAATAATGGCTGCCGGAGGAACTATGTTGAGGAGCCTAGGCAAAATTTGGGTACAGTGCCACGGTCAACTAGTAATGTCGGTCTTGGATGTGAGGAAAAACATAGGTCTGTATGTGTATCAAGTATGTGCTACCCATGATCTAGCCCTATTTCTTAGAAGTAGGGAAGATGGATTTGAAACACTGGATCTGGGTTCCACTTTTCAACACCCCAGATCTGTGGTCTCATGCCAGACATCTAATAAACCATTGTTTAGTTGTCTCATTTATAAAACGAAGATTACCATATCCAGTCTGCATCCCACATAGGATTATTTGTGAGAATCACTTGAAAATGTTGACAAGAATGCTGGCAACTGTGAAGTGTTAACATGCATGCAAGGTGCTTTTGTTATTCGTGTGTGGTATCCGGCCAGTTTGTACTTGACGAGAAAGGAGAGCCAAGTCAGTGATTTGTTTTGGTCTGTTTCTGCCTACCTCATGTTGGCCCAGACACAGCATATTCCTTTCTGAATACTGAGCTGCAGGGGGGTAGATCTTTGAAGGTCACAAACAACTTGTGTTTGAAAACAGACATGTAGGTCGACAGAGCAGGTCGGGGATAGAATGCTGGCCTAGTGGCTGCAAGGCTCTAAATTGATGCCCTGAACTACTAAACCAAATACTAAACCAGATAACCGAAAGTCAGACATTGTCTTCCTTCCTTGTTAACTGTGTGATTTAGATCATGTTCTGTAAACTCTGTGAATCTCAGTTTCTTCAGCTGTAACATGAAGATGTTCAAAAACAATAGAACAAACTCTCTCCCCTCAGTGGTATCTGCCTTAACAGTCTTCTTCTGGGAGGATGTGGTATTTAAAGGGGTTATCTACAAACGTGCCTAGGAAATCCAACATGTGAATTATTGCTCCTCTTATTTTGATTTGAGCCAAGTAATTTTTCTATAAACCCTGTCTTCTGCTCTCTTCCATGATTCCCAGCCTCCCACCTCCTTGTGCTGTCATTGGGGACTTACAGGGGGTAAGGCTGGGGCTGGAGGAGAAGACTCAGTAGGGAAAACATGGGATGCAGATCCCCAGAAACATGAAATGGGGGTGGAGGCTGCCTACTATCCCAGTTCTTGGGAAGCAGACAATGGGGATCTTTGGAGCAAGCTAGCTAGCTAGATTAGTTAGGAATAGAGTTCTAAGTTCAGCGAGAGATTGTGCCTCAGCAAAATGGTGACCCATGAAAGGCAGCTGAGGGCAAGTTCAGGCCTTTACAACTATACATGTGTACAAACACATACACATACACTCACATTGTGAACACACACATGTGCAAAGAGAAAGAAATGAAGCCAAGGTCCCCATGAGGGCTCGGTGTCAACACATGAGTGCTAACAGCAAAACCAAGGAGGGCCCAGAATTTCAAGGTCAGTAAAACATGAAACAGAAGCTAGAAGTCTTTAAACCAGAAATGAGATAAGACTGAATCCTGGGTTGCCTATCTGAGGTACTAGAGAGGCCAAAAACCCGAGCCATCTCTGAGAGAAACAGTGGGGGCACAGCAAAGAAAGAGCTATGTGGAAAGTCAGAGCCAGCCAGTGCTGCTGCTGCTGGGCTGGTGTCAAAGCACTGGTCCCTGGCAGCTCCAAGCCCTTCTTCACTTTGAGAAATTCTTAAGTTCTGGACTCTGGCCCAACAGCAGTCCAGGCCTGGAGATCTGTTGCTGTGAGACACCCACACCCATTTCTTTCCTCTCCACCCCTCACACATTTCATTCTTTATGCCCCTATAAACCTTAAGCGAAGAGAAACACAATTTGGTTAAGGCTATATGAATGTTTCTCGGGCTACTCTGACAAAGTGCCACTAGGAGGTTAAACAAGAGAACTGTAGTGTGTTAAACTCTGGGGCTTGAAGAACAAGAGCTCCCAATAGGACTCATTCCTCCCTCCAGCTCCTAGGGATCCTCTTGAATTCACTGGCGTTCCCTCTCCTGAACATGTATCACCCTAGTTCCTGCCTTCATTTTCACATGGTCGTCTCCCTCTGTGCGTCTGCCTCCATGTCCAACTTTCTGACTTTCATAAAGGTTCAGCCACGCACATGTATTTAATCAAGACCTGCACTAATGACTTCATCCTAACTTAATCATCCACAACAACTTATATCCACTGAGGTCACATTCTAAGGTATGGGGGAATTTCAGAATGATGTAATTCAACCTGTAATACTCTCGTGCATGTCTGAAGGCTGTTCAGGCTGAGGTGAGGAGAGGGAGATGCAGAACAGGAGGGAAAGCACACCAGAACAGCACAGCGCCTGCTTCTTCACAGCCACTAAGAGATTGCTATGCTGAGCCTTTAGTTTTATTTTATGTGTGTGGGGTTTTGTCGGCAGGTTTGCTCAGTACCTGCATGCAGTGTTTTGTGGAGACCAGAAGAGGGCAGCAGATAGCCCCTGAACCTGAGTTGTAGATGGTATTAATCTGCCATGTGGGTGCTGGGAATCAAACACAGGTCCACTGGAAGAGCAGAGCAGTGCTCTTAACTTCTCAGTCATCTCTCCAGCCTTAGTAGGAAGATTATTTCCTTCCAGTCAGCTGAGAAAGAACTTTCAGTTGTTTTTTAAATTAATTAATTTTTATACTTCTACTATAGTTTCCCCTTCCGCCTCTCTTCCCAGTTCTTCCACATGCTCCCCCCCACACACTCACTCCCTCCTCCCTTTCTCTTCAGACAAGGGGGGGTTCCCCCCCCCCCCCCCCCCAGATATTAAACAATCATGGCATAGCAAGTTGCAGTAAGACTAGGAACCTCTTCTCTTATTAAGGCTAGACAAGGTAACCCAGGATGAGGAAAGGGACCCAAGGCAGGCAACAGAGTCAGAGATAGCCCTGTTCCCACTGTTAAGAGTCCCACAGGAAGACCAGAGCTTTCAGTTTTGTGTCCTCAGAAATTACACGTTCCAATGTGTTTATTGAATTAGTCACCAATTGAAGGAAACGGGGTAAATGCTATGGTTCAGATCTGGTTTGTACAACAAAGTTTATGTACCGGAAGCTTGGTCTTGAGGGTGGCTCTGTCAGGACAGTAGACATGGGTTAGGGATACCACCCTCATGGACGGAGTATGCTGTGTCTTGGGAGACATCAGACGTGACAGGAATAAATGATTTCTTTCAGGAATAGGATACTTTAAAAGCCCCTTCCCAGGCTCTTGCTTTCTGTCTTTCTGGGTTATTTCCTGTGCATCTGCTCGCATGATGCTGCCACCCAAGCTGAGCAAAGGCTAACGTCATACTTCTGTGTCTTTAGACTGGTGAACAAAATAAACTTCCTTTTAAAAAGCAGAGTGCCGGCACCAGGTAGTTTGTTACAGCAGCACACAATGAAATCAAGATACTATACTAGAAGTATTTATAATGTGCACTCTGGCACTCAAAACTTTGTCAGACCTGGAGAAAGAACGCAATAAGTAGCTGTTGAATATACAGTTTTCCCACATATAAGCCTTGCCTTTAAGAACAGAGCCTTGCCAAGAGTGTGGTGGAGAGCCAAGAGATAGGACTCAGAGACTGTCCAGTGCCCTTTGCTATCCTGGGTGATCTCTCCTGGGACCTAAGGTCCCATCCTAAAGCAAACCTTCCAGTCCTGAACTGAGGCCTTATATTTCTAAGCTGTCATGAGATCCTTCCCTTTCCCAAGTTCTAATCTTGCTTCACACTCATGAGCACTACGAAGCTGGGTGTAAGCTCAGTGATCATCAGGGCCCACCTCCTGCCTTAGAAGTCAGGGAATCTGGATAGAATTGAGTGAGCAGGAGGGGTCAAGGACACCACAGGAAGACCTACAGAGTCAATTAATCTGGGCCCATGGGGCTCACAGAGACTGAACCGCCAACCAAAGAGCATGCATGAGCTGGACCTAGGCCCCCTACACATTTGTAGCAGATGTGCAGCTTGGTCTTCATGTGGGTTCTCTAACAATTGGAGAGGAGGCTGTCTCTGACTCTATTGTCTGCTTTTGGACCTCCTTCCCCTAACTGGACTGCCTGGTTAGGTCTCAGTGGGAGAGGATTCGTTTAGGTCTACTGGATGTCCCAGAGTGGGGTGGTACCCAAGGGGGACTTCCCTTCAGAGAAGGGAAGGAGTAGTGGGGAGGGATTTGTAAGGGTGAGACTGTGAGGGGAGGAGGGACTGGGGTGGGTGGAGGATAATCGGGATGGAAGTGAATAATAAATAAATTTAGAGGGAAAAAAAAAAGGAAGGAAGGAATCTTGGAATCTAATGGAGACCTACAGCCAGGACTTCTGAGTCCCTACTATGGCCCTTCCTAGAAAAATGGATCCTGTCTTCTCCTGGCTGACTGCTGTATAGACACTGTCAGGTAAAGAATCCTTTCTCATGTACTTGTTTGGAAGAATCTAGTCCAGATGACCCAGTGTCCCCAGGGTGTGAGACCAAAGACTGCGATCTGGAGAGTTTGCTGGTTGTGGAGGGGTGCTGGGTCAGATCCTTCCAACTGCCAGCTGGGCTAGCTGTTTATTTCACCTGCAGGGACAGATGGCTCTCAGTCCCAGACTGCCTTACATCAGTTCTTCCCCCATCTAGAGACAAGAGGTGCCTTGTAGGAAGCAAGGCCGTGGCCCAAGCTTGACCTCACATGGTATTTCTTTCTCATTGCTCAATTCTCTCGCCCCCGGACAGTTTCACACTCAGATGAACAACAGCTCCAGTTGGGCAGGGTAGTGAGCTCACTGCCTATTATCACCACCGCTACCTTCTTTGTCCATCAACCAGGCCAACTAACGGTTAGAAAGTAGTCCTGTCAATCACCCCTAGAGCTCCTTACTGCTCAGTGTCCCGAGAGAATACTGGAGGCTGTCTCTCCCACAGCCAGCCCCACCCAAATTACTGTATTAGTCTCTCCTTGTTTATTACCTGCCAGACTTACTTAGAGCAATAACAAGATCAGAATGGTCCTGCACATGTATTTATAATACTTAAGTGGTCATGAGGGAGCTGCTTTTCAGAAGAAAAGCTAACCAATCAGAGGGGGACAGCGAAGGTTCTCAGTTTTACCATATCCATTAATTATAAATACAGTCAGAAAGCACAGTTAAATTTGAACTTCAGAGAAATAATGACTAATTATTTAGTATAAGTGAATCCTGGGCAATGTTTGAGTTGTACTCACACTAAGAATGATTTGTTCTGTCTCTTATTGGCAACACCAACTTAACCGTATGCACGGTATTTTATCCTGCCTGTGGCAATTCATGGTCAGGATATCCGATGCCTTGACTCTTGACTGATAGAAGGAAATCTGGGACTTCTCCAGTCCTGACGTCAGCAGCCCTTCATTGTGGTAGCATTTCATCACAAGTGCTGCTCCAGGGCCTCTGAGGAGCTGCCTGGAAGGCTCACAAGGCCTGTGCCTGGGAATTCCCGGAAACAGGATGTGCATGTGATTATTCAGTGTTTGCAGATAATCTTGTTTGATTCCTCAGGGTCTGATAGGACTTGTCAAGGATTCCCTTGCTCTGTTAATGTGAAATGAATGTTTAGGTGGCATCAATCATGTTAGTGTCCATTAGGTGAACAATTAGTTAAGGGTCACTTCAGTTACCAGTTCTAAGACACCCCCCCCCCAATACTTTCCTATTATCATCCCAAAAGCATGCACTGTGGTTCTCTATGGCTATAAAATTAATACTTGATTATTGTTGAAAATTTGGGGAGCAGACAGAGAAAGGAAGAGAAATCAGCAAAAGAAGCATCTCTAAGTAAGTACTGAAAAATTACTGTCAACATCTAGATACATGGTCTTTCCCTTCGTGTCTTTCAAAATATATTTAGATATATATTGTTAGTTTTAACATTTTAAATTTAAATTTATGTATGTATACATATATAGGGGATTTGAATATTACCCAAGTTTAAATAATTATACATGTGACAATCTAGACATCATGATTATACATGATTAAATCATATACGATTAAAATATATTGGAATATATATATATACATATATACATATATGTTATATATGAATATGACATGATTTTATATAAGAACTTGTATATCTATAGATTTTAGTGTCTGTGATAAGCCAACTGTATACATGATACTAGTTCAAATGAGTTTGAAATAGGTGATTCATTACTTATGTTAACTGGGACTAGGCAGAGAAAGAGGATAAAATATCAATTAAGTTCCTGATAAGGAAGAAAGACCATTGGAGTGAAGGACACAGAGAAAGGTGGTAGCTATGCCATCAAGGTGCTATCTGCCCTCTGACTCAATGGTTCCTAGGCAAGGTAGATGATTGGTGGCTAATGAAGGGCCAATTAAAAAGAGCAGTTCCTAATGCTTTCCCATGGAAATATTGACATACACCAGAAAGCCATTCCACAAACAATTGGCTTCTCCTTTAGGCAAGGACATCTCCATCCAGAATTGATGTCACTTCAGTGGTACTTGGGAGTCAGCTGTAGTCTGTCTGTAATCAATATGCTTATAAGTTATTAATACTTATATGTAACCTTTGGATAGCTTCTTGTTTGAGGATGTTGGGGCTGTTACTCATTTCAGGATGCTGCAATGTGAAATTGGGAGCCTTTCACCATTATATGGCAGCTAACCTGTAGCAAGTTGCTAAGCACAGCAACTCGGGACAGCAATCTGGATGGGTTGTGGCCAGTGTCACAGACATCTGTGAAGAGACATCCTCCAGGAGTCTTCAGGCTGAGGGTGACCCAGAATCATCTTTTTGTTCACGGACCTTGTTGCGTGTGCGGGCGCGTGTGTGTGCGCGCGCACACACACACACACACACATACACACACACACACACACACACACACACACACGACGGGCATCTGCTATGGACCAAAAAATCTTCCCTACTTTCCCCAAATGCACCTCAAAACACTCAGATCCCCAAGTAAACAGCTCACAGCGTTGTAATTCCCTTCCCAGGAGGACAGCAGATCTTGTGGAACATTACATGTGAGACCCTGGGGACTATAGATGAGCTCATTCAAAGAGCTGGAACCACCAAACAGACTCTCTGGGTCTGCGTTCACTATTTGTCCTTCCTTAGCCTGGTTTGTTCAATGGTCATCTTGAAAGAAAAAAATGTTACCAAACAAGATATTTCTGTACCCCTCCCCCCCTCCAACCCCCAACTAGTCAATTGTTTCAGACATAAATACCTTATCTCCTCATCTTTTTGGTAAGAGATACTTGTCTGGAATGAAATTTCCAAGACAGAAGTCGTGTCAAGTTCCTAAGAAGTGAAATAAATAAATAAATAAATAAATAAACAAATTAACAAATAAGTGTGAGGTCAAAGTGTAAAGTCTTAACAACTGGAGGAAACCAATCCGTCAGAAACAGTTACAATGCCCATTGATTTGGGCCATAATTTTGAACAATTATAATGAACACTGACAAATTTCATTTAATAGTAAAATGCATCCAAGCGGAATATAGGAACTGGAATCTTTTTGTGGTGGATGGATTGAGCACTCCACGAAGGTCAACCAATCGGCTGCCCGAGCTTCAGTTCTACATCGCCACCTAGTGGCGGAGACTGTTGAGGGTTTTTTTGTTTTGTTTTGCTTTGTTTTTTTAATAGTATTTTTTACTTACTCACTTTACATCTCAGTTGCTCACTGCCCTTCTCCCGGTCACCCCTCCCACAGTCCTTCTCCCATCCCCTTTCCCCTTTTCCTCTGAGTGGGTGGGGTTCCCCTGATTAATCCCCCAACTCTGGCACTTCAAGTCTCTTCAAGGCTAGGTGCTTCCTCTCCTACTGAGGCCAGACAAGGAATTTGACAATTCACCGCGGCCAATGATTAGAAAAACAGCACCTTTCTCTGCTATTGCTGACCTCAATCAAATTCTTTTCTCTCTTTGTTTTTATTTTATTGTTTTTCATCTTAGATGTTTAACAAATTCAAAAACCACTCATATGCTTTCTCTGATATCAAACGTCTCCCTTTACATTTACACTAGTCAAAAAAGCCCCAGACATCTTGTTACCCATTCCTCTTCCTTCTTTTACCTTGGATCAGTGAGCTCCTGCCTCATCTTTCTTCCATCCACCCATCCACCCACTTCCCCCTCTCTTCCTCTATTTCATATCACAGGAAATGCTGTGATCTGAACGGTCCCTCTAAAACTTCACACTGAATTTCAATAGTCTTTGTTAGAGTACTGAACTTAGAGTGGACTAGGGCCATTTTCACAGCTTTGCATAGTTACAGGAACAGGACTTATCTTGTTCTTTGTATTGCATCACGGGAAGACACAGCATGAAACTCACGCCGAATGCTCATCTCACACTCTTGGACGCCCACTCTTCTAGAACCATTAGCCACGCCCGTATGTTTTATAATGTGCTCAGACTCAGGTATTCTGTTATAAACCACACTAGATGGAAGTACAACAGCAAACGGGCCACAAGAGTCTGGGTGCTACAGTAACAAATGGCTCAAGTATGCTAGTGGCTTTTGGAACAGAGGAAGCAGGAAGAGCAGGCTTTTGTGGCTGCACGCCCCACCCAACGCCAACACTCCTACCATGATGGCAACACAACATTTCGGACTCTGGCAGTGTGTTGCTCTTTAATTTGACTTAAAATATAGCACTGGGGTGGATGTGGGGGTGTGCTTTCTTCTAAGATTATTTTTCTTAAGATTCTGTGTTAGAAACCAATCTGCCGAATTCAAAGCATGATTACTGAACCTAAATCACCGTCCTTATTTGCCATTCAGCAATCTCAAATTTAAAAACAAAGGAACTGACATTCCCTGAGCATGGTGAGAGCTAAGAGATGAGCAAGACCGGACTTCTGCCTTCCTAGAAGCTGCTGGGTTTCTCTGTGGCACAGGGGAGGAGCCAAAAGCAGTCTTCTTGGAGTTGAGCTGCAGGACATCCTTATGTACGACTTGGGGGAGGGGGGGGGATCACAATCAACCAAGCCTTGGTGACTTTCCATCTTCAGGAACTTTGCAAGGTTGTAGCTCATGGCGCCCATCAAGTCTGTGACTGTTCATGCTCAAACACTTTTATAAATGTCAATAATATTGTATTTAGTCTGGACGTTTGAAAACAAGGAGCTCTTCATGACTGGCATTTGTTCTGTTTCAATAAAATATTTCATTTTTAATTTTTGTTACTTTATGCATATAGTTGCTTTGTTAACTAATTACTCATATTTTTCCCTCTTATTGATTAGATTAAAATATTCAGCTCTTATAGACCCCCACAGATACCAGATTCTGTTGTTCTATACTCAAGTATTGCCTCAGAATTCTTACTTAACCTTTATTTTTGATTTTTTTGTGGAGAGAAAGTTTACCTTTATATGGCTTAGATGATGTGGCCTGCGTGAGTTTTTCCAATGTTGGTTTAAAATTTTCTCTTTACACAGCCAGCTATTTACAAAGAATTTCTTTTTCTGTATGTCTCGATTTTTGTAATATACGTCTTTAATCTACCTTTAATTTATCAACATGTTGATAAATAAAGATCCAATTAAGAATTTTTTGATTTTAACATAGCTATCCGGTTATTCATTCAGAAAAGTATGTATTTAGGGTTCTATGAATATAAGCCAAGACTTGTTTCCTGGATTATTTTCCATTACTTAGCTGCCCATTTTTGTCCCAGAATAATTACTGCATATCTACTATCTTTTGAACTGTTTGCTGAGTACTCTGGAATAAAAGGACCAGCAAAATAAAACACAGTATTTGGGAGCTTGTAGCCTAGCAGCCAGGGCTAGGCTTCATCAGCAATGAACTAGAACAGGTGTGACTGGGACATGACAAGAACCTTGAAACACATGCTCTTCCTTTGTGAGAAGTGGTGCCGAAGGGAGGTTTGTTAAAAAACTGTCACAAATAGAGAAAGGAGAAATGCTGGGCTGGGGAGATAGCCCAGTGGTTAGAGCACTTTCTACACAAGCATGAGGACCGGAGGTCGGACCCCAAACCCAAAGCTCAGGGATATGGTTATTCCTGCCAGCCAGCTTTTCTGGGGGAGTCTCTGTCTCTGTTTTCTGAGGCTGGAACTACAAGCTGATCTCCATGTTTGCTTGTTCACCTGCTCACCTGGCATTTAAATGGGTTCTGCCTTAAGGTTCTACCCTGGCTTCCATCAATGATGTGGAAGCACAAGCGAAACAAACCCTTTCCTCCTCCCCAAGTTGATTTTGGTCATGTTGTATCACAACAATTAAAGTCCCATCTTAAGACAGAAATTGGCACTGGAGAGTGTTGCTATGACAGACCCGACCTTGTGCTTTGGGGAGGGGAGGGCAGTGGTGACATCTTGGGACTTTTGAGTTTAAAGAGCCTAAAGGAATCACAGGCCAATGGGAGCGAGGTTGTCAGGCTTTGTGACAGTATTCCCCAGTAGCTGGGTTGTGCAGAAGTCTGGGAATTTGCTGAAGGGTTGTTCCATGGAGCAACCCCTAGACATTTACCTCAGGCAGTTGGGGGGTGAGGGAGGGAAGGAACAGAACATGGAGATGTCCATAGAACTTCGAAGAGTAACTGAGCTGAGATAACAAAGAGGCTAAATCAGAGATTTAATAGCAGAGAGCATTGTAAGCCTCTTATATGAAATCTGGCCTGTCTGGCTAGTGGGCAACTTGCTTCCTGGGGTCATATACAGAACCAGGCTTCTTTCATTGTTCTAGAAGTCCTTTCTTTTTGGTCAAATTCAGGTTTGGGTGCACATTCATGTTCCAGATCATAGTAGGGCACAAGGAAATAAGTCCAGACAAGCCACTCTCTTCATGAAGGAGGGGCAGAAAGTACACATTTCCACTCACATGTTGGTGAGAACGTACAACATTGCCACACCTCTGCTGACAGATCTAAGCACCCCTTCCAATAACGGTTACTCTCTGCTTCGGTTGAATAGCAGTTCCATCTTGGGCTGCAGTTCTTGGTGTTACTCACTGCCCACTTCAATCTGTGGCCTGTGGGAACTTTCTTTGGGCCATCCTTCGAGTGGTTTTGAAGGCAGAAGGCTAATAGAAACTCAGGAGGTACAATCAATGGAAGGTGAAAGTGTATGACAAAGTCTTAATGAACTACAAGAAGGGGCTAACACTGTATTTGTGAAAGAGGTTTTCATAGCATGAACTGATGTCAGAAGCTCTACATGCCAGAAGAGGGCATTGGATCCCGCTGTTGATGGTTGTGAACCACCACATGGTTGCTGGGAATTGAACTCAGGATCTCTGGAAGAGCAGCCAATGCTCTTAACCTGAGCCATCTCTCCAGCCCCAAGTAAACATCATTTACACCTGTTTCCTACATTGAGAAATAATGAACCTAGGGCTTGTAAGAACAAAGCAAATGATCTATGCCCAAGCAGCAGAAAAGTTGTCCGTGGCCTCAGGAATCCCGCTCTGTGGCAGATAGTGTGCCATCTGATAAAGAGGAAGCAGATGACCCTAGAAGTAGACATAACTTATGCTCAGGAACTAGAAAAGTTTGATGGCCAGGAGGGATGCTGTCTGAGTGGTGGCCTTGGTGATGGTGGTGGTGGTCTCGGTGATAGTGGTGGTGGTAGTGAGATCTCAATAACTGGGCTGAAGGTATATGGAATAATTCTTAAGACATACAATGAAATACCATAGATTAGGTGGCTTACAAATGATAGAAGTTTATTCTTCATAGCCTTGAAGGCTATCAAGAACAAGACCAAGTATCTTGGAGTTTCAGTGTCTGGTGATGGTCCACGTCAGCCATCTTTTTCCTGAAACTTCACAAGCAGAAGGGGAAAGAGATTTCTTTTTGGACTCTTTTTCTGTGGACACTCATGCTATTCCAGGTCTCTGCTCCCGTACTTAACCGTATCTTAAGAATGATTAAGTTTGGGCAAGTGACATAGGAAGGGACATGAGCACTCACATTTCTTACAGTTGGTATTTTCTGTTGGCTGCCCAATACACAAGTGGCTATGAAGCTGTGTCATTTTTCATGTCTGCTGTGGTAGTATTAGACAGGCCCACAAATACTCTGACAGTCCTTCCTTTGACCTGCAGAGCTTACTTATCTTCAAACCAATTATCCTTTAAATGTGCATGGTAATATTAATGACTCATTTCTAAATAATCAAATAAGACAGCGTACTGGTGTTTGATTCCAAACTTTGGGATATGAAGACATTGTGGTGGGGTTTGGTCTGTTTCTATATATTCATATGCTAAATTCTGTACCCAAAGATCTGGTTGCCCCAAGATGAACAGATTCTCACATACACCAGCCTTTGTAGTGTAAACCTTGCCGCCCAGTTATTCCTAGTTGGTTAATAAAGTTGCTGACAGCCTGTAGCCAGGCAGAAGAGATGCAGGCAGGCTTTGGTTCCCAGGCTTGGGGTCTCTGGTAGGGACAAACAGGAGGAAGTGAGGAGAGGAGGAAGAAAGAAGTCACCATGGGAAAATATGGACCATGTGCATGTGGCTGTGAGGCCAAACTTGATGAAGCAGGAGCAGCATCAATGAATATGCCAAGTACTATATTGGGGTTCAAGGCATGACAGCAGAGAAAATAGCTTAGAGGGTTGATACCTGCCTAGCTCCAGTGCTTTACTGCTTATTATAATTCTGAAGGTCTCTGTGCCTTTTATTTGGGTAACAGTTGGTTGAAAAGTAACCGCCACCATATTAATTTCCAGTATTAGTTATTAACCTCGGAATATTTAAATCACTACGCTGTGGTTTCCTCTTTCAGTTTCTGTTAAGTCACTTACTGTGGGGGAAACCCAGCCTCTGTGACCCTTAATAGCACTATTGAGAAAGTCACATGTCATGGAACTGAGTCCTCTGTCACAAGCTGAGCTGGAAAGGAACTGAAAACTTCTGCCAACAACATGTGTGCAGAGTTAACTGCTTGGAGGTGGGTCCTCTAGTCTGTCAGTATAGCTCTAGCTGATATCTTTATCAAAACCTCAAAAGGGATCCCGAAACTAACTAGCTATGCTAACTCCAAATTCCAAACCCACAGACACCATGAACAATAAAGGTTGGTTGTTTTCATCCAGTAAATTTTAGGATAATTTGTGAATGAAGAAGAGATGACCAATGTGTCCAGACTCAGGAGTCACAAAACAGCATTTGCTATATTCTACTTAAGTGAGGTTTTAGAGCCAGCCAGTCTCAAAGGGAGAAGATACTGATGTAAATATATTAAAAACTGGAGAAAAATTGGAGTCACGGCTTAAATTGCTCTAAAAATGGGCCAGTTGGTGTATCCCTATTATACTATTGGAAGATGGCCAGAAAATAGGAGAATAAGCAAGTCCTTTGTAGTAGATGTAGTACTATAGTCAAACGATGATCTATACTATTTTTTTGTGAAATTTCTATTATTCTACTGGACTATGGAATTAGAGCAAGATTTTCATATCTGTTTTGTGTTTATCCACTCATCCCAAGAGACTTGTATAGTATACAAGGCATATGATGTGATCACAAGGTATCTTATGAACAAACACGTGTGACTGGTCAGGACACAGAGAATATATATCTGCCCCTGTAAGTTTTCTGTTTTGTTTTGTTGTCTACACACCAGCTTCCTGAACAATGCATGAAAACATACCATCAAGCTTTACGTTTGTATAGAGTTGTCTACTATTTACTGCACTGTGATCCTTAACCGCTGAGCCATCTCTCCAGCTTTTAGTTATTTATTTTATTTATGTGTATGGGTGTTTTTTCTGCATATATGTCTGTGTACTACATGTGTGTAGTGCCCAAGAAGGATTGAAGAGAGCATCAGATCCTTTGGAACTGGAGTCATAGCTGGTTGGGAGCTAACATGTAGGTGCTAAGACTTGAACCCAAGTCCTCTGGAATAGCAGCCAGTGCTCTTATCTGATGAACATTGTCATCCTTTTAAGATTGTTCAAGTTTGTTTTCTGTTGCTGTGGTAAACACTTGGGGAGGAAAGGGGTTTATCTCACTTTTTAAAAAGAATTATTTATTTATTTTATGTATGTGAGCACACTGTTGCTGTCTTCAGACACACCAGAAGAGGGCATTGGATTCCATTCCAGATGGCTGTGAGCCACCATGTGGTTGCTGGGAATTGAACTCAGGACCTCTGGAAGAGCAGTCAGTGCTCTTAAATGCTGAGCCATCTCTCCAGCCCAAGTTATCTCATTTTATAGTTTGAGTCCATCCTCAAAGGGAGCCAAGACAGAAATTCAAGGCAGGAACTTAAAGCAGAAACCACCGAGAAAGGCTACTTACTGGCTTACTTATGTATTCACTGGGCTGCTTCACTCCCTTTCTTATACAGCCCAGGTGCACCTGCTCAGGAATGGTACTGTCCACACTGCACCCTCCCACATCGATTAACAAGCAAGAAAATGTCCCAAGACATGCCCGCAGACCAATGCGATGGTGGCCATTTCTCAGTTGAACGCCTACTTCCAGTTGTGCCAGGTTGACAATGGAGGCTACCTATCTATCACATGTCCAGGGTTTTCTTGAGAATACTATGTCAAGTGATGCTTTTAAAGGATTGCTGAAGATCTTACATTTTAATAGTCATTTGATTATTTTCCTGTGCATTACCAAACAAAGAAAGTACAAAGTGTGCTAAAGGGGAATAGTAGTCAAACAGTTGACCAGGCAGCAGGTAGAGCAGTCATCGCAAAAACCAATGCATGCATGACTGGGGCACTCATGCAGGTAGAGCAGTCATTGCAAAAAC
>JADRCH010000047.1:6569003-6603001 GCA_019843965.1 Rhynchomys soricoides
AGAGAGAGAGAGAGAGAGAGAGAGAGAGAGAGAGAGAGAGAGAGAGAAAGAGAGAGAGAGAGATTTGGGTGGATAGGGAATTGGGGGTGATCTATGATGAATTGGTAGAAATGGAAAAAAATATAATAAAAATGTATTTAAAACTTAAAATAAAAATAAGTTTAAAAAGAACCCTTCTGACCTTGCCCTTGCCTTGCCCTTCCACTACTTATTTAATATTTATGAGAACTACTAATCATGGAGATAAAAGACTTTCTAATTTAAATTGGTCATCACACAGATTCTCTTTACTAACATGCCAAGAAAGTAAACTTATACACTGTAGAGAAATAGTGATATTTAGAAAGAAATTTTTCCTTTTTGTTCACACAGGTTGTTGTTTGTAAGATCATTATTTTGATGCTATGTGAAATTCATTCTTTATGCTAAAATGGTTCATCTTAATAATCTCCTTGTAACTCAAAATAGCTGTAAGCGCTTCAGCCAAACTCTGTGGTTTGTATGGACCACCCAAGAGAATTGAGAGGCGTTGTGAAGGTGGGCAAAGGATTTTGTTCAGAGCTATGTTCAGTAGAACATCACTGTACTTGTTTTTCAGTTCCCCCCTGAAGGCTTCATCTTCTTCAGATTGTGGTAGCTGGACCACATGAGTTACATCTCTTAAAACAGGGCATCAGCTTCTCAAAACATCATTTCTGGATCTCTAGGAAGGTGTATTGTGTCCCACCCATCTCCAGCTTTAGGAGCTCCCAAGTAAATGTGTATTTGATAATAAGTGAACAGTAGAGCCTATGGGAGTTTCCCTGACACCTCCTCTCAAGATGGATGGCTACCTGCACTGTGCTTGTCTTGGCCTCCCATCAGGACATGTCTTCCATCAGATCTCCTGTTCATGTCTGGCGCAGGAATCTAACGTAGACATGTGGGACTCTAGAGGGACAGTATTATGTGAAATGTGAATGCATTTAAGGACTTCCTTTCTTTTCCATCAAACTAATGAAAAATCATTTAGAAGTTGAAGGAGAAAGCTGGAGAATGGCCACCTGAGGAACAGCCAGGGCCGCCTGAAGACTGGCTTTATAAATGACTGTGTGTTCTCTTGGGATCCCGGGTAACTCTATTTTATCCTGCATGTGGTTGGAGTTCTTAGCCCTCGAAGTAGAATCTAGGCTTATGTTCCTATATATACACGAGTTCACAGAAGAGCCAATCTGCTCTCATCAGATGGCCCCCACAATCAGTGGCCCGGCAGGAAGGGAAACATAGATCGAAAACAAAATTTGGGTCTATGAACAGAAAACTGAGCTTGCCTTTGGGAAAACTGTGTCAGATATTTGGACCACCTCCAAAAAGCCAGCGAGAGGTATGGCAGATGTCAATCTCGGAGCTACTGTCTTCGTACTGCTGCTGTCTGTGGCTCTGTTCTTCTGGCACCATGCTCACAATTTGAAATTAGACCCCACACATCCAGATTACCACCAACTCTTATGGGCCCCATTGTACAGCAGAAGTGTGGGTTGGAAGGCTGGGCTTCAATTCTTCTTTGCTGATCTCCCACCTTGTCATGACAGGCAAGTCAGTCTCTGACTATTCCATTTCATCACCTGTAAAGGATGACTAAGGCTAGAACTCAGACTATCTTCTGTAGAGATATCCTGGCTTCCTAATTAGTTCACAAGATCAACAAATCATAGCAACAGTGGGGACAAATAGGTGTCATAAGAGTTCCTTGGAGAAACATGAAGAAGTCGCCCCAGATTGGGCGGGCACTGGTATGTCAAATAAAGGATTCTTTCCAAGTCCAGCTTGGTGAAGCAACCAGTTTATTGGCATTACATATGGCATAGATAACTGAAAGACAGTCATATACTCAGGAAGTCTCTTGGGAAACTTCTGATCAGCTATACCACTGATCAGTCCCATCCACAGCATGAGAAATAGAAAAGTGTGTGGCTGTAAAGTATCTTAGGCAGTTTGTCAGCAACGCCACTAACTAATAGTGGGATCTGTGCCTCCATGCTCACTCCATTGATTACCTTTCTATAGCATAGAGAGAGAGAGAGAGAGAAAGAGAGAGAGAGAGAGAGAGAGAGGTGTGTCTTGTGTGTGTGCACTTTATGAATCCATTGAGCCTTATAAGCCCCACATCCATGATAGGCTCCCCAGTCTTGTGAGGATCTTATGCGGGTGATTATAGATGATTTGATTCAAGATGGCCACGGTCATGTCCAGCCCAAAGGAAATACAGCACCAGGGAGCTAATTTCGCTTCTTTTCCTCTCATCTAAATTCATTACCAGTGACCAAAATGGTTGCACAGAATCTTTCTAGAGTGCTTCAGACACTTTAAACTGCTGTACAACAACAACAACAACAACAACGACAATGACAACGATGGTGACGACAAAAAAAATCGTGTCATGTTGGCTACTATCAAAATCGTATAAAAACAAAAACCATGCAAAGATAATGGAAGGGTCTAAGGGAAGAAGGATTTATTTATAAAAGTTATAGTATTTTTTTTCTACATTTAGGGTAAATTTTTGGTTTGAGGATTTTTTTGTTTTGTTTTGTTTTGTTTTTTGTTTTTCGAGACAAGGTCTTCCTAGGTAGTTCAGGCAGGTCTGGAACTAACTATGTAGCTACCTTGAACCCACAATCCTCCTGCCTCAGCCCTTGAATGCTGGGAGTACGGGTAAATACCACCCTACCCAGCCGCCTGAGCTGCTCTCCATCCTACCACCAGAGAGGTACCTGCAACACCATTGTGTTTATTTACAACATCAAAGGGAATCTGGTCCAGGGCACAAAGCTACAGGAGCCCAGAGGACCGTGAAGAGTGAGGGATAACGATGCTGGCAAGGCCAGAGCAGGGGATCCCAAGGAGCAATTTTAGTGAGGACAGAAGATGACTGTGGGAGGGAAAGGGAGCCAGTCTCAGGTCTGACATCAGCCATAGCAGAGACCCTTTTATCCCAAAATTTCTACCCAGTCAGGGCTCTAACTGGCATACAGAGTCTCCAGACACTTGTGAAAGTGACAGGCCTTATGACACCTGGGGCTGAGGTGCTGGTGTCCCTTCTGCTCCTCCTGTGATGAACTCAGAACATGAGTAAGGCCAGCTCTGCAGGAAGAGTCCAGAGATGGCAGAGACACCGAGGAGGAGCAAACTGGAGCAGGCAGTTCATGTTAGGATGCAGAGAAGGATGGAGATATGCTTTGAAGCCCTTGGTCCCAAGGTGGTGGAGTGGCTCTTCAGGAATTCCTTTTGGGTGGCACTACTACTAAAAAGGGGGGTGGTGGTGGAAAGGAAATCCTGTGTCTGGGACAGTTCAAACAAATAAAACTTTCTTAGCTGTAGAAATGCAAAGATCTCTCTCTCTCTCTCTCTCTCTCTCTCTCTCTCTCTCTCTCTCTGTCCTGGGAGGCAGCGAACTCCAGGACCCTCCCATCTCTCCAGCATTCCTCCCAATGCTGGGATTACAGAAGCTCACTACCATACCCAGATCTTTTCTAGGAGTGCTGATGTAGAGCTCAGGCCCACAGACTACAAGCATGTACCAACTGGGTCAGCTCTTTACTCACTTAAATTGCTTTGATTGGAGAAAAAATATCTGACATTATAAAGTGAGAAGAAAAGTAGTCATTTCTTCCTTAACAAGAAGGACACATTTTGCGAAATGCATTGGTATATAGTTCCTCTGTGTGACTGTTAGATGACCCCGCTGGGGGTGGGATCATAATCATGAGACTGTGGTCTCACACACAGCCACTGCTGAGTGAAGCATTGTCATGTGTCCTGTGACTGTACATAAGGAAGGACACCAATAACAGCACCAAACTCACTAAGAGATAAACCACCATTTCTATCTTATTGTTTGTCTTTTGGCTTATTCTGTTAACAATCAACAGCCAAAAACCAAACAAAAAAACAAACAAAAACACAAACAACCAAACAACCTCCCCCAAACCAGTCTTCGTTGAGAATGCTTATTTTTTTATTAAACTATAAATTATGTATTATATATGTACTTTCTCATATCTTGACTTTTTTCTCTCTCTCTTTTTGTTGTTGTTTTGTTTTTTGAGACATGGCATTATGTGTCAGGCTAACTTCTTTGTCCTTATGCAGCCACGTATGACTCTTGACACTCTGTTTCTCCTGTCCCTACCTTTGGGGCATAGAGATTACTGGTGTGTGCTGGGCCTCATTAATTCTCTATGATTTCTCTGTGTAGTTCAGTAACTATCACGGTTTCCAGACAAATGCAAATTTACAAGCAAAATTAAACTTCACTGAATCAGTAAATTAAAAACAACAACAACAACAACAACAACAACAACAAAAAACAAACCAACAACTTGTTAGTATATATTTCAGCTCTACTGGAGAATGGAGTCAAAATCCAAAAGACTTTTGTAAAATGTCTTTTGGCAACTTAGACATCAAGAAAGAGGTGACTACCTGAGTTTGTTATAGTCATAAGACCACATGGTTGGAGTAAAGAGACACAACCTAACACCAGCCATGTAATGTGAATCAAAAGAGCAGACGCACCACCACAAGCCACACTGACAGAAGTCTAGAGGCAAAAGCATCAGGATGGATGGCCTGCTCTGCTCGGTGAGTCAAACACACTCCCAGCACTTGGCAATGCACTGTCAGAGGGAGCATTAGCAAATGACTCCTGTCAAATAGGAGAGATAAGAACTGTGAACAAATGGGAAGACTAGTGTATTCTCATCTGGATTGGGTTATGTATAAATTAGGTAACACAGGCCCTGTCTAGGGCAGACTGGTCAGAGGGGCCTTTGATCCCAAGACAAGTCTTTAGGGTCTGACTAGAAGGTTGAAACTTGAAAGTGAGGGACACAGAGATGAGTCACCCCTGAGCAGTATAAATGACAGGATTGTAGTAAGCTGGACCACAGCCTCTGCTCAGCACCCCAGACCTAGCTTTCCTGACTTGTGTGATGCTTATCTGAGTCCTCTGAGGCATCACAGAAGAGCAGAACCAGTTTCTATAGTTTGCAAAGAAAGAGCCATCTCTAGCGCACTGCCTGGAATGCTGTAACCGCTATGATGTTTACTCTGGAGGAGAAAAGACACAGACAACATGAGAGCTATAGGCAAATATTTGAAGGCCTGGCAATGAAGCAGCCAGTTCAGACTTGTCCCAAGAGCCTTCAAGTGACAGAGCGAAAGATACTCTGTCTCCATTAGGTCTCCCCAAAGGTAGGAAGGACTGACTTGGGAAAGACTGGATTCTGGATCATATGTAAGTGTACACTGCACACAATTGTGCAAGCTCAGGGTAGGACCGTGGTAGTGAAGAACAAACCTGTCTCCATCTTAGGTGTAAAAGCCATGTTATTTACTGTAAGATAGGTTATGGTTAAACCTCTGATTTTGAAAGATTGGGCTATGCCCCACACGCAAGCTTAACTACAAATAGTTATGTACTGTCTGTTCTAAAAATAGCCATCGTGTCTTTGTTTCAAAAAAAAAAAAAATAACCATTTTGTAACCCTAACTTTGTTTCAGAAGGATCATTATGACCACCCGTTGTTCTGGCTACCTTGCAAGCATCTAATGTTTCAGGAGGCAGCTATGACTAAAGTGTTATGTTGTGCTCCTGGAGCCCCCTCTCCTTTTGCCTGTTAAATTCCTCACTTGAGAACTCCCTACCCTTAAGGTATAAACACCTTGTGTTTCTCACATCCAATGTTGACCTCTCAAACCCCACCTTAGGGGGAGGTAGTCTGTGTACACCAATAAAAAAAGCTTGCTTTAATTAATTCCTTGCTTTAGTTAATTTGTCCATGATGATTTAGATTGGTGGTCTTTCTCCTCACATCTCTGGCATTAACAGGAGAGCAGTCCAGTCATGAACTGCTGAAGTTTTCAGGACAGTTTTTACTCCTGGACAATCTACCATGTTTATCCCTCAAGGCAGTCCTTTCCTAGGACACACACCCCTGGTACATTCTTTTAAGAGCTCCTTTATTTTAGACTGCAGTTTGAGCGGAAAGTTGTCGCTCAACCGTTCTTTCTCTTTATTCTCAACGCTGAGTTATGAACTCAGGGCCTTGTGTAAGACAGGCAAGTGTTCTAACACTGGATGTAGTCTTGGCTACTCTGTCATTCTCTATTACAGCAAATTCAAAATGGTTATCTTTTGCTTCAAGAAAAATCAGCCAAGTGGTATTGTGACTTTTGGAGCGGTGTAACAGTGCCACCTGTTGGGCATCGACTCTCAAACTTTGTTGATTTATTTTTCCAGATCTTGCCTTTTGCAGAAGGCAGATCAAAGAATGCAAAGGACATCCTATGAATTCCCACTGGTATTCTCTAGCAATCTTAAAGCATTGATTATCTTACCACAGCTTGGTGTGGTTCTAAGGGCTGTCTCTAAAAGAACAAAAAGCTTAAAAAATAAAACCCAACCAGGCTGCTCCAATAGTATTTATGTTTATAACAGCCACCCATCAGTGGTTCAGTCTTTAGGAGCATTTGGGGAAGCCTCACTTCTCAATGAGAGCAGCATATTTTCACAAACTGTCCAACGTCATCTAAAGTATTTTAAAGTCATACAATATACATACCAAAGTCAAAGCAGACCAAATGAGAACAGATCGCTTTAACTCATTTGCCTTCTGAAACTAAAGGATTAGCATAGCTTTTGATTAGCCAAAGATGTCTTCACTCATCCAGTGAAGAAGACAGTGCACGGACACCAGCCACCTTCAGTAGCACCTCTTAGCAACTTCATGGACTGTCTGCTGTTTCGTTTTTTGTTTATGCCCAGGAACAGCAACTGACTGTAAAACTCATTTGCTCAGCAGAGAATTGGGCTGTATCAATGCAGTCAACCATAACTGGCCCCAGAGCAGCAAACCAAACACTCTCGGGTACTGGAACAGGTTGCTGTGTAGTGTGTGTGCAACTGAGGCTCACTGAAGTGTCTCAAGAGTCCAACTGGGCCTGAATTCAATAAATATTTATCTGGTACAGGAGTAGGGGCAGGGGCAGTGTGGCCCAGGCAGGCACCAAAGGCTCTCAGACTAGAGAGGATAAACTTCTTAGAGCTGTGCTAATCCCAGGGCTCTTCTGAGGGGGCTTTAAGGGGTCTTGAAGTTTTTTTCTTCTTATTTTGTTTTAAAAATACGTTTTAACCTGTGATTGGATGTGGCAGCTTGTTTTTTTCTCTTTCATTTATTTGCATATTTGCATCAGAGTAAGACCTGCTCTGTTCTAGTTAATGAGTACCCCCAAATCACAAATCTGTGAAAATAAGAGAAAGGTAATCAATATTTGCAACTACTTTCTTACATTAATTGGACTTTGTGATACTAAGTAATCAAATTAAGATTCAAAAAAGGATTGTCTTATTGCTTTGTAATAATCTATATGCACATGAAGTTGTTTATATGTGTAAACTTATATTAAGTTTTTTATGTTAAAATTGGGGGTAATTACATGTTGTTAACAAATAATTATAATACCTTCAGTACACAAATATCTTATTTTAAAATTATTTTTTGGGAGAGGAAGGGGTCAGAGAACAATTTGTGGAGGTTGGTTCTTTTCCTCCACTATGCAGGTTCTGGATATTGAACTTGGGTCTTCAAGTGCTACATGCCTTTACTTGCTGAGCTATTGCTCTGGCCCAGCGCTGTCATCCTCATTTGTGAAGAACAGGAAATGGAATCTAAGAGCAGTGCACCCACCCACATCTGTAAGAATGGCTTAGTAAACTGCAGAAAAAAATACTAATACGGACTTCAGGTCCAGTTCTTTCTCCATGTAGACTGTCTTGGGTTTCCTTTATCCCAAGTAGAAGCTCCTCTACCCCATGTGACAGCAAATGAATTTAAATGGGCAACACAGATATCCTCAAGTTTGGAAGCATGGAAAAGATTAGTCTACAGCCTCCATGTAACGTTAAATGTGCTTTTAATTGGTTCCTCAACTCTCAAAGGACAATAACTGTGAACCCCCAGATCACTGGCTCAAGTTTGCCGGGAAGAAGTTGGAGATGCCACAGGATTTGTCTGCAGCCTTACCTGAGGCCCTGGGTGAGTGAGCTCTTTGGTGCTCTGTCAGCTCAGTCATTTTAGTGTGTGTTTCTTATTGACTGTGTGATTTTGAAGATGCTTCAAGGCTTTTCTTCAACATGCCTGCCTACCCAGCATATGTAGGGCGGGGCCCTTCAGTAATAGGATTAGTGCCCTGAAAAAGGTTCTCCAGCTGGGTGTAGTTATGCATTTAGGAGAAAGAGGCAGGCAGGTCTTTGAGGTGGAAACTTTTGGTTTTTTATTTTTTCTTTGGAAAGTCAGTTATGTCAAATGATATTTTGCTGGGGCACACAGGTGAATGAAAGGATGTATGATGTTCAGAAGGAATATAAATATGACCTCAGACAGTGGGAGCTTGAGCATTGGTATACTTTGCTCCGCCTCACCAGTCGTCACCAACCACACACATGTATTGGTTCGCCTTACATTTCATTGCTGAGCTCCACTAGAAACCCCCCAAAGAACTTCTCATGAAGTCCCTGTGGCTTCTTGAGTTCCGTGGCCTCAGGCAAGTTGGAGGGCCTTGTGGTTTCTTCTGGATTGAACTGCCCTTTCTGGTTTGTGTGTGGTGTCTTCTACTGGACTGAACAGCTGATATCCTAACAATGAAGATTGGACCTGCTCCCAAAGAAGTATTTCTAAACAGGTCCATTTCTCCTGGGTCCTAATGACTTTTCTTTTCTACTACTTCTGGTGGGTGGTGGGCTAGAGGGCAGGTTGAACGTTTATTAAAATAGACTGTGAGAAATCTATTTCTACAGATCTCCGTGAGTTTCAGGCCAGCCTGGTCTTCATAACAAGTTCCAAGACAGCCACATAGAAAGGCCCTATCTCAAAAGGGGGTGGGGTGGACTGTCTCCAGAGAGTCTTGGCAAGGGTACAATGAAAAGTCAGCCAGTCACAATAGAAGGCAGGCCTTCACAATTGGACTATGCTGGCACCCCAATCTGGAAATTCCAATCTCAAGATCTGTGAGAAATAGGTTTCCGTGGCTTATACATAACCTAGACTGTGGTGCTCAGTTGTTTCCTAAATTGACTAAGGTCCCCCATCCTCACATTCTTGGTGCTCAGCCCTCCATTCCTGTGTTTGAACTATCTTACCTTGTAGCAGACCTGGATCTCACTCCAGTGATGTAGCATCTGTCTTCTGTTTACTGTGGTGTGTCCCCAGGTGTGTCCACCTCATATTACTGGCTATAATCCTGAGTTGTCAGTGTGAAGGACACCTTCACACAGAGAGAAAGAGCTCCCAGGACCATGTGAGCCTGCAAATGAGCAAATAATGCAGAGGAGAGCCAGCCACTCCACCAACAAAGCCTGCACGCATAGCCTCCTCTTTGGCTGGGGTTGGGGTCTTCCAGATCCTAGATCTCTACTTTCCAGTGCTCCATATCACTGGGTTCCCCACTATCAGGTCTCTCAATAAACACAATCACAACAAACCTTGCTCTTCCTACCTTCAGGTTTTCGCTTCAGACGGTTCCTTTACTTTAAAAGCATGACATTCTCATCCTTGATGTTAAGTCCCTCCCGTATTCTAGATCCAGCAAATGCTTTCTTCTTTAAAGAGACTACCATCCCTCCTGGAAGACACATAGCTTGGGATAAGTAAGTGTAGCTGTGAGGGCCAGTCTGCAAATTATATACTTTTCCTGGGGAGGCACTAACAAATGTCTACTCACCCCAGATAGGGTACCTATGATGCAGCTAATAAATAGTTCCATCCAAGTTCAGCTTGAAGAACCAATACATTTACTTATAAGATTACTCTGGTTCAGGGTTTTTCTCTTTTAAGCTCCTGATAATTTGGGATGTAGGTACAGTGGCTAAAGGTCAAGAACCTACTTCAAATCAGGAGGTTGGAGAATTTTTTGTGATTGGCAGAACATGTGTCCTTCATAACTGGTGGTTGGCTATGCCAACACTAGGCTCAATTTCCAGATTTGCTTTACATGAGAAAAAAATTAGACGTATTGTGTGAGAGAGAGAGAGAGAGAGAGAGAGAGAGAGAGAGAGAGAGAGAGAGAGAGAGAGAAACTCTTGACACAGTGTGGGGACTGGACTCATCACTGGCCATGACAGAGTATGTGGATGACCCCTGTCTCATGACTGAAAAGTCCCATCCCAGTATGAGTAATGCCCTCCTGAAGCTGCATCATAAAGTTTCTCTCCAGTTAACTTTGTCCCTCCTCTGTAGTCTAGAACCTTCCAAGACCACATGCATATGGAGCAGAATTTCAAGGAGCTGGAAGGAGTGTGTAGGAGGGAGGGAAGGAGTGGGTGGAATGTTAGTTGAGGGCCATTAGCCCTTCTTTCTATGATGTGAACAGGCCTGATGTTGTTAAAGGCAGTCACAGCTACTCTGACTGAGATAGTAAAGGCCACGTCATGCCTGTAGGGCAGTGTACCATAACACTGCCATCACCTGGATATGGATTTCACACTCAAAAACACTGGGAACATGGCTTTCTGTGTCTGTTTTCCAAGAGGAGCCTCAGATGTGAGGATGAGAGGAATTAGTGCATGGAATGGGTGTGAGAAAGTGTCTGTTTTGTTAAGTGAGCTGGTCTGGTTCAGGTACTTGCCTGTTTTTCCTCATCTTCCTCTAAGGCTTCTCTGTGGACATGTGTTTCCTGTCCTTTGATGGAGAATACTAGGTAGACCCCATAACACTACTGGTCTTTTAGATACGAAAAGGAGCAGGCTGCTCTAGTAATCATGTAATTCTTGCACAGTCAACATAACAATCAAAACCCAAAAGTTCACTGTGGTGCTTTGAATGAGAATGGCCCCCATAGGCTCTCATATTTAACTGATTCCAAGTTAGTGGACTAATTAGGAAGGATTATTGGGTGTGGCCTTGTTGAAGGAGCTGTGTTACTGAGGGTGGTCTTGAGGTTTTAAAAGCCCATGTGGTCTTGCTCTCTGCTTCCAGCTTGCCTATCAGGATGTAAGCTCTCAACTACTGCTCCAGCATCATGCCTGCTTGCCTGCTTGCCTGCCTGCCACCATGATTACCCAACACAATGACCATGAACTCACACTTTAATATTGCAAGCAAGCCCCCAGTTAGATGCTTTTCTTTTCTTTTTTTAATATGTTGCCTTGGTCATGGTATTTCTTCATAGAAATAGTAAAGAAATGGAGACATTCACCACCCTGAGGCACCCCTGACCTCCTTTCTGTCTCTGGGTCACTTGCAAAAGGAGTGGGGGCATGCCTGGATTTCTGTTCTATTGTGGTTCATCCTGCTGGAGGTACAGGGGAGGTACATTAGTCACTGGGGCTGTCATAAAGAAATGCCACAGAAGGAGTAGCATAACCAACATTTATTTACTCATAGTTTTGGACATTTAAAGTCCTAATGTGTCATTTATTCTGTACAGATATATCCTTGGTGACTGTCCTTCTTCCATGGACAGTCCTATCAGATTAGGTGTGCTACAATAAACTCACATTTACTTAATCACTTCTTTAAAGGCCCCATCTCCAAATACAATCATATTCTGAGATAACAAGAGTCATCACATCTCCAAGTGGTGAATTTTGGTGGAACATTCTTTAGCCCCAAACAGACTTACATAAAATACAGGTAGACAAGAAATGCCTTTCTTGAATGGATAGTTGTGCCTGACTTACTCCACTCTGGGAATGGTAGATGTCTAGACTTGAGTATTGCTCTCAGGGGTACACTATATAAGACCTTCACAGAACTCATAGAGCTTGTCATTCAGGGTAGCTACAGCATTCCTGGCTCTTCCATGGAGGGCCTCTTCTGATTATTGTAGAGATAATATCTTGTGGATTGTATGAATACATCACCTGTCAATTAAAAAGCCTATGGCCTGTGGCAGAAAGAGTTCTGGGAGAGAGCAAGGCACAGGAAGATTCACACAGAAAGATGTAAGAAAACAGATACATGATACCTGAGCACAGGTAACCAGCCACATGGAAGAATGTAGGTTAAAATAACTGGGTTATTTTAGTTATGATCTAGTCAGAGAAGAGCCTAGCTATATGGTCAAGGTATTTGTAAATATATTTTGAGTCTGAGTCTTATTTCTGAGAGTCTGGGGCTGGGAGGAAGAACCAGATCTAAGTTTTATAGATTCCCAGCACAGGTCCTGGGTTTTGTGTCATTGTTAGAGTCACCTGCCTTCCGTAGATGTTGCTCTTGCAGAGTTCATCATACTGCATTTGACCTCCAGGATGTACACGTATTCTCTGTCACAGGTGACCTGATGTTTGCTTTAAAAAGAGGTCATTTTTCCCCTCTGTTCCAACAAGCCTCTACAGAGACATGTGTTAGGTAGGCATGGCACAAATCTTAATCTCTAACCTTCCAGGGACATATTTCAGGTGAATACTCTCTTGTAACTATCTTACTTGATTCTCCACTTAAATATTCTCCTTAGATGTCTTCAACCTTAGTTTTTTTTTTTTAATGTCCTTTGGATAGATGATAAGGCAATATTGGGATATTGGTCAGCTCAGCTGTCAAAACAATGTACCACAGACTAGGTGTATTAGATATTAGAAATGTATTTGCTTATAATTTTGGGAAGTTCAAGGCTAAGGTGATGGCAGGTTTGGCTTCCAGGTGCTGAGGGCTGGTGTATACAACTCTGTGCTCTCTGGTGCCTTTTCTTATAACAGGACTAATCCTGTCTGACCAGAGTTCTGGTTGTATGGTTAATTTAACCTTGGTCATTTCCTATAGACTCCATCTCCAAAATCAGTCAGACTGAAGGTTAGGGCTCCAAAATATAAATCTGGGAGGATCTAAGTTAGTCTACAGCAACTGGACAAGGGGAAGTTTGGTGTTTCCTAGAGTTTACACTATAAACATTCTGCTGATTATTAGATGTTGAGCCTTGGTCAGAACATTGTCTTGACTCCTTTCTCTCTTGTCCCCCATCCTTTTCATTTCTAGCCCTCCTTTCGGGGCAACTATGCTTGACCGTAAGACAATTTCTGTTCAATAATCAAGAAGTGATTATAGATACCCCTGGACTTTCTGCTCAGTTAGCAGAACTAACAGCAGTTCTGTTTTTCAAACTGTAAATGATACTTTTAACTTTTTTTACTGACAGTCTATATGTGGCCCAGTCTGTTCTTTTATTAGAGACCCGTGAAACCTTTTGTTTCAAGACCCCAGCTGCATCTGTATTCTTGCAGTTGCAAACCTTTATTCTAACCTGAAAAAATCCTTTTTATATTGGCCATATACGAGCTCATTCTGATCTTCCAGGACCTTTGGTTACAGGTAATGACCTCATTGGCAAAGCCCTAATAGGAGAAGCCTTAGCTGCAGATCCTGTTGCTTTGGCTAAATGTGATCATGATAAATTTCATCTCTCCAGCCATACCTTAAGGTTCTGACACAAAATTATGAAAGAACAAGCTAGAATGATTGTAAAGCAATGTCCTGATTGTGTCACATTATCTCCAGTCCCTCATCTGGGGGGCAATCCCTGAGACCTTATACCCAATCACATTTGGCAAATGGATGTGAGTCATGTTACAGAATTTGGCAAGTTGAAATATGTACACTTTGCATAGACATTTGCTCAGGATTCATTGTTGCTCCTCTACATATGGGCAAAGCCTCCAGAAATGTAATTGATCATTGCTTACAGACCTTCAATGCCATGGGGCTACCTAAACTCATTAAGACAGATAATGGTCCCGCTTATAATGGAAACAACTTTGCATTCTTTTGTAAAGAATTTGGCACTGAACACAAAACTGGCATACCTTATAACCCTATGGGACAAGGAATTGTAGAGCATGTGCATTGCGCTCTCAAAAATTGGCTTTATGAAACAAAAAAGGGAGAGTTGTACCCCACAAGGTCACCTAAGGCACACCTTGCCTTTAGCTTATTTATTTTTAATTTTTTGCAAACTGATGCCAAAGGTTAGTCTGTGGCTAACCGTCACTGGTGCTCAACAACTTCCAATACTTATGCCATAGTCAAATGGTGAGACCCCTTTACTAACTCACTCATGGAATGGTCCCAACCCTGTCTTAATATAGGGATGAGGTTCTGTTTGTGTTTTTTCCACAGGAAGAAAATGGAGCCCAATGGCTGCCTGAGAGGCGGGTATGGCAGAGAGGTATAGAACCTGTTAAGGATCCTGATAATGATATCACCAATATTGGGGATGCCCATGAATCCTCATCAACCTGCTAAGTTGACCTGGGACGAGGTTTCCATGCTTGCAGGGCAATAGGTGTCTGTAATTATCTCCCAGAGTCATCCCCCATTTACCTGGTGGCCAGACCTTGTGTTTGATCTTTGCCAATTGGCAGCTGGTCTGGATACCTGGGACATTCCCATGGCCTCTGGTGCCTCACTTGATTTGCTTCCATATTTGATATGAACAGGGCACAATATGCTACCATAGGCTGTGGTAACCCTCTCTCTCTTGCTGCTGCCTTTTAAATACTGACTTTTATGTCTGTCCTAAAGACTCATCTGATAGAATGAAGCAATACAATTGTGGTGGAGCACAGCATTTCTTCTGTTACTACGGGAACTGTGTCACCACGGGTGATGCATCTTGGAACCTTTCCTCTTCTTGGGATCTAATTACTGTTAAAAGAAATGATTCTACTCCCCGTGGTTGCTTGAGAGGCATTAGTCAATTGAATAGCTCACCCTTTGGACAGTCTGGTGCATGCAACCCCTTACGTATAAGTTTTACCAACTCGGGTAAAAACCTAAAAGAAGATTGGCTTAAGGGTTAAGGGTAAGACATTGGGACTTCAATTATACAAAGAAGGGTATGATGCTGGGCTACTTTTTGCCATTAAGCTTAAAATAGAGGCCATCACAACTTCTGTAGGACCAAATAGAGGAACAGTACAGCAATCTAAGAATAAGCAGCAGCAGCAGAAGAAGAAGAAGCAAAAGCCCTCACCTCCTATCACCCCAGTGTTGCGGGAAGTATTTAAAAAGAAGGAATATATGGCATGTTCCCACACTATGCCCTGGTTCTCTCATCCTTGGTGGGCTGGCCAGCCATGCACTGGCGGGCAATGGCCAACCTGCTTTTATCTCATGGAGCTCTGACTCAGAGCTCCATGTTCTCTCCATCCAGCTAGCTAGGTTCCCACCGGTGGGTCACTACGACAACAGCTCCAAGCTTCAACACCCCCATGGCCTCTGTGGTGCACATCAGGCAAACCCACACTTTGCCACTGTACCTTACTCTCTAGAACCAAGACGAGCCACCGTGTGAAGGAAAACGCAAGACAAACTTAGCTCAGAAACAATAGTAACTCAATCTCTGGGTACAACAAAAACCTAATCTTGTAAACCTTATCAAAGTCTGATTCTTCTGGTGTCGAATCCTTGCTGATCCGCCATACCAGGAGACTCTAGTAGCTACAACTTACCTATATGCTGTCCTCGTTCCAAAAGGCCCTCTCTCTCTCTCTCCAGCTTCCTCTCTTCCTCTTTCCAACCTGGAAGTCCCTCTTACGAGCCCAGTGATTGGCTCCTTTGTTCATTAGGGATAGTTTCACAAGAAGTCACAGGTGAAACTCCTTGTCTGAAGCCCCTCCCAGGAGGGCAGAATTAGCAGAATGCAAACAGCCCCAGGGCTTTCCACAATACCCCACGAAATTGTACTTACGTGTTTTCTACTAATAACCCTATCCTGAATTTTCTTAACCCCTTACTGAGCTAAGGAACAGAATGTTCTGTGTGCTTAATGATTCCAATCCAAATATTACATGGTCATGTTGGCTTTGTATTGCCCCACCCTATTATGAAGGAATTGCCTTTGTATCCACTAACATCTCTCATTCTAATGTTTCTACATCCTGTTGCTTGAATCAAAAATTTGGAAAAGAAATTTCTTTACAGGAAGTTTCAGGAACAGAAACTTGCTTAGGTCATGTTTTCAAAGGTAAAAAAAAAAAAAGTAATCAAACAATATGTAGCGGCTATTTCTGGTTGTCAACTTGACTATATCTGGAGTGAATTACAATCCAAAATTAGAAGGCACACCTGTGATTTGGATCTTGAGTCTGGAAGACACAAGTTTCAGGTGTGGTGGTACACACACCTCTAATCTGAGCCACACCTGCTGCTGGAGATCTACATAAGGACATTGGAAGGAGGAAGATTCAATCTTCGCCTGTGAGCCTTGTGGGACTAAACGACTGCTAGATCCTTGGGTTTTCATTCACAGCTGACCATTGTTGGGGAGTTTGACTACCCAACTGTAGTCTGTAACAGATTGTAAGTCATTAACAGATTCCCTTACTATATAGAGACTACCTATAAGTTCTCTGACTCCTGAGAACCCTGACTAATACAGAAGTTGGTACTGGGAGTGGCTCTAGAGGAGCAGAAAGCAGTGTAAGGATGAATCTTTTAAGAATATGGAGTTGGTTCTAGAGAACCCTGACTAATACACAAAATCAATTTCTAGTTCCTCTTCCTATGTCATTTTCCCATCAGAGAGATGGTGGGCCTGTTCCACCAGACTCACATCCTGTATCCATACACAGGTGTTTAATATTTCTAAAGATTTCTGTGTCCTAGTCCAGCTTATCCCTAAAATTATTTACCATTCTTTTGAAGAACTCCTTGACCATTGGAACAGAGGGCTGTCTCATTTTAAAAGAGAGATTGCCACTGCACTCACAGTTTCCTAGCTAATGGGCCTTAGAATTGGAGGAGCAGGTGCCTCAGCTTTGGTATTACAGGGAAATTTTATGAATTACTAAGAACTGCTATAAATACAGATATGGAGAGAATAGATTCTTCCATCTCTCATCTTCAGGAATCTCTCACCTCCTTGTCTGAGATAGTTCTCCAGAATAGGAGAGGACTTGACCTTTTATTTCTCAACAAGGAGGATTATGTGCAGCTCTAAATGAAGAATATTGTTTTTATATTGATCATTCAGGAGTAGTTAAGGATTTCATGGCCAAAGTTAGGGAAGGTCTAGCAAAAAGAAAGAGAGATAGAGAACAGAATCAAGGATGGTTTGAGTCTTGGTCTAATACTTCCCCATGGCTGACAACTTTGATTTCAACTTTACTTGGACCCCTGATCATTATTTTGCTACTTTTAACCTTTGGACCTTGTATCTTAAATAGGTTGGTTGTCTTTATACAGGATTGCTTTCAGCAAGCCCAGCTATTTACCATGGCAGTTATTAATCACAATGAAGAAATGTACTAAGTACATACTCAGCTTTGATATGTTCTTCATGGTTTTGGTCTGACTGGGAAGGATTGTGCTATAGAAGGCTGGTTAGTCAATGATGGGTAAGAGCTTGCATGGGTAAGCCAACCTAAGACAGTCACGGTTGCCTGGCTAATCTTTGCCCTAGAAAGGATTATGAAAAACAAGTAAAGCTTGTGCACCCATCCAGCAACTAGTACTGCCATCTTTAAAATATAAAAAAGGAACTGTGACCTCCTCAGCCTGTAAAGGCTAAGCCAACCTTGAACATTTGCCATGATAGGCTTTATCGGCCTCAACAAAGACTTCTGCCTTGGCTGCAGCTGCCAGTTTTGACTTACTGGAATTAGCAATCTGCCAAGAAATGGAAACTTATCAGATGGTCTGCTGTGCTATTGCTATCCTGTGTTACTGTTCTGGGGATGGGTTTTGCAGTTTTCCCTTTATAAACACTGTGCTGATTATTAAACTTTGAGCCTTGATAAGAACATTGTCTTGGCTCCTTTTTCTTTTGTCCCTTGTCCTTTTCATTTCCAGCCCTCCTTTCAGGTGAACCCTGCTCGACTGTAAGCCACTGGATGGATACATTACACATTGAATGAATGTTCTCACCCTTGATCTAAAAGGGCACAGAGGTATTTGGCACTTGCTGCTTTGCTTTTACAATTGGGGGTCCCATCTATCATTACAGCAAAAGGATTGATTGCATTTATCTTCTGTGTGTTTCCCATTACTAAGATGAAACACTGGAGGCAGTTAACATATAAAGAAGAGTTTATTTTCACCCTCAATACTGAAGTTCCCAATCCAAAGTGAAGAAAGCCCATGGATTTAGGTCAATACATCATGTTGGGCCCTGTGGACAGAATCTGCTCACCCAATGATCAGGGGAGCATAGCAGGGCAGGAAGAGTGAGAGGCAGACTGCCTACATTTCCTTTTAAAAGAACCGTCCCAGAACCCAGTAGGTCTCACTCTTCTGATGAAGTCTACTTCCTTCTAATAGCGTTATCCCCTTTACACATGGGCCTTTGGGGTGGGGGTGTGTTGGACTTCTGTGCTCGCAGGGTTTCCCGCCACCACATTGTGAGCTGCACAGCCACATCTTGAGTGGCTATGCCGCTCACGTTCGCTTGGGAGCTGTGCTGCAGTTCATGAGCAGAGCGGTGCTGCTGAAGCTGGGGCAGTCTCCATGGTGACAGCCCTCCGCACCTAATCTGGAGGGTGGCAGGGCCCGAGGCAGCCTGTCCACAGGCCCCAGGTTTCAAGCTGGCAATGGTGTAGGGAGGAGAGGACCCCAGCTTCCTCTTTAGAGGAGCAGGAGCCACTGATGGCCATGGGTTGCATCTCCTTGGCCCACAGAGGGGAGCACAGCGTGCAGCCTGGGGCTGCCTCAGCCATAGGAGTGGGGTACAGGAGCCCCGGGTTCGTAGCAGTGACTGCAGCAGCTCTGGGCCAGGGCTCAGAACTAGACCCCGAGACTGCACGGCACTGGGGGTGTTCTCTTCCTCCCACTGTCCGGAGGGCGAGAGAGTGGGGTCCCGGGAAATGGTAGTCTTGGGTCCCATTCTGACCCTGGTTTGGGCCTTTGGGGACAAATCTGAGCCCGTCTCGAGTTCTGAGACCTGTCTCAGTCACTTCTGCATAGGAGTGACTCAGCAAGACCTGTTTGGCCCTCCCTCAACCCTGTCATTGCTGACGTGGAGCTATGCCATTGGCCCTGTCAGTCACGCCTTGACCTTCCCCCCCCCCCACAGTTATCTCTCCCCATACCTAAGTATCCACCCCCTTTGCCTTCTCTATCTAAGCGAGAGAGATTGCTACAATAAAGTTGAGTTCCTGCTTCAACAAGACTCCTGGCCTGGTGTGTTCCTTTTTGGCCGCCGACACTCGCCATCCCGCTCAGCCCCGGATAGACTTGGCTGGACTGGGTTCTCTCCTCTCACCTGGACCTGCTGGCTAGGAGCAGACAGGAGTGCACTCATCTAAAACCATTGCACTTTCTAGAATGGCAGAACCTGCACTGTGGCCCTTTCATAGTTGAGGATATTTCTGCTTTGAGATTGTAAGCTCCTATAGGTCAGGGTTGGTATATGTGTCAGGGTACATTCTCCCACATGAACTGAAGTGTAATTGCACCTTAGAGAAGTGTAGATGACCCTAGGGAATTTGCCCTGCTACCAGTTTGCTTGGCAGAGTTGACATCCCCCTCATTGATAGACTATGTCACAAGGTATCAACAGAAAGATGTATCTAGAAAGACACCTAAAAAGGAAGGCATTTTCTAGTAAAAAGGGGAGAGGTTATTATTTTGAAATTGTGTGGGAAATGGCTTTGTAGAGGCATACCTTATCCATTATTTACAGGTTCATCAGTGTGGTAAGATGCCTATTTAACAGTCATGAATCTGTATTTCTTTTTTGTATAAATAGTGGGTAGTATTTTACTGCTTTTGTTTTGTTTTGTTTAGAGCAGATTTAAAATAGATGTGGGTTGAAAATTCTCCCTGTTCTCAATGCACAAACCCATTAAGAACAGCATTTGGGAAGAGAGGTATACAAGCTGGGTCTAGGGCAGAGTGGTCTTAGGATTCTATTAAATAAGGAGTCTCTGATGAGTCTTGAAGATGGGAAAATAATCCAGAGGAACAGGCTCTGTGAGGCACCAGGGGTACTTGTCCTTGATGCTTGGGGTCCCAGACTCACCAATTGTATGAGTTCCAAAAAAGTCACTATAGCTAAGGGCTAGAAAGAGTCACAGAAGAGGAAACAGAACCCTCTAGTTGGTGGATGCCATGTAGGAGGAGCTGCAATGGACAAGTAAGATTTCCGGAGACAACCCACTTCTTTGCATGGCTGCAATGGGTATATTCTGGAAAGGCACAGCCCTAGGGATTGCTTCATCCCAGGATTGCTTCTTGCTGTTGATCTCACATTTGTCATGACTGAATTTCTCATTTTTCTGACATGGTGTGATTAGTCAAAGAAAGACCCTTTCTGCCTATAGTCTGCTACAATTGCTTCTTGGGTGTTAGCCCATTCTGTTGGGCTAATTTCCTGTAGATCAAAATGAAGAGGCAGGGGGAGCAGGGATGGGATAGGGGATTTCCAAAGGGGAGATCTGGAAAGGGGAAAACATTTGAAATGTAAATAAAGTATCAAAAAAAAATTGTAAAACTTTAAACATTGGTGATTTAATGATTATAATATCACTTCTAATATAACCCAAACATCATCAAGCATAAATAAATAGAGCTAAATAATTGATTTGTAGAAAACAAATTAGTATTTCTTATATCCAGAGTTTAGGAACACAGGCTCATTTCTATTGTTACATTCCCCCCAACCCCCTTCCAAGCCTCAGGAGGGAAGGATGATTTCTGACAATACAATTGCCATGTATTGGTTCAACTGAGTAGCCAGGAGAGTTCAATATTTTCTATTCAGCTCATGGGAACATGCAGAAAAACAGAACTCCACTAACTGATCTAGTGCAGATGAGAAGGATTCTACAGTATATAAGTTGGGTTGTATTAGTCATGGTTCTTTAGAGTCACAGAACTTACGGCTAGTTTCTATATAGAAAGGGAATTTGTTGATAACTTACAATCTGTAGTCCAACTCCCCAACAATGGTCAGCAGTGTGAATAAAAGTCCAAGGATCTAGCAGTTGCTCAGTCCAACAAGACACGCAGGCAAAGAAGAGAAAATCTTCCTTCTTCCAATGTCCTTATGTAGGTCTCCAGCAGAGGGTATGGCTCAGATTAAAGGTGTGTACCACCATGCCTGGATCTGGGACTTGCTTTGTCCCAGGCTGACCTTGAACTCAGAGATCACCTTGCTTCAGTCTCCTGGGATTAAGGGTGTGTACTACTACTTTGCCTGGGCCTAAGCTTTTCATGTCCACTATGCCTCAAGATCTCCATGCCAAGATCCAGGTCAGAAACTTGTACCTTCAAGACTCAAGATCTGGATCACAAGTGAGCCTTCTAATTCTGGATTATAGTTCACTCCAGATACAGTCAAGTTGACAATCAGGAATAGCCACTACAGGGGTGTATAGAAAGAGCTAGACTTTCTGACATAAAACAATGGAGGAGTGTTGCAATTCTACTGTCTCTTAGTCCCATCAAAGCTCAAAAGCTATTAGACAAGGATCAGTAGCCCTGTGAGGTATCAAGAGATGAAATGCCCCCAAGTCATCACAATAGTAAGCAACTACTCAATCCCATGCCCATAATTTCCAGGCAAGAATTGCTATAAAATAAATATTAATCCTGAGAGGTCAACCCTTTCTCTCTGGTGTCCGCTAATATCTCAGTTTTAGCTATTACACAGAATTCTAATATAAAGATTTAGTTTTCTGTATTCCCTTCCTAGTGGACTCCTCTGGTTCAGAAGTTTCCCCTTCATAGTTCCTGGCAATTTGAACTGAGGGCTCAGTGGCTAAAGATCAAGAACCTACTTCAAAATCAGAATGTGGAAGAATTTGTTCCAGTTGGCAGAACACTAAGACAAAATTTCTGTGTCCTCCAAAACAGACGGTTTGCTATGCCAGCACTAGGCTCAATCTCCAGATTTGCTTTACATGAGAGAGAATTACTTACCAAGAAATACAAAATTTTTATGTCTTGTTTAGTATATCAGTTGATACTGAGAAATAACTTTTGGCACAGATTGAACACTTAATAAGGGATCATTGAAGGTAAAGAACAGAGCATCGAGAACTATACCCATCACTGAAAATGGTGACATTTTTATGCAGCTGTGAAATATTGTGTTGTTATCTGCAGGACACCTTAAGTTCTCTCTCTTGAGCTTGCCCTCTAGCATGAGACTTGCCTAAGACCAGCCCAAGACCAGCCTGAGGTCCTAGCAGCAGTGCCAGGGCTGGGTAGAACCCGTACATGGACAGTCTCTTGGCAGATCTTTAGCCATCATTGGCTTACAAGAACTCACCCTCAGTCTGGGCTGCTGTTCCCAGGAAGACCTTTATTAACATTAAGCCAGTTGGAGGTTGGTGTTTTGGTAGGCAATGACCAGTCAAGTTTTTTTCATAAATGGTCTGGGGGCCCATTACCTGGGGGCCAGAAATGTTCTGTGATGTGATATTTACTGCTGCAGGATGAGAAAATTACAATGGACTTTTGTACCAAGAACACCGGGGGTGGGGCTGGGGCTGGGGGTGGGGGAAGACTCCACCTTCAATGTCACTCTCACCATGACTGCCAAGAAGCTAATACTGCTGATGGGCAAAGAAGGTTTCCATGGTGGTTTGATCAACCAAACATGTTATGAAATGGGCTCCCTGTACTGATGCCCATCTATCCCCTCCCCCACTGCTCCATTTCACTTTTGCACTCCTTCTTTTCACACACACACACACACACACACACACACACACACACACACACACACCATTATTTTGGGACCATTACCCCATCTCCCTGTTTGCTACAAAAGCCACATTGGATTTTCATTGCTGGGAGCTGGGACTGGACAGACAGATACTTCCCCTTACCCCTACCCCTTCCTGTGTGTGTTTGGAGAAAAATTTTTTTTCCAGAATAAATAATAATAAAAAGATTTTGCTAACAACAAAATGAATGAATAAATTAATAAATTAATTCTCTTGATAAGCTTATACCACTCCTTGGGTGTAGTCAACCTCAACTTTCTTTTTAAGTGTCACCTGCTGCCCTTTGTATGGCTGGGCAAATGAGGTTCTGTTGTGTGGCATTTGAGTAGCTTGGGAGCTAGCACTAAGCACTAAGGCAGCCTTCGGTTTATGGTGCATTTGTTTTCTTTCTGCTGCCATGGCCAGTCCTAAACACATGGTCCTCTCAAGATCACCTCTTGAATGCTGAGATCACAGCTGTGCTGGTTAGTTTTTGTCAACTTGATACAAACCTAGACATGTCTGAGAAAAGGCAATTCCACTTGATGCCTCCCTTAGATTGACTTGCCGGTAGGTACGCTTGTAAAGGTTTTCTTGATTACTCATTAATGAGGGAGGACCCAGCCCACTGTGGGCATTGTCACCCCTGGGCAGGTGGTCCTGGGTTGTATAAGAAAGCAAGTTTGGTAAACCACAAGAGCAAGCCAGTAAACAGCACTCCCCCACGGCCGCTGCTTCAGTTCCTGCCTTCAGGTTCCTGACTTGCTCCCCTGCCCTGATTTCCTTTGATAATAGATGGTGATGTGGAAATAAGTGTAAGCCAAATGAACTTCTCCCAGAGTCACTTTCGGTCACAGAACTTATCGCAGCCATAGATAACAAACTGGAAAATATATGTGGTAGACGCTGCTCTTTTGAAAGTTGCCATTCCTGTTGGTCCTGATCTGTGAAGTGGAAGGATAAGGGGAAGAACTGTACATTGGCATCCCTTCAAGCTAAGAAGTTTGGATAGACTCAGTGACCCTTCAGAGTTGCTTTACTACAGCCCACACTTGGACAGCAATAATATCCAGCCCACATCCTAGGAATCACTGATGCCCTAGAGTGGGAATTTCTGGTTTCGTTGGAGACTCAGTTGAGTCATGTGATGTTTTCTGGAAACTGTCTTAGATTGTGCTGAAAACAGACGCATTGAATCTGCCTGAGGGAAGGGCATGTGATGTTTTGCTGGAGCAGATGCTTGATGTTTGGAAAAAGTATAAGTATAACCCAACAGACAGTGGACGATGCTCTTGCATGGCTTTCTTCACTGATCTTCTCCTGTCCTGGCTTTGTAGAGTGAAACGCACCAAAGAACTTCTGGTGGTGTTCCAGCTGCTTCTTGTCACTTCTGTGGATTTGTGGCAATTGGTGGAGCCTCACAGTTTCTTCTGGATCAAGCCACAGCTACTGATTCATGTTTGGTGTTTGCTGTGTGGACTGGACTGCTGACAATGAGATTTGGAATCACCCCAAAGAGCTATTTCTAAACAGCTCCACAACTCGCGTATCTGATTAACCTTTCTTTTCCTCTACCTCTTATGGGTGGTGGGCTAGAAGGGAGGTTGAAGCCTTAAAGAACCATAATTAAAGTAGGGTTTGAACAAATAAAGGCCTACAATGCTCAGTTAGAAACATTTGGAAAAGCCTTAAGGTGAACAAGAACAGATGATTATTAAACAGGCTCAACCCAAGCCAGCAGAATGGCGCTGAACTCGTTTTTATTTTACTTTGTTTTGGTTTTGTTCCTGTTTCTGTTCCAGGGTTAGCTCTGTCTCCCAAGCTACACAGGCTTAAACTTGCTGAAAAAGTTTGGCATAGTGAAGGGAAGTTTCAGGTATACATTAGTGATTCTGAAATAAAGTTTTAGTGTTTTAAAGGCTCTTAACATTATCATATCTCCTCCTTTTCAAAACATTTTTTTTACTAGAGTTTAGAATTCACAAAGTCACAAAAGGGTTGAAAACCATTTCTGTGGAGAAACATATGGGAAGATGCTTGGAGTTGGTAGAGAAGTATTCCAACCAGGAGAGCTGTGGCCTGGTGGTACTAGGCAATGCTAAGCAAGGATATGGCTTATGTATTTGTTTGAAGATCCACATGTCTCAGTAAGGAGACGTCTGCCAGGTGTCCTCTGTTGAAGGTCAATGGTTAATCTAGCAATGCTGGCCGGGAAGAAATTCAAATCAAAAGGGAAATATACAAACAAGTATTCAATCTTTTAAATCTTTGCTATGTAATTGAAGGAAAATATTTTGGTACTTAATCTAAATTTTAGCCAAGTCATGAATTGCAGAATGCATTTGCTCAATAAAGGGTTAAGGCTACCATTTTTTCAGTCTCTGAAGGCAAACCTGGTATCATGATAATATCACTAAATACTCATCGAAGTCTTCAAGAATGGCACCATGGAAGTTTTGTTAAAGACATCTCTCTGTCATGGTGTATCACAGTGAAGTGGTGGTTGCTACTCTTAACTGAAGGAGACATTTTAGAAGTGTTCCCTCCTTTGGTCTGAGATGTCTCTCTCCTCCACTCTCTCTATAGCACCCAATTCTTCTCTTAAAAATTATTTATTAATTTTATTTGTATGTAGAAGTCTGTATGTGTACTTCATATTACAGTTACCAATAGAGACTGGAAGAGGACATCAGATCTCCTGTAATGGGAGTTAGAGGTTGTGAGCTGCCTCATGTGGGTGCTCGCTGGGAACTGAACCCAGATCATCTGCAAGAACAACCAGGGCTCTTAACTACTGAGCCATCTCTCAGAGCCCCACAAACTCCCTTTCTTATCTAGACCCTCTGGCCAGACAACCAGCGCTTGGTCACTGTCTTAAGAAGATGCCATTAATAAATGTTCTTGGAGGCATATTGAGATCGGAGAAAGGCCGTATTGTCTTGTGTGTATCCATTAGTTCCTTGCCACAGAGCATTTTCTTCATTGTCCTCCCAGATCTCAAGGGCAAGGAGGAAACAAGGTGTGATGTGGGTGTGGGGACGAGGCAGAGTAGAGAAGCCACCCTAGCTGGGGGAAGAAGGGGGAACCAGTACATTCTGAGCAGCCTAAAAATGTCAGCCTTGGGAAGACAGGCTCTGACTGAGTAGGGAGACAGGTGGTGATCCGGTGGTTGGCCAAAGGCACCCTGACACAGGCCTCAAGCTTCCCTGGTATTCCTGTACTCTAACAGGGAGTTCACATGGGAAAACACGATTGTTTCTCTGGAGTCCGGCAGAGGGCGCTGTTGCCCAACACACGCTACACTCAAATTCAAAACCATTTCTCAGTTGGGTAAAAAAATCTCCCCTTCCTATCCCCATTCGTGGAAATTCATCTATCGAGCAGATTGATTTCCCCAGCTCTCTTGTGAGCTGTGATGGAGATGTCTGTTCTTGACAGAATCTCTGCTGAGTACATGCTGCAGCAGAGTGGATGTCATCACTGTAGTTGAGACCAAAGAGATGCCTAGGAGAAGAATACTATTTTACGTCTATAGGATGCACATGAGTCTTGTATACAGGATGCATGTGAGTCTTGCTATAGGAGGCCCAATATGCAAACACTTTCACACATGTGAAAGAAGTTTGGAAGTAAGCACCAGGAAAGTTAGAGCAACAACAGAGAACGCACACAAGCAACGTGGGAGTCCTTGAGTGAAAAGTCCTACATAGAGTCCCCTTCACAGTGTCTCTTTCTTTGATTCCAGCCAAAGCCCTTTGGGAAAAAGAGGTTGAACATGCCCAGAACTGAATTATCCACTCTCTTGATGCTACAGCTGTACATACTCAGAACTGAGTTATCTACTATCTTCCATTATTCTCATGACTGCTCTTGTTCTGTTTCAGTCTTCACAACATTCTCCACAAGTCTGGGCTAAATGTGCCAAGGAATGTGGTTGGCACCTTTCCTCTTTGACCCAGGGACCCACAACAAGCTGGGTCAGCACTGTACATCTTAAACTGAGTATGCCTAGGAATATGCTCCAGTGGTCTTAATCCATTCCATGTAATAAACCCCTCTCCACACTCTCCTATGGTTGTGTTGATTGGCTTTGCACTCACTGAGAAATCATGGTGTTCAGTTATCCCCTACCAAGGTCTTGATTGGGCAGGTTGGGCAAGCCTTGACTTATCACAAATGGCTCTATCAGCTCCTGGCATCATTATGGCTGCCATGTACTAGGTTAGGTGTCTAGAAATGTTGTTGCCTCATAGCTATAAAATTTATTTTTATTAAGATTTATTAAGAAATGAATACATTTCATATCAGGTTGTTCATGCGGCACTAAATAATAACTATTTTAAATCATTAGAAAGAAACTCATGCAAATGAGCTTTTTGTGACAAAAGCTAAATAATGGTCAGAGGCAATTTAGATTTGGCCACGGGGCCCACAGCAGGTGCCAGTGTTTAGGGTTCTTTTAACTCAGATTCCCCCAGGAGAGACCAGCAGTGGCATGCCATGTCAGTTTCAGACTGGGTTCCTTACAGATCTGGAGAACAGTACTGAGGAGTAGAAGTTTGAGGAAATGGTTGAAACTTTACATATTCTGAATGCAGAACCAGAGAAGCTTTGGAGCCAGGCATAGCTTAATGGCTGAATCCTAATCACTGTTCTATTGCTGTGAAGAGACACCATGACCATGACAACTCTTATACAAGACAGCATTTGACTAGGGGCTCACTTACAGTTTCAGAGGCTTAGTCCATTATTATCATGGGTAACATGGTGGCCATGCATGATTCTGGAGCAGAAGCTAAGGGCTATGTCCTACATCCTGATTTGCAGGCAGAGAGGGAGAGAGAGAGGACAGACAAAGAAACACATACACACACACACACACACACACACACAGAGACAGAGACAGTGACAGTGACAGAGACAGACAGAGACAGAGAGACAGAGACAGAGACAGACAGATCCTCCTAATCCTTCTAGTTCTTTCAAATAATGCAATTCTCTGGTGACTAAGCATATATATGAGCCTATAGGGGTGGACATTCTTTTTCAGACGACCTACCACAGGCTGTTTGAGCAGTTTTAAATCCCATTTTCTTATGCATATGAAACTCAGCATGAGCAGATGTTGAAGAAAGTCTCCAAATATAAAGAAGGAAATGAGAAAACAGACTCTCCAAAGCCTCCCTCCAACAAACCCCAGTGAAAGAAGACATTGGGTAGTTCAAGTCACTATCTGTGAGGACACAGATGTGAGCAGTGGAAGAGAAACTAAGGTCTCCATTTCCAGCTGGGTATCTGATCTGTCCTCTGACCAACTGCAGAGCATCCTTCTGCCACCAGAATCTCGCTCTGGACTCCTCTCACATCTTTGGTCCTCGAGAAAGAAGTAAGACAAAGCACACAGACCATAGTGTAGAGAAGAAGCAGTTTATTACTCAAAGGTGAGAGTGTACCATGGCCAACAGGCAGTTGTCATTGGCCAATTGCCTATCCATATTTTGTGCAACCTGCGTGCCATTTCTAATGGCTCTGGAACAGACAGCTTTCCTGGGTCGGAGTGTTTCTTCTCCTGATAGCAGGACCATTTGGACTAACTCTTGGATAGTGTCCTTGTTATTTCCAGAAATCCTCCAGCTATATCATAATTTCACAATTAGACAATTGTTGGTTCTGTTCCAGCAGTTCAGAGCATCCTGTTTCTATCTAGGGACAGAGAAATGACTCAGATCCAGACTTTGAACCAGCAACCAGAGCCATTCAGCACCGGGTTCTACAAGCTATTGCTTATGAGGGAAGGGACATCCCTAGTGGCCTCCAAGCCTGCAAATACCTACCCAGTGTCCTATGCCTTTGTGTCTGCTGCCAGAACCATGATAGCATTTAATCTCTAACCACTTAGCAATCACTTTGTATCTCCAAATTGTATAGACTTTGTAACCCCTTTATTGGGTTCTGGGCACACACAGTGAAGCACTTTTTCATTAATAAAACAAACAAACAAACAAACAAGCAGTTGTTCAACTCAGTGCAGAGTGTCTCTTTTTCTCTTTCTTCCCCACCCTAGGCTAAGCTAAAGTGACTTTAAGTGGCTGATCTTCTTGCCTTCACTCCTCAGTGCCAGGATTACAGGTGAACACCAGCATTCCTGGGTTATGAGTTATTAAAAGCTTTAAGCAGTGCTGGGCATCAAACCCAAGGCTTGATCTGTACTGAGCAAGCATGCTACCAACTGAGCTACATCCCACCCTGAAGTTTACTTCTTCTCTGCCATCAGCAACACTGATTCACTTTATTCCTTGGGCCAGTTTTCTAGGTGCCTTGATGTTTCAATATGTCACATCTTAGCCAATGTCCAAGACTGTTCCCTCAAATTAATGTAATACTTTTTTTTTTTTAAGAGCAGGTTAGAGGTATAGTACATGTATGTGCTGGACAGTCTTATGTCAACTTGATATAAGCTAAAGTCATCTGAGAGGAGGGAATCTCAATAAAGAAAATGCCTCCGTAAGATTGGGCTTTTTCTTAATTAGTGATTGGTGGGTGAGGGCCCAGTCCATTGTGTTTGATGCCATCCTTGGAGGTCCTGGGTTCTATAAGAATGCAGGCTGAGCAAGCCAGGGGGAGCAATCCAGCAAGCAGCACTCCTCCATGACCTGTGCATCAGGTCTTGTCTCTAGGTTCCTACCCTGTGTGAGTTCCTGTTCTGACTTCCTTCAATCATGAACTACAACACAGAAATAAAGACAACATGTTTTATCACAGAAATAGTAAACCCTACCTAAGATATCCTACCCATGATTTTGCTAATACATCTCCCAAATTGTAAAGAATGCTGGTTTTGTGTTGATTCAGATTGTAAGATTTATTTTTGCTGTTCAGGTTCATAGCTTGAAACTCACCAAAGAAAGCAATGTATACAGTCTTTCTATTGAGAAAAAAGGGAAACATGGGAGGGGTTGGAGGAGGGGACATGGGAGGGGCTGGAGGGGGAAGAGTGAGGGGGAAAGTGATGTAATTAACTTTTAATAAAATTGTAAAATAGGAGAAAAGGAATATATAGTGCTATTTATTTCATTATGGCAGTTATTCAAATTAAACTCAATATTTAGGGCAATTTCCATTAACTTCTTTGGAGAGCTTTATGTAAATATTTCATTTCTTAAAATGTTGGTGATAGGTGTTGATTGCACAAATATGTACAAAAAACAGATGCTAAATTATCAAATACATAAATGCTCCTGTTGTGTTCCCGAGTGTGTAATGAAGGAGTGAAATGAACATTTTAATCATATCTCTATTAAAAATATAACAAAAGAAAAATTCAGTAGGAATAATATTGTATGTTGCTTAGCCTTAAACGCACCAACAAACTTTATGGTCCACAGACTCCTCATATGCTGTGTTGTGTGCACAGAAATCTTAAGATTGATTCAAGTAAAGTAAGCTGAGAGGCTTCAAGGCAGGCCCTGGAGTCTAACCATGATTACTAGCTTGTTGCTGGCTGAATATTCTTAGTATTGGACTGTCTTACGATAGGAGTCTATTTTTCATATCCCATTTAGAAACTAGGCTATGAGACATTTGCTATCTATCCTGGGTGAAAGGCACTCTGCTGCAGTTCTGCAGCTGATCTACCTGACTGAGTGGCTTCTACAGCCTCCAGTTAGCACCTCACAGTGACACAGAGGGAGGCTAGGTAAAGCCTCCTCAGCAGGGAATTGTGCTTCTCTAAGTTAAAGCCTTAGAAAAGGGGAGGGGGACTTATCTCTGCCCTTTGTTTTCAGTACTTGTGTGACATGGCAAAAAAAGCTCACTGTGAGTCTGCCCATAAATTCAGAATGCCTATGTACACATACACTAGGAGCAATTATCTGGCTTAACACTCACCATTTGTCATTGGCTTGCAGGGTCATGGGAAGTTTAAGACTATAACTAAGTCATTCTTGAAGTTTGTTTAGACAAATTCAGTCACTATCTTATCTTCCCCTTTTTGCACTTAGGATCCTGTGGTGTATATTGTCTTTATGACCTTCGAATAATGGTTTCTGTAACCTCTTAGAATGTGCCCTAAGTTTTAGAAGTTTGCTGTTATCTCAGAAGCAATTAAGCAGTCCTGTTATATGAGGAACTCGAATGTTTCTGTGGGATATTGTCGTTTGGAAACAATGGTAACCCTTGCATGTTAGATGTTTTTGCAGAATAAACACTCTTTGCCTTTTGCATACTATCTGAGTCTGGAGTCTTCCCTCAGAAATGTTCTGACTCTTTCAATGCCTTTCTTTCTTTCTTTTTTTCTTTCTTTCTTTCTTTCCCTTTCTTTCTTTCTTTCTTTCTTTTCCTTTCTTTCTTTCTTTGTGAGTTTCAAAGCTCTGTATCTGGGAAAGAGTTAAGAAATGTATTGGAGTGAACAGTTAGAAGTTTTGCTGATCCTGGGTTTAATCCTTCAGGTTTAGTTTCTTTAGGCTACTCAATAAATCCCATAGGTCTATGTCCGATTTTAATTCTGTTAAATGCATCTGCTACTTTAGAACGTGGATTAGTGTGCCTGTTTCCTTTTAAACGTGTGCAATGACTTTGCTGGTGGAGTAACAGGTTTGTAAAACCTTTCATAAACAATATAAAGCAAAACTCCCAAACTCCACCAACTGAATTTGCTCTTTGAAGATCATATGAGCAGAGGAATAAACCTAGCAGACATGGTTGGAGCCACCTCAGGTCTCCTGAAGGCCTCTCAGTCTTCCTTCACTCTTCCTGAGGACATTCTTTTAGTTTTTAAATTCTTCTCTCATATATTACATCCCTGCCACAGTTTCCCCTCCCTCCACTCCTTCTTTTCTCCCCTGGCATCTCACCTCTCCCCCAGATCCACTCCTCCTCCATTTCCCTTTAGAAACAAGCAGCCTCCTACGGATAACAACAGAACACAGCATAACACATTACAATAAGACAAGGCACAAACCCTCACATCAGGGTACCAAGAGTCAGGGGCACTCCCACTGTCAGGAGTCCCACAAGAACACCAAGCTTCACAACAATAATATACATGCAGAGGACCAGGTCCAGAGCCATGTGGGTTCCCTGGTTGCTGCTTCAGTCTCTGTGAGACCCTAGGAACCCTGATTAATGGATTCTGCTGATTGTTTTCTTAGTGGCAGGTCCTTTCCTAGGCCTCAGACAAGCTAGAAGAGACAACAGATTCTCTTGACCAGGCTGTTCACAGTGAGACATAACCCCTCTTTTATCCCTCCTTAAAAGGAAGCTTGCTTAACTCCTCTGACCACCTATTTCCATGTAAAGAAGCCTTCCTACTAACTTCCGATGTGGAGATTATTGTGAACCTGACCACCACGCAACTTTTCCTTAGGGCTGCAGTTGTGAGCACATCTGTTTCCTTTCTACCACCATTGCAAACTAGCATACAGCAGCAGGTCACACACTGAGGGCCAAGATCAGATGAAAGCTGTGGAGAAATCCTTTCAATGACCTGTGCAGACAGCAGCTAAGCCATAAAACATTGCCCACAAGCCTATTGGAGAATCTTATGCTAGGTACCACACTCTTTTGCTCAGGCTTAAATCCTAAAAGAGCCACCTTTATCAGGTATCTGGTGGCGGCAGCTTCTTTATTTCTATCAAGTGAGCAAAAGAATGTTGAGCTGATTAAGAGTGAATCAGCTCAGCCACTTTGCGACTCCCAGCAAGACGCTCACTACTGATTTCTGGTTCTTTCTTTGCTAAAAGCAGAGCTAGGCTAACAGTGCTGCGCCCCTGCTCGAAGGCTGCCCAGTGCTCAGCCTTTTCTGAGCTCTTCCTGACTTTACAGCCTGCTTTGCCTGTTCAAGTACCCCATTCCCTTGCTCCTGACATCACAGAGGCCTTGGAACAATTCCTGGTGTGACTGGTGTGCAAAACCCTTTCCAACCCTAAATCACACCTCTCTCCAAATCAGGTAATGCTAAAATGTTCCCCGGAATGGAGAGACCTACATGTATCTCTTTACAGACCTCTTTTTGAGCCTTTCAAGCTCACATCAAACATCACAAATGTCAAGAAAATAGCACACTTTAATTTTTTTTTTATTAGACAATACGTTTTGACTTATGACTTTCTTTCTTTTTCCCCCTGTGACAATAAAATAGTTCATGTGACCATTTCTACTTTGGAACATGTCAGTCAGGGTGACCTGAATTCCTCATCCTGGGGCATGGTTGTTCATATGTGACTTGGAATAAAATGTTTTTGTTTTTTCATTCCCGAATAGCTAACCATGTTTTACATTAATCTTCCTATCTGTTTGTTCCAGAGCTGTACAGTGTGTTCAGTCTGTAAGTTGCTCACCATCCTGTTTTCTCACTTTCTTGTGGCTAAGGGTCTCAGAGGAGCCAACTATTCAGCATGCTCTCTACCCACCAAGGTGAGACCTGGAATAGACAACCCCATCTCTGAGCCTGAGTGTCTGAATGTTGAGACCCCAGCTGTGGAGTAACTCGGTTGACATTGCTCTTCAGAAGCAAAGGGCCCTGCTTAATGAAAAGGTTCTCAGTTTTTAACAAGTAAGCCAGCATGTGCACTTTTCTTCTCCTTACTCCGGGGGATAGAATGAATCTTGCAGCTGTTCCTCTCATTCCAGCAGAGTGGGATTCACAGATGAGCTGTGGAGAGTGGCTTGGCTGCACTACTAGCTAGAGGACTGCTATGTGGCCTGTGGTCAAGTTAGAAGCAGCAGCTGGGATTTGCATTTAGGAACTGACTTGATGGTGATGGTCGGAGTCCAGAAAGTCTGTTTGTATGAAGGCATCCTTTTCAGACTTTAATGGCTGCCTTCCATGATAGAAAAGGCTGGAACAAAGGGGCCTAGGTTACTAGGAGTGCCTTAACTTACTAGAGTTATATATAACCCTCTTTTTCAGATCCTGTGGGTTGTTGGGAATAGTCAAAGGGCAGTGGTCTGTGGAAGAAGTCACTGAGCTGGGCTCTGACCACAAAGCAGGGTCCCTTTTCATAAGAACTCTACAGGAGGGAAACCACAAACAGAAAGAGACTTTATTATCCTACATATTTGGGTCCATTTTGAGGCAGACTAGCCTTTAATTTTCATGTAAGCCAAACATTCAACCAATGCTCAGTCTACATATTTTAGGGCAGTAGTTGCCACTTTCAAATGTTAGAAAGACTCTAAGAAAATCAGTCTGCAGATAACTACCATATCCTTATTGTATTAGTGAGGGTTTCATAGAGGAACAGAACTGATATGCTATATGTACACATACATACACACACACATAAATACATACATACATATACACATGCATACA
>JADRCH010000047.1:6603011-6659519 GCA_019843965.1 Rhynchomys soricoides
AAATACATACATACATATACACATGCATACACAGACACATACATACACACATACATTTACACATGTATACATATATACACATATATACATACATACACATATACCTACATATACATTTGCACACATACACACACACACACATATATGTACATACTTATTTAGTATATAAAAACGGTATGTATTAGGTAGGTTCACAGGATATGGTCTTGGTAGTTCAGGAATAGCTGTCTCTACACTGAAAAGGCTGAGAGCCCACAGCTGCTCAGAACATGAGTCTGGATGCCTTAGCCATCCCAATATGATGTTGAATCTAGAACAGTGGTTCTCAACCTGTGGGTTGAGACCCCTTTCGGTATCGTTAGCACGGCACTGAGCTCTGTATCGGCTCCTTAGAGGTGGACAGCACAAGAAAGCTGATGCATCTGCTGTGCGTTGGGCACACTAAAATTTTTTTCTGCAGTGAGAGGCATCAGATTGCCATTATTGCCAGAATTCCACATCAGAAAGACAAAACTCACAGCAATATAAACAACTCAATGAGATTGAATAGATGGAGCAGATACACCACCTCAATTGGCTTGAACATGCATAGGGATGCAGCTGTCCATATGTAAAAATACTTAATGTATTTGTTGGTGACACTCAAGTGCCAACTCCTGGAGTGCAGTCATAGTGGGGTCTGGGGGATAGAAATGGCTTTCTAATGAAAAGGAAAACTGTACAGAAGCCAATTTTTCATTCCCAGCTTCTTATCAGACTTGGATATAAAATAGTATTCTCAAAAACTTTTCTTTGTTGATGTTCGCTGACTATATAGATCTGTGCCTGTGAGACCTGGGATCTAAGGACCTGCAAGAAGGCAGGGGGCAGACTACAGTCTCATGCTGTAGCCAACCTTAATTGAGTTTTAGTGTACTTTTATATGTGAATGTAACAAAGAAAGCAATGGTCCAGGGAATGTTGATTTCAGAAAAACATGATAAAAACATGTAAATGAATGTCAGTAAGCACACACTAAATGTCATCAGAGCAGCCCTTCCCTAGAACTTTTTCCAATGCCAACAAGAATAAGCATATCTTATGAATTTAATAGCAGTATTTGTCACAGGAGGCATGAAATCACAACTAGGAACAATCCAGGGGACAAAATGAACTTGAGGTAAAAAAGTCCTTCTGTCTTTTTTCCTGGAGCCTGTCTCACAGGTCCCCAAGCCATTGTTCACTATGCATTATTCTTTTGACCATGTTCCAACATTTCTTGATCTAGATAACACATAGTTTTGGAAAATTCTTTGGCTGTTGTTATTTGGCTCACATTTAGCCACTGACCTGGGTGTTGTGCTCAGAAATGTAACAGCAGGCTACTCTGTTCACTCCTCAGTTTGTTTCAAGCCTACAGCAGAGTGTAGGGCCACATGGCACACTGGATTGGGGGATTAGTGAGCTGGCTCACTTATAATTCAGTAGCTTTGCCAGAGTTCCCACGAACTGTACTTAGATCTTAACTCTCACATCCAACCATGTTTCCTGTGTTTCTACTGAAAGCAGAGGAAACTTCTATCTTGCTCCTAAGTAAAGCATGCAAGAGAAGCAAAAGAGATAAGAAGAGCCCATGGTAGAGGTCAGAATTGGTTGACAGGGGCCTGTAGGCAGCCAAGACCTAAGAGGATCACCTGATCCTCCCAGGTCCCAGTAGGATGCAGAAAAATACTCAAGTATATTCTGTGTTTTCCCCAAACCATGTCTTTACTCGAGTCTGTAGGAATAAAGTTACTCCCTAGAACTTATTTGTCACCTATGGAAAAATAACTGGAAAAAGTAAATGGAAGTTGTTCATACTTTAAATGGTTGAATTATTGCTATGTTAACTACACAGATACTATGTCAGCACTGTCATTCCCAGGCTGAAAGAAGAAAGCAGTTTCAAGATATAATTTAGAGCAGTGAGATGGCTCAGAGGGTCCAGGTGATTGTCTTCTAGCCTACAATCTAAGTTTCTTTCTGGGGACCCACATGGTAGAGAACCAACTTCCAAAATTATCTTCTGCCTATCACAGGTGTCCTATGACTGACCCCACTCCCCAGTAAAACTGTAATAGTATTTTCAAGAAAGATAAAAATTTAACTTGGAACTGAATTAAGAAGGTGAAGTTTTATCACTTTGACATTTTTGTATTATACACACAGACACAAACACACAGGGCATGTCCACACACACACACACACAAATACATACAAACATACAAATGCATGCATGCATGCATGCATGCACACATGCACACACATGCATGCACATGTCCGCACACACTGTACTTAGTGTATAATACCTTTGTTCATTTGATGCTCATGAGCATCTAGCCATGTCAATGCTTCCCATTTTCATATATATATATTTTCATATTTCATACATATTATATATATAATATATATATATATATTATTAGCGGAATGGCTGTGCTAACAAGTGTTCATTCCATTCCTTGCCTTCATTGGATATCCCCTGGGAATGAAGCAGCTCCTTAATTACCTGTATCGCTTATCAAGTGACATCATCCATCTTTGGAACAGCAATGGTCTAGTGAGTCCTACACACACATGCACACACACACACATGCACACACACACACACGCACACTGCCTCTGACTTCCTTTGCTATATCTCTCTGTCTTACTAACTTAAAAGTCCATCTTATCCCTGGGTTTTCATCTAGAGAAAAATTTATTCCTATTCTTGGCTAATGGATTTTATGAATCTTTGGAACTTATTATGCTTAAGACTTACAGGGAATAGTGATTCAGAGCCATCTGCACCACAGATTTCAGTGGGAGCCCTGGGGGGAGAGAGGGAACATGAAGGATGAGATGGTATTATGTGTGGTGAGCAGAGGGACTGCTGTGTTGTCTTTGAGAAGACAAGCATGAAGGTCTGGCCATAGACTAAGCCATTGTAGTGGAGGACACTGACAGATGTTCAGGGTCTATCTGGAGAGGGAAGCCCATGGAAGTCCAAGGGTTCAGACATTTCCATGGAGTGGTGACAGGATCTTGATGTACATCTACCTGGCATGGTGGCAGATGCCTTTAATCACAGTAGCCTTTGGGAGGCAGAGGTAGGCAGATCTCTGTGAGCTCAAGTCCAGACTACTGTATGTAATGAGTTCTAGAACAGCCTGGGTTTATGTAGAGAGAAGGAGGAGGAGGATGAAGAGAGAGAGAGAGAGAGAGAGAGAGAGAGAGAGAGAGAGAGAGAACGTCCCTTTGAGAAAACAGATGGCATGGCATCTTTGTTGGCTTTAGTGTCCTTAGTGCCTAGACAAAGAAAACCTAGGATATTAAAGTATCATTCAGTATCCGTCCACTGAACTGGTTGAATAAGTGATATTGATTACAGAGAGTTATATTCCAGCATATAAAATGTGAGGTGAAATGCTAGCACATCAGAAGGTCATGGACCCCCCTCTTTGAAGGGGACATTTCCGGAAGCCTTGGAGCATGAGTGAAGGTTTATGTCATGATTTTATTTGTCTAGGAGATGGTTTCACTTGCTTTGCCAGGTGGAGGTAAGATATTACTGTGACAGTTATCTTTATATGAGATTAAAATTTAAATCAGAGCTTGTGCTCCATAATGTGGAGTACACAAACAACTGAGAACCTTAATATAAAGACTGAGGTCTCCTTCTGTGGAGGAATTCTGCTTCTAGAATGTCCTTGACTTTAACTATAATAGTGACATTTGAGTCTTCAGGTGGACAGACCATTACTTGAAATTTCACTCACTAGCCCACATAATCACATAATAGATTCTTAAAATTAAATCCCACTATACATACTAGTTTTGTACACTGCCTTATTAAGCTTAGATTTTAGGGTAAAGAGACACCTCATAATGATCAGTGGGTGGTGGTCTCAGTGTAGCAATGGCAGCAGACAAGGCAAGGTATCTGAGCTACCGACAGTTTGCCTCACACCTTACATGCTGGGGCATAACTCTCTGTGAACAGTATCTGCCATTCCTTCACTTGGTAATTATTTATCAAACATGCTATATGTCAAGTATTAATGGTCAAAAATTTCATATAAACTACCTTGTATTGATTTAAAATTCTGGGCTGAAGAGATGCTTCAGTGGTTTTTGCCACCAAATCCAATGATCTGAGATGAATCTCCAGAAACCACATAGTGGACGAGGAGAACTGTGTATCACAAGTTGTACTTTGACTTCCATACCTGTGCTGTGACATGTGTGTACATATGTGCACACACACACACACACACACACACACACACACACTACCCTAGTCCCTTGCTTATCAGTAATCACAATTGTTCTTTGCTCCCACAGGAAGTTAGCTACTTGAAAACTAGGCACAGTGCAAAAGAGGGAGGCCTAGACTCTGGTAATATGAGGGGATCACAAAGGCCCTAATAAATGTGGGCTAATCTGAAAAGCCAGAGAGTAAAGTCATCTGAAATGATGAAATATTTACACAAGAGGCCCCTGTAGGAAATGAAGACTCATGGCCTATTCACAGATCATGTCTTTAGAACTGTGGTCGTTTGTTGTCAAGTTAGAACCCCAAGTCTGTCTTGTTCTAGGGAGATGGAAGGCCTGCAAGCCAGAGGGTATGGTGGTTACAGTGGACATGGACATGGAACATGTTGGAACCTGGGCTGCTAGGACTTTAACAATGTCCTGGGCTTTTTGTGGGCCATATTTTGAGCCAAGTTGTGTCCCTTCAGTACACACATGCCGAAGCCCTAACCCCACAACTGCAGAGTGACCGTATCTCTTACAGAGGAGATGGGAACTGAATACTTATATGTCCCCATAGCTTTTGAGATCATAGCTACTAAAGCAATGATAGCAGGATTTAGTTCCCTTGGGAGGATATCATGTCTTTAGAGTGGAGTTCTCATGAGAATCATGACCTCCTAAACATGAATTGTCTCTGAACTAGAAAAAAGGCCCTGACATTTGAAATAAAGCCACCCCACCTCTGGCATTTCTTATAATCTTCCAAACAGACTAAAGCATGAGGTAGTGAATAGTGTAGATCTAATCCAGGATGACTGGGGTCCTGATAAGAAATGCCGACACCATATTCAGCTTTTCCTCGGATTTTCTGCATCCAATCAAAAACTTTGCTCTAACCTCATTCATATAACCAAAGCCTTGTTTTTAACGTTCACTATGAATCCTGGAGGAGAGGGATTTATTGTGGTCAGTCAGTTCGATGTCGGACATTTGGTTCCCAGGAAGATAGCACTGGATATCTTTGTGACCATCTTCCTGAGGATTCAATCATTCATAAAAATTTCAGTCATTCAAAGTTTATCCAGTGAAAGCTATTACTGTGCTAACTTCTAGGTAAACAAAATGCACAGAATGAATTTCAGGCCTAAGTGAACTTATTAATTCGTGTGTCTATACTCACAATATAATATACCACGACTGCAGATACAACAAAGTATAGTGCCCACACAGGGAAAATGAGTGAAATATGCCCATGCTGTAACCCAAAGAGAACAGAATAGGATCTTGCATATGTTTGAGATGGTTTTCTCCCAACAATGACTATTTGCATTGAACAGTCGACTGCATTGCACTTACCTGAAGACTATGTTCTACAGCTTAGCACATTGCCTTAGCTTTAAGCTGCCTCCTAAAGAAAGCAGGGAAACACAGAGAGAGCTTGCTTGGTGGTTAATGTTTCTATCCCCTCCCTGCTCCAGTATGCACCAAGTGTCAGCCAAACCTTGCTCGACAGCCCATCATTTGTCTTACTCAGGCTTCTCTGTCTGGGTTTGAGGCTATCATATTTTGATGAGGAGGACATTTCTCCGGCATCCTTTAGTCTGCCAGTGTGCTGAGTGGCAGCCCAGTGCACCATGGAACCAAGGTGTGGTTAAATATGTTAATCTTAGCAGGAACTCATGGGAAGTCACTAAATAGCTCTGGCTTGTTCCTCGCCCCTTCAGCTTCTCCTTCCCCATGTAGCTCTTCACACCCCTTTTTCTTTCTGACTTTCTATCCAGCACACTGAAAATCAACAGCTTTGAGATAATGCTGACAAAACCCCAGTTTGCAAAAAGCATGTGATTTTTAGACACCATCAGAGAAGATGAGCAAAGGTCACAGGTGAGCATCACACTTCAAATGACAAGTAGTCCCAGTTGGTATCCAGAGAGGGAAAAAGGATCAGAAAGCAAGTCCTGCTGTGACACCCAGGGGATTCATGGGTCCTGTTCTTCAGGCTGTAGCAGGGTCTGCAAACCTGCCCACACACCCCTGACCAGACTGAGCACTGAGATCAAGATTATCCAGATCTAGAACTTAGGAAACCAAGGAGCTGAAGCAAGGAGACTTCCTGTCCACTGAGCCCAAGTGTTTTGTCCAAATGGCTCTTTTCTGGAAGACCCAGTGTCCTTGAGATTTTACAGTGGGAAGGAAGTGCTTATTCTGCCCCTTGAGGAGGTCCTAGTTTTAGGGGATCCTGTTATCTCTGAATAAGGTTGGCCACCTTTGCTTTTTCCTGGTGCTGCATCTGGATTTTGTTTATGCTAGAGAGGGCCTCTTATTCTTGATGAACCACGTCCCCAGTCCAAGTCAGCCACCTTTTAATGTAAGCTCCTGGCCTCCAGCCTACCTCACTGCTGCAAAGCCAGGTTTCATGGGCTCTGAGAAACTAACCCTCATTATAAAAAAAGATCATCTAATAAAGAATATTTCCTTTGCAAAGAAATACTTATAAGACACATTTAGAGTCTATTTGCTGAAGAGTTTATCTTTCTGGAGAATGGATTCTAATAAGAATTACAGAGCATGTGCTGGGAAGGATGAACAGTAAAGAGATGTCTTACATGTATTTAGGCAGGCACGTGACAGGAAAGAGGAAGAATGTCCCTCTGCATAATCTGTCCCCATGTAAACTATTTCCTGGAAAACAAAGTCCCATATCTAAAACTCCTAAAATTTACAAGCTCATGGTTGCTTTTCTCTTCTGTTGACTGTCTTACACACATTCATCCTTAGTGACTCTGAGTCCCACTGGCAACAAACCATCAATGTTGTTTTTGGTTATTCTTTAGTTCATCTTGACCAAAATATCAATGATTCAACAAGGCTCCAACCATTCCTGTGCCACCTGTTCACTGACTGTTTCATATACTGTGAAGGCTGGCTGTTTTGCAGAGTGTTAGTTTGCACCACTGTGGCTTGACAGTTTCAGAGGAAACATGTTAGTAGATATAAAATTGAAAAGTTTAAAGCTTAAGACCAAGCATATCCCCAGAAGTTCAAGAAAATTTCTAAAAGTTTTCAACGTTAAAAGACATTATTTGTTTTTATTATTAATCATGTGTAGGTATAGGTATCTGTATATGGATGTGTTTATGTGAGTACAGATGCCCCCCCTGGAAGACCAGAAATGTGGAATTACTTGAAGCTGGAGTTATATCCATGAGTCATATGATGTGGGTGCTGGCAACTAAATTCAGGTCCTCTGCAAGAGCAGTAAGTGTTCTTAACCACTGAGGAATCTCCAGCCCCACACCAGTTTTATAAGTTTTAATGAACAACCAAAGGTCCACATTTGTCTTCTTGCCCTTGTCCATATTCATTAAAAGGGAGAATTAAAGTGTAATTTTACTTTTTGTCTGTTCTTGTCAAATTGGTACTTATCCTTGTTAATTTTTCTGTCTGAATAATATCTCTAATTTAAAAAAATGTATCTTCTAGATGGATCATGTCATTAGAATACAAAAGTCATGCCCACATTAGGTAAGGATATTATACAGCCTCAAATGATGTTTTTAAAAGTATCCAGAAAGGTAAACAAAGACCCCAGTACCCATGCGGTATTATTCACAGGCAGTCCAAGACAAGAAGGAAAAATGAGTACAAACAAAGGAAGAGAAAGCTCAAGGATGGCATCATGATTGTCCTCAGCTTCCGTCTTTCCTCCTTCCCCTAATGTGAGGTCTGTTCTGTAATTATACACAGTGCCCTGGAAACTAACTCATCATAACTGCACAATTTTCTATTAAAGCAGAGGATCAAACCAAATTTTGATTTTTGCAAACTAACCAATATTTTCTGGAACCAAGAAAAATGTATCTCCCCCCCCCCACCATAGAGTGAGTGGTGCTTAGGCAGAGGCTTGGTTGTGTGCATAATTAGGCTCCATCCTAATCCACTGCCATGGCTGAGGAAGGCATTGCTGTTGGATGCATAATGGATGTTAATACCAAACTTATAGAGGTGCTGAAGACCACCCTCATATCTGATGGTCTAGCACATGGAACTCACAAAGCTGTGAAAAGCTTACAAAAGCACCGGGCTCATATTTGCAATTACAACCAATTGTGAGAAGCATTGCTAAGTGAAATGTCATATGTGCATGTCAGTAGGTGGGAGGCCATTGTACTGAACATAAAATCAGTCTATTCGAGGGTGATAACAATAAGGCTGGGATGATGAGCAGGTGTTTGCAAAAATGATTGACAAAGGAAACCCATAAAGTGGTTGAGTACATACAGTGTTTGCTAAATGGTTAAGGCCTATGGTAAAGAATCTCAGGCCAAGCATGCCATCAAAGAGTAAATCAAGTGCAATAAATGAACAGATTTTTTAAAAAATAAGCTCTGAGATGGCCAGATGGCCATGAGAATGAATGGTAATCTGCAACTGATGGAAATGGGGAGGTGGGGTGGCATCTCAAGGATAATGACAGAGATCTGAGATAGGGAAGGTGCCCAAGAATCAATGGGGGTGACTAGCTGTGACTCACAGCATTGAGGATATGGAATCTGAGGAGGCTACCTCCTATAGCCAGGCAGGAACCCAAGTGGAGCAACAGGGATACCAACCAACCCACAAAATGTTTGACCCAAAATTTATCCTATCTACAAGAAATGCAAGGATAGGAATGGAACAGAGACTGAAAGAATAGCCAACCAATAATCAACCCAACTTGAGACCCAACCCTCAGGCAAGCATCAATCACTGACACTATGATACTCTGTTATGCTTGCAGACAGGAGTCTAGCATAGCTGTCCTCTGAGAGGCTTCACCCAGCAGCTGACTCAGACAGGTGCAGACATCCACAGCCAAACAGTGGATGGAGCTTGGGGACTCTTATAGAACATTAGAAAGAAGGATTGCAGGCCCCAAAGGGGATAGGTCTTCTACAAGAAGACCAACAGAATCATCTACCCTGGACCCTTGGGATTCTCAGAGACTGAACCACCAGCCAAAGAGCATAACGGGCTGGACCTAACCTCATCTCCCCCCCCCCCCATTGCACAGATGTAGCAGATGTGCAACTTGGTCTTCATGTGGGTCCCGAACAACTGGGGTAGGATCTATCCTAAAAGCTGTTGCCTGTACAAGGGGTATGTTCTTCTAGCTGAGCTGCCTTGTCTGACCTCAGTGGGAGAGGATGTGCCTAGCCCCATAGAGACTTGATTTGCCAATGTAGGGGAATACCCAAGGAGGCCTCCACCCTCTCAGAGGAAAAGGGGAGGGGAATCAGGGAAGGATTGTGGGAGCGGTGACTGGGAGAAGGGGTAGTGAGTAAGATGTAAAGTGAATAAATAAAAAGTAGGATCTCAAAAAAAAAAAAAGAATTAAGAAAACTAAATTTATAAAGTTATTCCATAAAAAGTTGAGATTTTAAAAATAATTTTATGTAAAATGTTATAAAATATATAGGGAAAGAATCAACTCATTAAAAAAAGTAAAATGACACATTTCATGGTAAAGTTCACAGAGGCTGCTCTTATTAAGTGATGTTGTGAAGTTCTGATGACAATGACCAAGTCATGTAATGCATCCTATAGGAGCTTTTCCCTGTGAAAATCATCAGAATCAGAATAGAGTCATTTGTTTCAGGTCATCACCATAAATAAGCAAATGAACCTGGGAAGTTAAAAAGGAAGGGATCTTTTGCTTATGAATGATGTAAAGACCTGGCACTAAACACTTGAGTATCACCATAATCTCACCACCTCACAGTAGTCTTTACATAGAAAATCTTCTTGCAAGGAGGTCTACTCAACAGTCATCTATTTGGTTAGCTAGACTCCACCCTTGTTAGCCTTGTGTTAGTCTTCTATATCAACCTCTGTAGACCCCATTCCCCTTTATAAGTTTCCTGTTGTCTTGTTCTCCTTGAATATGTTCATAATTTACTATGACTTTCAGATTCCCATCTTAATACTTCTGAACAGATGTATTAATCTTTGGAGAATCTTTTGTTTGGGTCTCTGTTATCTAGAACTGTAGTAGTTTGAGCAGAAGGGCCAGATTTTGAGTGGTGGATACCAGGGGACAATGAACCCTATCTTTTCAAGGCTGAACAGCTGTGCCACAGCTGTTGTGTGCTTCAGAGCTGAAGACAGATGTATGCAGATTTCCCAGTGCATCTTGGAAAATATGAGACATTGATTGGCATGACTGCCAGAGAATTGTATCCTTCTTTGGAGCTTAACTTATTAGTAAAGCCTTAGGCTTGGACAACAGATGCTGGCTTCTTAGGACCAAGGGGTCACAGTCAGGAATCCGTGTCAGGGATAATTCATCAGCCTCACACTTTCCATTCGAATCTTGAAAATCCATTTATAGCAATGTGAATTTCATTACATTGGCAATATATACCTCTCACCTTCTCCTGAACTCATAAGCAAAACAAGGAATAAGATGGTGGTCAGTTTAGATTTCTTCTAGTATGTCAGCCTCAATTTTTTCTTTCAGGGACCTTGAATTACTCTTCTTTGCTCATTGCCTTTGATTACTGTGTTGGTCATTCAATGTCTGACTCCTTTCTGTGTGAGACTTCCTCCTCATATTGTACTACGCAAAGCCTACCTTCTGCCATGGAGCTGTGACTTCTTTTATTCTTTTCAAGCAGTGATGATGGCATGGGCATGTTATTTAGGATCAGCCAACAAAGGTGCAGAATTAGTCCCGACAGCTTCACAAGTATGCAGGGGTATTTAGCGTCTGACTTCATGGATGTTACATTACAACCTGACAGCTTCTATGGAAAAATAATCAACTTCTTGTGCAGGACTCTCCACTGTTTCTCTCACATGTTTTTATATCTGAGCTTCTAGCTCACAATAATTCTGTAATCCCTACGACTTCCCAGGGCAAGCCTTTTCTGTCTAAGATGTCCCGAGAGGGTTCCAGTTGTTTATCTCTAAATATCTAATTAAGGCACATGGCTTTGGTCTATCTACATATGGTCAGCAGTGATGATGACAATCAAAACAGGGAAGGATAAACGGAAATGGTGAAAAAAAGTGAAGACATGAAACAGAAACTTTGAAAGATAAGGATTTTCTGAAACAGTGCAGTGCAACAGCAAATAATATAGCTTTTGCATTGTATTGAGTCATCTAGGTGTGGTTAAAAGTGTGGGCTGATAGTCACAAGTAATATTAAAATACTATGCATTGTATAGAAAGAACTTGGGTGTCTGGGAGTCAGCTGTACTGAAGAGTGATATTTCATTGTGGTACATACGAACCACACCTAGCATGAATCTTGAAGATCATTCACCTGATTGTCAACAGATCTATGTTTTAGTGCTGGTGCTGCTACAGAATAGCTGTATCTTAGGCTATTATTTCTCCTTTTTGTGCATTGTTTGTTCAAACCAATAAGGTAGAAGACTACAGTTAAGTGGACTGCAGCTTTTCCTAAAATTCCTGTGTGCCCTTACTGATTTTAAAACAAGTAACCTCTCAGCCAATATACATTTCCATTAGGCGCATAAAAATCACCTGATTTTTGCATCAGAATCCATCCTAAATGGGCCAGCCAGGGATGCTGCCTTGGAAGGTGAATCTTGACTGTGTTTGTGGAAAAGTGTGAAGACAAATGAGGCTGTCAGAGGTGAAAGATGAGAGTCGTGTGCCACACCAGCAGACAGGAATCGATGGGACATGGCTGGGGACACTCCAGGTTTACTATTCAGGAGCCTTTCCTTTATTGTCTAGTTTAAGGTTGAGAATAAAGAAATGGATCTGGGACGCCAGCCCCAGATCTGCTCCCCTTGTGGTTCGGGTGGGGTGTCTAGCACCAGCATTACTCATGTGGAAACATTCCATTCCTTAATACTTACTTGCAAAGTCCTGGAACAGACTGTGGCAAACCATGAAAGCAGGCAAGACAGAGCTGTGCTGTTATTGGCAGAATCAGATGATTAATTCTGAAGGCAGACTCAAAGTTTCATATGGATTTTTCATAAACTTAGCTTTATTTCCCTCAGGATGTTTGTCTTTGTTTCTATTCAGAGAGCCATCACTTTTTTTCAAATACAAACTTTGAGAAATGAAGTGGATAAGGACATACTTTTAAATTGTATTAGGCTCCCAAACTATTTATTGAACACCAACGCCCAGTAATATCTAAAAATGAATTTTGACAAAGTGAAATTTCTCACTGCCAACTAAAATAAACAAAAAGAGGCTGTTTTATTCTGTGAACTAAACAAACATTTTCTTTTTCTTTTTGGTTCTTGATTCATGTTACAATTGGTAAATCGTTCGTGTGATGAATAGCAAAACTTACATTGACTTGACATTGTCTTCTTAATAACTTCTAATTAACACTGGCTGCTGTTAATAGTGGATTTCAGGATTGATGTTATAGAGACGGCTTAGATGTCCCTTTAAATCTTTTTAGCAACTCTTTAAGTTATGTATTTCATTTTATTAATGAGAAACGGAACCTTAGAATGGTTAAGGTAGCCTGGATAGAACATCAAGAAGCTGATACCCAAACTCAGGTGGGTCTAAAACTAAAATCAATTCCCATCTGTCCATATGTCCACTTATTCATTAATGAATATATACTAGATTGATCATATCTAGCACTGGATTATTCAGAATACAATAGTGAGGCAGGTGTGATATCTAATGCCTATATCAATAATGTTGTAGATTCAGGAGGATCAGGAGTTCAAGGCCAGCCTAGGTTATATAACCACTTTGGAAACAGCCTGGGTTTCATGAGACCCAGTCTCAAAAAAAGTACAGTAATGAGAAACTTTTTTCTTTATGACATATACATACCAGTAAGAAAAAACATAATAAAAATACAACAGATAAATACAATTTTCAAATTGGAAATCTTATAATTAAAATGTTTAGTACTAGGCTGGAGAGATGACTTGGTGGTTAAGAGCACTGTCTGCTCCGCCAGAGGTCAGGAGTTCAATTCCCAGCATCCACGTGGTGGCTGACAACCACCTGTAATTGAATCCGATGTCCTCTTCTGGTATGTCCTGAAGACAGGATGCTCACATACATTAAATAAAAAATCTTTTAAAAAAAAGTTTAGTGCTCCGAGAGCATCCAAGAGACAAAACAGTTAGCTAAGGGTGTATACTAGCTGGTGCCTATAGTGACAAATTAATAGAAGACATTATAGAGTACCTTCGTTTGATTACCTGTCTTCTAGGGTCAGCAAAGCATCATCTCCAGTCAGTCTCTTAGGGCCCTAGGCTGGCAGAGGCTCTGCCATTCCAGCTCCACCATATGGGATACATCATCTCCAAAGTCAGTGTTTGAGGAAAGGAAAGGTCATACGGTCTCCCTACATGTTGTTGAAGGCCAACCTCAGAGGTGGCTTGTCCCTTACATCTACTGGCCAGAACCTAGCCTTGTGACCCCAGGGTAACCTTAGAGGAGGCTGGGAAGGGTGCAGGAAGAAAATGATTGACTGAAGGCAGAGATTTGTGTCTGTGGAGAGAAACTTCTGAAGGCTTCCAGGAAGAAAGAATGACTGGCCATATTGAGAAATTGCTCTGCTTCTGCCAGAAGTATTTGGGGGGGAGGGGGTTTAAAGTGTGGAAAGATTTCCTTCACCTATATTATTTATTTATTTATATAAAATATATACTATATATGTATATATATACATATATAGAGTGGATCTCAGGATTATTATATATAAAAATATATTACTTATATCTATGTATCTTAGGATACATACATACATGCATACACACACACACACACACACACACACACACACATTTAACCTTAGGCAGTTTTTAGTTAACCAGTTCATTATTAATCAATAAACTTAAAAAATAAACTTATTTTATATTTTCAATATATTCTCTTGATGGGGATTGATGAAATGCTTATGATGCATCAGGTGCAGAACAAGGTACCGTGACAATCGTGGTATTTCTATTCCTATCAACATCTCAGTTGAAAAGACAGCTATATAAAGAGCATTCAGGAATAAGATGGTGAAGTCAGAGTTAATGCATCTCAAATCATGAACATAGAGCCTACAAGTCTCACACAGAAGACAACTGAGTGGCTTTAGGACTGGCTAGTTCAGTGGCTTGTACATGCCAACAGGAAAAGCATCTTTCATCATCTTGTTCTGGAATACTATGGATTTCTGTACTGTCTCACTTTACAGGTAAATATGATAGCATTCAGTAAAGAGTCAGGAAAGGTACATTTCTGTTTTTAAAAATTTGTATCGATTGGTTTATTAAAACTCACGCACCATAGAATACAACCACTTAACACTTGGAGGGTTTCACTGTAGTATATTCATTTATGCAATCACTACTCCAATCCATCTTGGGTAATTTGCATCATCTGTTAGGGAAACTCTACCCTTATTCATGGCCACTTCCAGTTCCACCATCCTCCCCTCTGCCCTGGGGACCACTCATCAGCTTTTCATCCCTGCCTATGGATCTGCCTCTACTGGACAGTGCATATAAATTGATCCAGACTGCTAGACTTTTTAACAACCATATACACAGACTTGCTCTGGAATTGAGGCAGATTACACATCATTTTCATTATTTTATAGGTTATTTCTTGTGTTACTCTGACAGTACACGGAATGCACAGTTGTTACATTCTTAGGTACATTTCTTTTTATATGTCCAATTTTTGTCATGGTGAATCTATCTCAAAGATATCCTGATGGAATCTCTCATACCACAGAATATCACACACACCATCACTCACCCATGAAAGACAGAAGAATGAAAGTGAGATTGTTTTTACAAGGAAGAGAATAATATTTGCCAGGCCCCAAATAAATTTTATCTGTCATATAAATGATGCTAAATTATAAATGAACAGCTTGGAAATGTATCTTAATATCAGGATTTTCTGGACAATCTGAAGAAACATTATTGAATGAGAAGTGTTTTGGCCAGGGAGACAATGGTCAGGAGTTAGGAAGATATTAGGGTTGAAGGATCACAGAACTGCCTAACGGGTGAAAAGTGTTTGAAACTAAGGATGTTGGAGCTTGTGCAGCTAAGTCATCTTCACAGCCCCTGATTTACTTTTTAAAATGTGCATTTTATGAGTCAAACTGGCTAGCTTATAGTGCCCAGTTGTTTGATGACGTACCAATCCAGATGTTGCTATGAAGGTATTTTTTTTTCAATGTGACTGACATTTAAATTATTAGTCTTATTAGTATGTTACATTATCCTTCTTTGGTGGTTTTAATGAGAAGGAACTTCCATAAGTTCATAAAACATATGTGTAGAATATTGGTCCCCAGTTGGTGGAATCATTTGGGAAGGACTAGGAGGTGTGGCCTTGCTCAAGTAGGCGCATCACTAGGAATGGACTTTGAGGTTTCAAAACACATTATTCCCAGCGTGGTCGGTGCCTCCTGCCTGTAGATCAAGATGTGAATATTCAGCTGCTTCTCTGGCCACCTACCATCATGCTTTTGCTCAGCTGTCATAAACTTTAACAGTTTACAATCATAAACCCAATTAAGCTTTCTTTTATAAGTTGGTATGGTCACTATTTTACTACAGTGATAGAAAAGAAACTAAGACACCTTCATAATCTAATAAGCCTATGTGATGGTAAGTTTTAAATTTCCAGTTCCACGACCTATAATCATTTGGGAAGAATGCCTGAATGAAGACTTGCCTGGATCAGACTGGCCTATGGGCAGGTCTGTGGGAGACTGTTTTGATAGTTGATTGATATAGAAGGACCCAGCCCACTGTGAGTGGCGTCATTCCCTGGTTTTGAGCCCTGGACTGTGAAAGATTGATGAGGACTAGCTAAGTAGCAGCATGCTTGCAGCATGGGTATCTTCCTTTCTCTCTACTCCTGAGTGTGGACCTGGTGTTTTGAGTTCCTGCCTTGACCTCCATGCAGTAATGACCTAGAACCTGAAACTGTAAGCTAGACAAACTGTTTCCTCACTCAAGTTGCCTTTATCAGCATGTTTTATCACAGCAGTAGAAATGAAACCAAAACAGCTTCATCTAATCAGCGTGAGGCCTTATGAGAAAGGCAGAGATCCCCAACAAGCAAGAAGTCCAGGCCGAAGGCTGTCTGTGAACTCAAACTGCCATAGTTATTTATGCTTTATAGCTTGCTAGCTTGTCACCACAGCATCAGACCCAAGAGCCTTCATAATTATATTAGGTTTAATATGTGGTTCATGTTGTCAACTTAATGAGATCAGGAATCAACTAATACCTCTGGGCGGGTCCATTGGATCATGTACAGAAAGGACTGACTGGGGGAGAAGACTCTTATCCAGAGCATGTATCTCCAGTGAGTGAGCCTGCTGCAACATTCTGAAAAGGCCATGTTGCTTGCCTGTTTATCCGCCTCTGCTTCTTCTTGGTGAATATCTATCTTTGCTGCTACTGCTGTTGTCACCCTCCAATGACATCAGACTCCAGCTTCTCAGCTTTCTAATGCGGGCTGAAGACCAGTGTCTCCCCAGTAAGCTTCCAGAGCTTCAGCTCCAGATTGAGAGTGCTGGATGGTTTGTGGACTAAACAATTACAAGATTCTCAGAATTTTTGGTGTGTAGCTGCCAATATAAATCAATCCAGTAAAATCTCTCTCTCTCTCTCTCTCTCTCTCTCTCTGTCTCTCTCTCTGCCCATACACATATATGTATGTACATATACACATATTTGTATGTGCATATGGAAGCCAGAGGTCAACATCTGGTGTCTACTTTATACCTTGTTTTTGAGATAGCACTGGATAGTGTTCACCTGCTTTGGCTAAGCTGGGTGACCAAGGATCCCTAAGGATCCACCTGTCCCCCTCTCCCCAGCCCTGGGATTACAAGCATGTACCATGACACTGACCTTTTTTTTTTTTTTTTAACATGGGTTTGGGAAACTGAACCCCTAACTCCCTAAACCATTTCTATAATATATATACACATATTACACACACACACACACACACACACACACACACACACACATACACACACATATACATGTACACATATACTCTCTCATAGAAACAAATATATTTGCACACATAAAATGTACATATTTTATATGTACATCTGTATTTTTTGTGTATGTATCTTTGTGTCTTCTTCACTGGAGAACCCCAATTAATACAAGACTTCTGATGACAGCAGTCTATCATTTTGAGGCATAAGCTTGGATCTTTCTGGATTTTGCTGTAGAGTAGAAAGATCTTGTCTCCCCTTACTGTGAATATGCTTTTCAATGACTAGGGTGCTAGTCCTTCTGGGAAATAAAGATCCTAAGTGTCAATGGTTTTCCTACCTCTGACTTCACTGACTCACACTAATTTGAGTTCTACATATTGGAAGTGAACCTCCATTTCTCAGTGAGTGAGGGGGCATTGAGCAGGCCAGTCCTGGAAAGGTTATGCTAGTGTCTGTGATAGTTAATAGTGTCAACTTGACATGATGTAGAATCACCTAGAAGACAAACCTCAGGGCATATTAGTGAGGGTTCCTAGACCGTGGTAACTGAAGTGAGACGACTCACACTAAACATGGATGGACAGCGCCAGGCCATGGGCTGGGATCCTAGGTTGGATAAAAAGGAGAAAATGAGCTGGAGAGATGGCCCAGGCATTTAGAGACACAATGCTCTTGCAGAGGACCCAGGTTTGTTTCCCAGCACCCATGTTAGGCAGATCACGATTACTTAAAACGTTAGCTCCAGGGGGCTCCACCACCTCTGACTTCTGTGTCTATTTGCACATGCACATGTGTGTCACATACACACACACACACACACACACAAATAATAATAATAATAATAAAAAACAAAGGTCAAAGCAAGCTGAGCATCAGCACTTATCTCTCCTTCCTGTGGCTGCTATTTTTCCTTACCATGATGTACTGTAAAAAAATAAATCTATTTTCATCCCTGCCCCTGCTCCCAGAATGACGACTCTGAGCCTAATTATTTATTAATAAATGCCTAGGCCACAAGCTTTGGCTCATTCCCTTACTAGCTTGTAACTTATTTAACCCATTCAAACTATTCTATGTCTTCCACATGGTTAATTACCTCTCCTCAGCTTCTTGCATCCAAGTCCAGGGGGAATCTCCTCTTCATTATATCCTGAGCTCAGCTACATGGCTGGATTATGTCTATCTCCTCAGCGTTTCCAGGCAAATCTTTCCTTTTGTTCTATCCTGAGTTCATCTATGTAGCTGGTTACCTCTGCTCAACTCCCATGCTTCTGACCTCCTCTATGTTCCCTGGTGAATCTTACACCTTTATTATTTCCCAGAATCCTCTCTTTTCTTCCCAATGTCCTGCCTCCAATTTCCTGCTTCAGCTCATTGGCCATAGCCTTTTCATTGACAGGTGTTGCTTATAAGAGATCCTCTCTACAATGGGCTGCACTTTCAAATCATAAGCCAAAATAAACCATCCTCCCTTAAGTCGTTTTAGTGTGGTACATGACAATTATTTCAATACAATAAAAAAATAATTACTAGAGTGTCCAATATGAGGCTATAGGTCACATTAATAAGACCAACAAGATAGTTTTTGAGCACCCCAAATCCAATCATATTTAGTGATACGGCTGATGTCCTCAGACACTTGTGTCCATTAGGGATGAAATAGAAGAACCAAGTCACATTTGGAATTTCAGCAGATAATTTACTATAAGGAACACATTCAACAAATATAGTGACTAAAAGAAACACCGATCCCTTAAGGATGGAGAGCAGGGAGATGCTAGTGGTATCTGAATTTAGAAGCTAGAAGAAGGGGAACTGTAGACCTGGGATTGATTTCTGAGGGAGGTCTTGGACAAAGCTCCAGGCGAAATAAAGCTTTTATATAAATAATTACATTGTCCTCTGTGTGAAGAAACAAATTAATAGAAAAATAGACATAACCTAAGTAGAATTTATGAAAGAAAGTAGGACAACAGGCCTGGCAGATGTGTCTCCAGTGCTTTCCCTAGAACTAGAGCATGGGTTCCTTGTGGCAGGAACGTTCCCAGGGAAGAGTCTGGAGCATCCGGTCATTGAAACTGGGCAGTAGTCGCTTGGCTCTGACCCAGCCTTCAAAATGATATTCTAGGATGCAGGGACTGGGATCTCACAAGATCCTTAGAATCTTTTTCAACTAATGGAGTACCAGAAGATGCTAGACAGTAACTAGGTTCAAAGACATTTGTTGTTTCTTTTGTTTGCTGTTTGTGTCATTAGAGCAATGAACTTCATCTTGGCAGCTGCTGGCTCCGAGTGAGCACCTGTTCATATTTCTAAAATGTGTCTCAGTGGGTCCCAGCAGAGGTGGCACCTTTAGTTGGATAGTTGCCCTCCCCTACAAAACTTTCTGCAGGGCCCCTTCTCTCAGCTTCTAAATTCAGACAGCATTATGTTTGCTGAACGTGCTCTTTCTACTAAATTCTTTCTGTTGGCTCTGTTTTTCTGTTTAGACCTTGACTAACACAAACGCTTGCTGACAATTTCAACAATTTCCCTTAAACAACACACACACACACACACACACACACACACACACACTCACACCCCAAACCTATCACAAACTTCTCTAATCAGATTTGGCTTCTTGTCTATCGTCTACAGAAAAAGTGTTGTCCATCTAATAATATAACTTTTGTAATCAACAGGAAGTTGTGCTTTTCGCTGTAAAAGATTTTACCTAAGTGCTGGTCTTTGCTCATCAGTTTCTCATTGCCCTGTTTTGGTCATAGAAACAGATCTTTACTCAGATTCTGATGCTGATCAGACCAGGGTCACTCCCTGAATCATGTAATTCAACCAAGGTGATGGGACCTTGGACTAACTGAGTAGCATGCTTCCACGCTCAACTCCTGCTTTTGTCATGCATTAGTAAACAGAGACCACACTTGTGAGAGTCTTCTGGCAAGCATGGATTGCCTTTTCTGCAAAGGGCAACATCTCCTATCTAGAGACAATGCCAGCTTCCCGATCCAATTCTTTCTTTAAAATGTTCTTTAAATAAAACTTCCCAGAAAAGATCTGGAGAAAGCTTAGGTATAAATGACCAACCTAGTTAAATGACCTCTTCTGGGAGATGATTTTAATTTTGTTTGTAGTTTAATACGTCTATATTTTCAGTCAAACGGATAAAGCCTTGATTGTAGAATATCTGAATTCACTCAACTGTGTACAAGAAGTATTTTTTATTCAAAAGGTCTTAGGGGAATGTGGGCCACTCATCAAGTATTTCTGAAAATTGGCCAAACAGTCTCCTTCATTAGCTACTCTTTAAGTTGGCCCTGATATAAAGAGACGTTGAATCCAGTACAACCCTTGACTGTCTACTGACAGACCATAACTGATCTCTTTGGACCCAGACCATGTTGGAACACAGCAGGGAAGGCCACAGGGCACCTACACATCTCACAACAGCCTCCTTTGTAAGGCTAAACAAATATTTGCTTCCAACATGCAAAGCTGAGCCATGGGACTAGATTTTTACACATACATTCCTATACTCCTACATTATTGCTGCTTACACTATGAACTGCACCAACATCCTGGCTGGAATCCTGGAGGAAAGACAGCAGGATGCAGGGGGGGCAGTCCTGTCTATTTTAGGAGCCCAGGGTCTGCGTATATCCTCTGAGACCTCGCAGAGCCCAAGCCAGCTATACATAACTGGGACTCCATCTTTTACAAGGAGGTAGAAGATTCCAGATGTTGCTACTTAAACCATAGACAGGAATCATAGCTAAGTCTTTATTTTTGAGTACTATTTTTGAATGTACAAGAGACATCCTGGAAGATGTATGAAATGATAACCACAAGTAATATTTAATAATAAGCTCAGGCTTAAGCCAATTTAATGGGAAATATGAGAGTAAAGGAAAAATTAGCTAAATTGAAATACCAGGTACTCTTTGAAGTAGGTTCGCCATCCATCATTCTTAAACTTGTGCAATTGGCTAAATCATCAAACTACTGTCTCATCAGGTATAAGATGGTAGTCTGCAGAGGCTTGTTTCCTTCCTTTTATTGAAAATATATTTTCTCATGTAATATATCCTGATTGTGGTTTCCTCTCCTTCCACGCTTCCCAGTTCTGTCCCACCACCCCATCTAGATCTACCTCATTCTGTCTCTCATTAGTAAACAAACAAGCTTCTTAGCGATAACAATAAAATATAATAAGATAAAACAAAACCTAACATAGAGAGAGATAGGACAAAACAAACACACAGAATTTAAGGCGCTAAAGAAAATGCACAAGAAACAACTACAAACACAGAGACCTTCTTGTTTGTACACTCAGGAACCTTATTAAAAGCGCTAAACTGGAGGTCATAATATGCACTGAAAGGACCTGAAAGATAAAGAGAGAGAGAGAAATATAAATAAAATAAAATAAAAATTAATTTTAAAAATGCCCTGACGAGACTTTATGAGATAAGGAACTCCCAAAGATGCCATTGAGTTCATTTCCTATGAGCCATCTACGACTGGGCAGGCAGCCTGCCTTTAAGAGTAGTTTGTTTCTCCATTGAGACTCCCTCAAGAAAATTAAACGTTCCTTTTAAGAGTTTACCAACTGGGTTAGGGATGGGGGCATGCATCCATGTCTTCTTCCATCCGTCTGTCCTTCATTCCTTCCTTCTTTTCTCTTTCTTTTTCGTTTCATTTGTGGGACAAGGTCTCTCTGCATAGTTCTGACTGGCCTGGAATTCACTTTGTAGACCATGCTGGCCTTAAACTCACAGATAATCTGCCTGCCTCTGGCTCCTGAATGCTGGGATTAAGGACATGTACTACAGTGCCCAGCAAAGCTGGTCATGCAGGGCCTGGATCTGGGTACAGTGTCTTCTGAGGAGTCTTCAGGCTTTTAAAATTAATTTTCAATCGACACATAGTAATTGTATATACTTAGGAAATAGAGCAAAATCTAATATATGTATACAACAAATAAATATCTGGACAATAGACATATCTGTCATCTTAAACATTTATTATTTCTTTATGTTAGAAACATTAAAATATTTTCTATTAGCTATTCTGAAATAGACTATTAAATGCTTCTGACCATAGCTGGCCCACTGTGCTACACCACAGAGGACTGTTGTTTCTGTTTTTTTTTTTTCCTTCAACTTAATATACATGGCATCTTTATTTACTTGAAGATTGCCACAGTAAAGTGCCATAGAGAAAGAATCCTCTTGTCGTATTCTGAAAATGGGAAGGGAAGTCAGAGATCAAGATGTTGGTGAAGTTGTTCCTGCTAAGGGACCTGTGGGGATGGCTGGTCGTCTTGTGCCTCTGCTCGACTCTGGGCAGCTTGCTGGCAATCTCTGGTGTCTCTTGGCTTGTTAAAGCATCACACTGATCCTCATCTTCATCTTTTCCAAGGATTTTATTGATGTCATCTATGAAAATATCATTTCAAAATAAATTCATACTCACAAGTGTACGGGTTTTATACTACTTTGTCTGTGAGATGCACACAATCAACCCAGGATCCTCTGGGACTCTTGCTTGCTCCCTGGTGGCTGGAGAATTGGAAGTTTATGCTTACCTCTCTGTGCTGCTTTGTAGGAAGGCAGAGAGTACAGACTAGAAGACTGATGGAGTCTGCTCCTGATGATCCCTCTCCCATTATGTGACCCTTCTGATTTTTCTGTAAAATAGAGAAGATAGGTTTGCCGAGAGAAGTCAACTAAAATACTAAAGTTTAAATTAAAAAAAGTTTAAGTAAAGTTTACATAGCTAAACTAAAGTAATATTTGGCCAACATGTGCTATCAACAAATTGTGCTATGTTTTTTTATTCCTTTCAGGTTGTGGAGGGTATGGATTGACTCCAGCCCTCATTCATCCTGGTGGAGACTCCTGGAAGCGCCTGGTGCCCCAGTGTCCTGGATATGGACCGAATGCTCTGAAGTGGGACCGAGGCACCGGCATTTCTAAGAGCCTCTTGGTTTTATTTCAGTGGGAAGCTAGGTTTGGGAAGTAACAGAATGGATGATAGGAATCAAACAGTAGTTAGGAGTTTGATGGGGCTGGAAGTCCAGAGAGGACAGTTTACGGTTATGGAGGAGATGGCTCAAGCCTGATAGACAAGGCTAGGTGCAGCTTTTAGAACACCAGGGAATCAGGTGACCCAGTTGTCACAACTCTTTCTTGCTTTGTCACATTTTTTCCCAAGCCTCCTTGAGTTGGAGCCTCCCACTGAGACACTGTCCTGGGCTATTCTGACACACAGTTGTGTCTTCACCACCCATGTGTCCTCAAACAGCCTGTTGTCCTCCAGAACTGCCTCCTGGTCTGGGAAGGAGATCCCTGAGATATTTCAAGTTGGATCACAGCCTGATGTGTTATCTACATTTGTTCCAAAGCTTGTGGGGGCTCAAAGAAGCCTCCTCCGTGAAAGGCAGTTTAGACACAGCTGGCATACTTGTGAACCGGAGTATTTCTGCCCAGAAGATGAGAATGATCCACTTTGAGTAATTACAGCCCCGAACCTCCCATTGTCACCTAGGGAGCTTTATTTCATGTGAGTTCTGAAGGCAGCTGGTCATGTCATGAGTGTCAGGAGTAGCCAAGGTAGTAGTTCCCAGTTTGGCCAGTTCAGGGGCAGCATATGGTTCTCCAGCCCTATTTGTTGAAACAGGGCATCGGTGCAATTCCTCCCTCATTCTCTCTGGCTGCTCAGCACGAAACCATGGTTTCTCTACATCCCTTGAATGTCTTCTAGAGCCTCCCCCAAGCACCCAGAATCAAACACCAGACCACTCATCCTCACTAAGAGCTCAGTATCACAGCAAGCCTCAAGGGGCGGGGGGTGAGGCTAATAACCTTCTGACCAGGGAGTAGTGATGGAAATATCTGTAAATAAGAGCAATTTTAAGAGCAATGCTATCAATTCTCTAAATGTATAATCACAAAGAGGTTAGGAGTATCCTTTTTTTCTTTGGTTTAATCAGTAAAAGCCTAGGAACTGTGCCAAATGATATAATCCTCTCAATCTTGAGCTAGTTGGAACAGTATATCTGGTTTGGTGTTTCCCATGGTTCTTTGGTCTTGTGCAGCAACACTCCATAGGTAGAGAGCAGCCAGAGGAGAATGTCTCTGAACAAGGAGGTAGGTTGTATTTCCATCCAGCAAGAACCCAGATGCAAGAAACATCTGGTTTCTAACGCCAGCTCTTAGAGATGCAAAGAACAACAAAATGGAGCTTTGCATGGGGAAAGATCTTGGTCAAACTCAGCCTTTATGGTTGAACTCAGGTAAATCTTTCCCAGTCAACCATCTGTAGGCTGCTGCCGGTATCTGGAAGGGAGAATGAGTTGTTCACAGTGGCCCAAAGTGCGAAACTGTCATCTGTATGGTGCAAAGCAAGACCTCTCTGTTGACTTGAACGGGATCCTGCTGTGATTGCAGGAACTGATACAGTTTGAGCTGAATTCCCTGGCAAGCTCAAGGGTAGGTTTTTTTTCCAAGAGTCATTTAGACCACAAATGCACAGCCTTTCCATGTCTAATCCTGAAGGCAAACCACTGGATACACACACTCTGTTTCCAGCTGCTTGTGTACATTTTCTCCTCTCCTTATACAAAAAAAACCATGCCAAGGTGTGACATTTATGAACCCCACCAACTGGATGCCGTGGACGCCGTGCACAGAGACTGTCTTGCCTGCGGTGCAGGAATGTGATGAATGGGGGCTGTTCTGTCTGGGAGGAGAACTGCTGTCACTCTGGCATGACTGCAGCCTTATTTATTACACACCAAAAGTATAAAACCACACAGCCGGCTGGAGCTCTCATCTCTAAACCTGGCATTTGCCTGAGGCGACCACGGTGCCTACAGCCCCCATCAACTTCCCTGGGAGACTTTGACGATTTGTCGAGCGCGAGCCATGCTCGGGAGGCAGCTCGTCTGGTGGCACCTGCTGGCTTTGCTTTTCCTCCCATTTTGCCTGTGTCAAGATGAATACATGGAGGTGAGCAGAAGAGCTAAGAAAGCGGTGGCCAGGATAGTGCAGAGCCACCAGCAGACTGGCCATAGCGGCTCCAGGAGGGAGAAAGTCAGAGAGCAGAGCCAAGCTAAAACTAGGACTGTGGATAATAACACTTCTACTGACCTAAAACCCCTGAGACCGGATGCGCTTCCGCACCCTGAGGTAGAGGACCTAGCCCAGATCAACCCATTCTGGGGCCAGGTACTCGGAATTCTCTTCTAAGGATTTCTTTGAAAACTTATGACTGTGGTTGCTGTTGTTTTAACTAAGATTCTTAGGATTGGTGCTTGTGACAGTTTGGTGAGCTGTTTGGGAGCTGGGTTGTCCTGGGATTCAATAGGGACTCTTAGTCGCTGCCATGATGTGCTGGGACAAAGTGACTATAGCACTGTCTCATGAGAGCAGGGATCCAGGAGTCAGCTTCCTTTTCCTTTTGTGTTGGGACTTTTTCTTTCTCTTTTTTAATTGCTCTGGTGATGCAGAAAAAAATGGGCTGACCTATGTGGAACGATGCATTGCTGTAGATAATTATTTGCTGAGTCCGAGAGAACTTATTTCTTTTTAATCCTTCCCAGCGGGGAGAAGCTGCCCTTTGCCTCTGCCAAAAACTGTTAAGCCTGCTTTACTTGGATTTGTGAATTTTCTGTAACATTTCTTTCCAGTTTTGTTTATTTGTTTTGGAGCAGTCTAGGTTGCTATGACTTCTTATTTGACTGTTTTTTTTTTTTTTTTTTTTTGTGAAAACAGAATTAAAAGGAAAGGAAGCAAAAAAGACAGCATAGTTAACTTACAAGCTGTATCATATCATACAGTGTTTCTGGATGACAGAACTTGATTTATTTGTTGGGGCAGAAGCTCAGCATCTCAGGACATTTCTCTAACCCCTTTAGGTAGCATATGGGTGAGTAAAGGTTTTGGTGTAGTAAGATGCAAATCAGTAGTAAGATGCAAATCAGCAAACTTCAGTTTAATCAAAAGCAGCAAAACCAGGAAGAATGTCTTTGTACGTCGCGCCTAAGCATAAAAAAATGCTTAAGTTAGCTGGAATGGGAGTCAGGGTTACTTTAGACCCCACGATCTTTGAAGCAGTGCACATTACTACAAAAATTAGTGGTCTGTCTGCTTTGTAGAGCTTTTGAAACTTTTCACACAGTTGCAATCTAACCCTCTACCCTGCCAGCCACAGACTCAGAAGTCTCAGTGGATTATCTGGTCCTGTGGTCGGACTAGAATCCCACACAGCCTGAAACATAGAACTAACGGGACTGCATAGTGCAATTTCCAAGTCCCTCCATGGGGCTTTTGTCAAGGCAAGATGTAAACAGAACACCTCTTTCAGAGACTGTCTTCTGCCTCTGATGTTTGCTTCAGTGGTCTTTCCAGCTGAATGGATGGTGTCTTTCCTGGCTGTCCATTAGTGTGCTACAGGTTGTCTTTCATTATTTTCTGGCAGCCAACACCAGCCAGGCTGCTGAAATCCCAATTATGGTTCTGCTCCACTCTGCATTCTAGTCTTCCAGCCCTGAATTCCTGAAGCATTTTCAGATAAAAGACCTACTTGAGCTACTCAGGAGATTCAGAGCCAGTAGCATCCCAGAGGCTTTTGGGACCATTCCTCAACAAGTGGATACTGGTGCCCAGACTGAATTTGGGACCATGAGAAGTTCTTCCCTCTCTCCCCACTTCCCCTAGCCTCTTCTGTCTGCTAATTCTTCTTTTCCCCAACAATGCTTCCCCAAACACTTCCCAGCTTCTACTTTTCCCAGGTTGTAGGATAGAGACAGAGACCATAATATACTCAGGTCATCCTCAGGTGCAATATTAGAAACAAAATTTTGTCAGTTTTTATTCATTCATTCATTCACACATTCATTCATTGATTCATTCATCTTCTTCAATCTCTTATTTTAATTTTTTGTTACATTTTAAAATTAGCATACAAAGCAATGGGTTTCACTATGACAATCACTGTGCCGTACTCACAGTCACCTCATCTTTGTTTGTTGTTGTTAATTTATTAACTAAGCTTGGTGAAATTCTGCATGGTACACAAAGTCAACATACAAAGAACACTCTAGAAAAAAAAAAAGAATTGTGTTGGTCACTGGGTTTTTAAAGCATAATAAAGTAAAAAGAGGAGACAAAACGATGGCTGTCCATAGCAGAGGTTTAGAGAGCAGTAGATAAAACCTGTGCTACAGTGAAGAGTGAGGGAGCCCATGAGCAGCTGGAGTGGCTGGACCCTGTGCTACGCAGGGAGACTGCAGATGATCTGAGTGGCCAGAGAGGGAGGACTCTTCACTAGTGAAGGAGTTCTCACGTAACTTTGGTTCAGAAAGTTCAGTCTGTTAAAGCAGGGCAGGGAGGTAATAAGACTTGTGTACCAGGAAAGGGGCTGGCTAGAGAGCCCATGGTGGATTGGAGCTGGAAGAGATCTACATTATCTACATTTTCTTTTTCTGGCATTTTCTCAACTGTAGCCTCTCTCCTCGTCCCATTTCCCTTCTCTTCCTGACATCTCATTTCCTCAGGAAAGGACTTGTGTGTTCTTTTTCTCTAGTAATTAACAGTAGAACTCAGTTCTGCCTCTGTCTCCTCCTGCAGAATGGGTGGAGCGTATCTTACAGACATCATCTCTTTCTCCTTACATTGCTCGACTGTGTTTCTACTGTATAACAACCAGATTTGGGAAAGAGGGTGACACATTCAAGACATCATGGATAATGACTTCCCATAAGCAAATTCTTCCTTAGTGAGAATAAAATGTCTAAATCACATCCTGTCCAACTTCTGAGTCCATCAAAAACGTAACATCTCGGTCTGCCTGCTCTGTGAGCACTGGTCTTGAGTATAGCTTTCCAGCACTCACCTAAAAAGCCAGGTGAGGCTGTGCAACTGTAACCCAGCACTAGCAGGTAGGGAGGAGGCCTGATGAGACGGGCAGATCCCTGAAGTTCACAGGTCAGCTCAGCCTCAGTGCCTCTGTCTCATAAAATAATGGCAGAGGAAGGATACTCAACACTGATCTCTGGTCCCCCACACATGCACACTCATGAGTACACACCTGTACTAACAAATATACATCTCTCCCCTGACATCTCTTTCTGTCCCTCCTTCCCTTCCTCCCTCTCTCCTCACTGCACTATTCCATTTTCTCTCTGAACTAGATCTTGAAAGGCAAGGCCAGAGGAAAGAACATGTTATGAAAAGCCATCGGCAAGTTCCTATGAGGCACCCAACCATGAGAACAAACACTGCCCTGGTGGCATCTCTGTGCTCCCGGGGTTACCCCAGTTAGCTTGTACATTCACCATTCATCCTTATTAGCTCAACTATTGAGGAGCACCATCTCCTTCTGTTCAGACTTTGACAGAACATCGGGGCTCTCTCTTGTCTGAGGGGCTCCGCAGGCAGGCAGAGGCACCTGCTGTCAAGCCCAGTTGTCTGTTACCCAGGACTCGTGTTTGTCCTCTGATGGCTGCATCACATGTCCACACATATAATAAAGAAATAAATGTAATAAACTTGTCTAAACATAAGAAAAATTAAAGTTCTTTCAAACTTGTTATTGGACGTTAAAGAAAATAGCATTTTGCTTGCATCTTAGAGCTGGAAAAATTCTGGGCCAACTCAGACTGATGTCTGGGATGATGGCTCCTTTAAGGCCACACAGAACTGAGCAGGGATGCTGGTCCCAGTGCAACGATTATTCTAACAGTTCTGAACATCTCAGTATTTTCATTATGTTCTTACACAAGGATTTCCATACCCTGACCCCTTTCTCTATCCATGAAATCCATCATTGGCCAAACTCTGGATTTCCTGAGGTTTTGAAGCTGCATTTCACATTAGCAAAGCACAGCAGGAGATGATCACCTTCTGAGATTTGTGGAAGCTGGGCTTGACTGTGGTGTTTGATTTCCAAGCCCTGTCACCTCTGACCACGTGTATTAGTTAATTTGTTTCCTTATCCGTTAATCATTTCTGTCTGAGGTTGGTCCTGGCAGAGGCAAAGCTAAGAGTTATCTCCAGCTTTGAGCTCCTCATCCCTCAACAGTGCCTTCCGAGCCTTGTCAGCAGAAGGTGTGGACCAGGAAGGGCTACTCACTCAATAGTTTATGAAAATCTTTAGGGGAAAGGGAGGATAGAGACCACACCTGTAAGACCAGCCTCTAAAAGTGAAGCATAGATGTGCAGTGAGGTGAAGCCTTCATCCAGCTTTCTCCAGGGAAAGTGTCTAGTGGAAGAGAACGGAAACTTTAAGGTCTTCCCTCCACTGCTTGCTACCTTTGTCCTTTGTTTCACCCACTCCATTCCCCCCCCTTTTCTTTTTGCAATGGATCCCTTAGCAACAACGTGCTGTTTTCCAAACGGTTGAATGATAGCTGGTGTCTAGGAAAGTTTCCGCAAGTATTTTGCATGACACAATCAAAAGGCAGGTTGCCAGTGTAGACGAGAATCCAGATTTTACAAGTTCTGACTCTCTCTCCGGTCAGTTCCCTGGCTCTTCTTTCACAGCAAGTACACACTTTAATATGTTTCCTTTCTATAAATAAGCATTTTGCTGGAAGTCACAGCTTTGCATACTTAGTACCTATTTGTGCTCGCTAAATATTAGTTCACATAGTAAGGTAATAACTTTAATTAGAAGAGATTCCTCTTCTAATTAAATGAAATGTTAAATATTTATATTGAGGTTAAAATTGCTCAGTGTGTAATGATAAAAAAAATCCATTGGGCAAGTGCAGTTAACAGCAGTGTATTCTTGAAAACTGTCAAGATGTCGATTTTGAGTGTACTCATCCTAGGGAAGCAAATGAGTTAATACATATGTTAACTAGCTGTTCAACCGGGATGTGCATGCAACTCTCAAAACAGCTGCCGTGGTGTATAATAACTATATTTCTTCTTCTCAATTAAAAAATAAATGAGCAAATGTACACTTTGTTTCCGTGCTTCAGAGGTCTGAGAAAGTGGAGAGACAGAGTTTCTAAGATCACCTAAGCATCACAGGATGAGGGATGCGGTGTTTAGGGGTTCCATTGAAGTTGCTGGTTGTACCTTAGTGTAACTCTACCCCAGACTTCTGGATATTAGAGAGAAGAGGCTTCTGTGTCCTTTTGCTGTCATAAGCTGACATGGGCAGCCTGAATATCTATGACATGGGGGCTAGCGAATCATCAAGGCGAATGGGTGATCAAAGGTACGGGAAACAGAAATTCCTCAGCAGATGTTCGATGTAAGTGCGGCTGTGCAGAGAGAGTGGCAGTCTTGGTCAGCAGCTGCTCATGACATTCAGGCATCAGAGTTTCTCTGAATGTGACTGTGAGTTGGCTGAAGTTAAACTTATCTAACGCCAGAGGAAGTTATAATGTTCTTAAGTGCTCTCAAATATCTTTACCTGAAGTTTCTTTTTCCATCATGATTTTTAGTCTCCGCAAGCCGGAGGACTGCCCCCAGACTGCAGCAAGTGTTGTCATGGAGATTACGGATTCCGTGGTTACCAAGGGCCTCCTGGACCTCCAGGTCCTCCTGGCATTCCAGGTAAGGACATACAAGTTGCACTGCCATTTCAGTAGCAGACTGGGTCAGAACTAGGAGCCAAAAGTAAACATGAATAGGGGCTGAAGGATACTGGGTATGCATGGAAAATGCAAAGATAAAGAACTTGGCAGGGGAGTTAGGTTCTTTAGGTCAGTTCAAGTGGAATGCTACTTTACAGTATGTATTCTCTACACTGCTCCATGAATCCAAAAGGCTTAAGGAAGGGAGTCTCTTCAGCACCTGTGGACAGAGCCACTTACTGGGAATTGAAACCCATCAGCACCTAAGTACCAGTCCCCTTCTGTTACTGTTGCAAACACCTGAGATAAGTAACTTACAGAAGAGGTTTATTTTGCTCATGTGTCTGGAGGTTTCAACTTTGGCTGGCTAAGCCTACTTTTGGGACAGTAGCGAGGCCATACCTCAGGATGGGGGAGCTCTAGTGGATGGAAGCCATGCCCCTCTCGGCAGCCAGGAAGTGAGAGAGAGAATAGGTTCCTACCACCTCCGTCAAACCTCACATTCTTAGCCTTAGTGACCTCTAACCTTCAACTAGACCACACCCCTTAGCGTTCACACCACTTCCCAACAGCACTATACTGGGAACAAGCCTCTAATATGTGGACTTTGGAGAGATGTTTATCTAAGTCACAGTGGCCCAGTTTTTCTGTGTATTCTACATAACACTAGTGTATTCTGCATATCACTCTATAGTGTTATGTGTATTTTACATATCACTCTATAGTGTAATGTATATTCTACATAACACTCTATAGTGTAATGTGTATTCTACATAACACTCTATAGTGTAATGTGAATTCTATATTACACTCTGTAGTGGATTCTACCCAACACTCTATAACGTTCTCAAACTTATTAAATAGAGGCAGGTAGAGATCCTGCTTGCTGGGTTTCTCTCTGACATCCGCTGAGGAGTATTAACTTTCTGTGTCATTTTAGATGTAGGCTGTTTTTGTTGTTTTTGGGTTTTTGTCTGCTTTTGTTTTTACTTTCAGCAATCTCCGTTGTTTCTCAGCCTTGATGTTCACGCCTTACTTGGTCTCGTGCACACATTTTGACCTCTAGCAGCACACAGCATCACAGTGAATACTCTTGCATTCATTAGCTCCCTCTAGAGCAGTGCTTCCCAACCTTTCCAATACAGTTCCTCATGCTGTGGTGACCTCCCCAAGTTAAAATTACTTCATTATTACTGTGTAACTGTAATTTTGCTAGATACAAACCATAACATAAATATCTAATATTTCTGATGTTCTTAGGTGACCCCTATGAAAAAGTCCATTGACCCGGCAGAGATGGTGACACACAGGTTGAGAACTGCTGCTACTGTAGATCCATGGTCAGCCATCTGTGTTATGTTACCCCAGCTGCTTAGGCTCAAGGACACCCTGTTGGAGTGTTACTATAATGAGCTGGATGGGCAAAGGGCGGACCTTGCCACCTGCCCCCACCCCTGAGGAGTCTAAAACAATCCAGTGTTTTACTGAGTTCCTTTGACAAGACCTCTTTTCAGGGTTTGGCCAAAGTCTACTTGTATTGTTTGACTTTCCCTCATTGATATTAATATTTACCAAAATATTAACTTTGGTACACTCTTAGATAAGTTCTCATGTGAGGACAAATTTATAATGAAAACACACTAATAAAAAAAGAGACAAGACCCTGTCCTATATTTAAACCTATGTCTTGTCCATCGAAGGCAATGATTCACAGGGTCAATGATATGCACCATCTTTAAACCCTTCTGAAATCTTTGTTTGACCTCCCCTGAGGTTACAGGGCAAGTTGGCTTTGGTTAAATGTTTTCCATTAGAAAGTGCCTTGGGACAGAACACTTTAACCTAGCAGTCAAAGTTTATTGGTCTGAGAGCATTGCAAGCCTGGTACAGTGACAGGTCAAAGATAAAATACAAAGTATACTGCAAGAGGGTCTGAAGGTTAGCAAATATGAAAACAAGTAGGAAGCGTGGAACTGTTCCGGGAGACAAACTGAACCTTCGAATTTACTGACTCTTGATTTTAAAATGACTATGTTTTAGGAGTTTTTCTTCCAGTTATAAAATTGCTTCAAACCTTTGGTAGAAAACTTGAAGGAGATGAAAAAAATATACATAATAGCGCCCATGTTTCATCCATTCAGGAAACATACAAATAACTGTGGGTAAAAGTAGAGTTAGGTTTTCCTCTATGGATACAATACATAGAACATAATTAGCCACACTGAAATAGCTATGCCACCCCTGTTTATTTATCCCTAAAGAGATCACAGGGGTTTATTATAACGTTGATCATGTAAAGTATTTTTATGATTCGATAAGACATACCATTGCTAAAATGTAGACATTCCAGCATTGGTGGGTATGTGCTTTTAAAATCTTCACTGTGTTCGACATAGTCTCTCCTTCATTCCTTGCATTACAGAAAAGCATGCTTTGCAGCCTTACTTATGATACTTTTTCAGAGCCTAGTAAAAGGACTCTTTTACTGTCCTTTTGGGATATTTTGAAGGAAGGGTTGTGTTTGCCTAAAAAATACATTCTGAGAGGAATGACCAAGATTTCCCATATGATTTCTGCTTTTTAAAGGAAACCATGGAAACAATGGGAACAATGGAGCCACTGGCCACGAAGGGGCCAAAGGTGAGAAAGGAGACAAAGGTGACCTGGGGCCTCGAGGGGAGCGAGGGCAGCATGGACCCAAAGGAGAGAAGGGCTATCCAGGGGTGCCACCAGAACTGCAGGTAAACCACCCTCAGGCGATTGCTAACCCTGTCTGAACATTAAAGACTAGGGACCAAAAGGTTTCAGTGAACAAGCCCTTGCTCATCTTGAGGAGATCTCAGTTTCAGCAGGCTCATCTACATGGCAGGATGCTTGCATTGAGCCTGCGCTGTCAAACTTTCGAGAACATTCTTAGGACAGGGTATTTACTGAGTGTGTGAAATCCAGCTCTCTCATAAGACCAAATACGATGCAACCATAAATATGAACTCATATCCTGTTTTCCAGATGAGCAACAGGTTAAGCAAGAGGGGTTTAACCAATTTGAACACTGAAATAGTTAAGTATATAAACGGAATGGCTAAGCATCTACTTATATTTTTATTTGCTGATTTGGCACTTTGTGTAGTAAAATTTCATCTTTGTAGATTGACATTGTTTCTTTTAAATAGATTTTATTTAAACTTTTCAGATCAGACTCCTCTGTCCAAATGGGGACATTTTATTTTTAAGTTATTCAATTTGCTAGACCAGATTATGTTCCTCTCAGCATGAGGTTTTAAAAACCCATTATATGGCCATAACCCATTTATGATTTATATATTTTTTATTTCTACTTTAACTCATCTTTATAATTCTTTTTTTATTGGATATTTTCTTTATTTACATTTCAAATGTTATCCCCTTTAAAGGTCTCCCCTCCAGAAACCCCCTATCCCATCCCCCCTTCCCCTGCCTCTATGAGGGTGCTCCCCTACCTACCCACCCACTCCCACCTTCTCGCCTTGGCATTCCCCTACACTAGGACATCCAAACCCCTCAGGCCCAAAGGCTGCTCCTCTCACTGATGTCCAACAAGGCCATCCTCTACCATATATGAGGCCAAAGCCCTGGTTCCCACCTTGTGTATTCTTTGGTTGGTGTTCCAGTCCCTGGGAGCTCCAGGGGGTCTGGCCAGTTGATACTGTTGCTCTCCCCATGGGGGCACAAACCCCCTCAGTTCCTTCAGTCACTTCTCCAACTCCTACATTGGGGATCCCCTCACTCAGTCCAATGGTTGCCTTCGAGCATCCACCTCTGTACTTGCCAGGCTCTGGCAGAGCCTCTCAGGAGACAGCAATAACAGTCTCCTGTCTGTCTGTCTGTCTGTCTGTTTGTTTTCAAGACAGGGTTTCTCTGTGTAGCCCTGGCTGTCCGAGAACTCACTCTGTAGGCCAGGCTGGCCTCGAACTCAGAAATCCGCCTGTCTCTGCCTCCCAAGTGCTGGGATTAAAGGCGTGAGTCACCACTGCCCGGCTAATATCAGGCTCCTGTCAGCAAGAACTTCCCAGCATCTGCAATAACATCCGGGTTTGTAACTGTATATGGGATGGATCCCCAGGTGGGGCAGTCTCTGGATGGCCTTCCCCTCAGTCTCTGCTCCACACTTTGTCTCCATATTTCCTCCTATGGGTAGTTTGTTCCCTCTTCTAAGAAGCACTGAAGCATCCACACTTTGGTCTTCCTTCTTGAGTTTCATATGGTCTGTGAATTGTTATCTTGGGTATTACAAACTTTTGGGCGCATATCCACTTATCAGTGAGTACATACCATGTGTGTTCTTTTGTGACTGGGTTACCTCACTCGGGATGATATTTTCAAGTTCCATCCATTTGCCTGCACATTTCATGAAGTCATTGTTTTTAACAGCTGAGTAGTACTCCATTGTGTAAATGTACCACATTTTCTGTATCCATTCCTCTGTCGAGGGACATCTGGGTTATTTACAGCTTCTGGCTATTATAAATATGACAGCTATGAACATAGTGGAACTTGTGTCCTTATTACATGTTGGACTTCTGGGTATATGCCCAGGAGTGGTATAGCTGGGCTCTCAGGTAGTACTATGTCCAATTTTCTGAGGAACCGCCAGACTGATTTCCAGAGTGGTTGTACCAGCTTGCAATCCCACCAGGAATGGAATAGTGTTCCTCTTTCTCTACATCCTCTCCAACATCTGCTATCACCTGAGTTTTTGAACTTAGCCATTCTGACTGGTGTGAGGTGGAATCTCAGGGTTGTTTTGATTTGCATTTCCCTGATAACTAAGGATAGTGAACATTTCCTTAGGTGCTTCTTAGCCATTCAAGTGTCCTCAGTTGAGAATTCTCTGTTTAGCTCTGTTCCCCATTTTTAAGAGGGTTATTTGGTTCTCTGGAGTCTAACTTCTTGAGTTCTTTGTATGTATTGGATATTAGCCCTCTATTGGATGTAGGATTGGTAAAGATCTTTTCCTAATCTGTTGGTTGTCATTTTGTCCTATTGACAGTGTCCTTTGCCTTATATAAGTTTTGCAATTTTATGAGGTCCCATTTGTTGATTCTTGATCTTAGAGCATAAGCCATTGATGTTCTGTTCAGGAAATTTTCCCCTGTTCCCTTGTATTGGAGGCTTTCCCCCACTTTCATTTCTATTAGATTCAGTGTATCTGGTTTTATGTGGAGGCCATTGATACATTTGGACTTGAGCTTTGTACAAGGAGATAAGAATGGATCAATTTGCAATCTTCTACATGTGGGCCTCCAGTTGAACCAGCACCATTTGTTGAAAATGCTGTCTTCCTCCTCCCTCCCCCCCGGATGGTTTAAGCTCCTTTGTCAAAGATCAAGTGACTGTAGGTATGTGGGTTCATTTCTGGATCTTCAATTCGATTCCATTAATCTACCTGCCTGTCACTGTACTAATACCATGTATCCAGAGTTTAGGCATGCCCCCCCCCCAGTTGAGGAATGGGGCCACCCACCCATCTCCAAAATTTTGACCCAGAATTGCTCCTGTCTGAAGGAAATACAGGGACAATGAGTGGAGCAGAGACTGAAGGAAAGGCCATGCAGCAACTGCCCCATCTGGGGATCCATCCCACATGCAGACACCAAATCCAGACACTATTGTGTATGCCAAGAACAGCTTGCTGATAGGAGTCTGATATAGCTGTCTCCTGAGAGGCTTTGCTAGATCCTGACCAATAAAGGGGTGGATGTACACAGCCAAACATTGGACTAAGCGTGGAGACCCCAAGGGGGAAGTTAGGGCAAGGACTGTAGCAGTTGAAGGGGTTTGCAACCTCATAGGAAGAACAACAATATCAAGGAACCAGATCCTCCAAAGCTCCCAGAGACTAAACCATCAACCAAAGAGTACACAGGGGGTACCCATGGCTCCAGCTGGATATGTAGCAGAGGACTGCCTTATCTGGCATCACTAGGAGGGCTGCCCCTTGGTGCAGTGGAGGCTTGATGACCCAGGATAGGGGAGGGCTGCTGAGGCAGTAGTATGGGTGAGTGGGGGAGCACCCTCAGAGTCAGGGGGAGGGAGGAGGAGATAGGGGGCTTGTGGAGGGGAAACTACGAAGGGGGATAACATTTGAAATGTAAATAAATAAAATAACCAATTAAAAAAATAGGTATACAAAATAAAACAAATTCAGAGACAATCACTGTAGTATACAGTCAAATAACTAAATTATTTTTCTAAAAAAGGAGGCCCTCTGTGGCACAAGGACCACAGTCACAGAGGGCAACTTGAAACATGCCAGATTGGCCCCAAACTTATGGGTGTGGATTGCAGCCATGTTATACCAAGTCCAGCCAATATTCTTAAACATACACGAGCATACAAGCATTATTTACACTGTTTCATGAATGGCATTATTTCATGAACACTTCTACTCATATAAATGAATAGAACTCTATGACATTAACATGAATATATTTTCTGGATATAAAACCAATACGTTCTTTTGTGAAAACTGTACTTGTAATAAGAAATAAAATTTTTTTACACGGAACTACTGTGCCATGTGCCCTGTCCATAGTAATTTTGTGGATGTTCTTTAAAATTTTTTAAAATTACATTTATTTATTTGGAGGGGACGTTCACCTACCATTGCACATGGGTAGAGGTCAGAGTAGAGGACAACTTTGGAGGAGTTGGTTCTCTTCATCCATCATGACATTACTGGGAGCCAAACTCAGGTCATCATGCCTCATAGCAAGCAGCTGTACCTGCTCATCCATCTAGCTAGCCATTTATGCTCCTTCTCACAGGTATTTCCGCCAGCTTGACTACAGAACAGCCCCACTTACAAAGACATAGATAACAAAGTCTGATGTTAAGTCATAGTAATCTTGTGTTGCCTACTTTTTACGTTTTCCTAGGGTCAACAAAATTAAGAAGTTGTTCAATTGTTAGTTTCTCTAATTGCTTAATATACAAATGTACTTCTAATATCTACAGTCTGAGAATTTTATCCAAAATTTTCCAGTTTTACATGATAACAGAATTTTGATATTTAAAAAAGTATCTTTTAAAGGCTAGTATTTTTGAACTGTATTTAGAACTGTTAGTGCAGACTAATATCACACAGCATAAAACACTTTAAATTACTATAATTCACTTACTTATTTGCCTACTGCTTGGTATTTATATTTAAGTTTACCATCCCAGGTAATATTGAGATAAATTATAAGAATGTTTTTCTTCACAACAAATTGCCTATGTACTGACCACCAGCTCTATCCTTAGATTGCATTCATGGCTTCTCTGGCAACTCACTTCAGCAATCAGAACAGTGGAATTATCTTCAGCAGTGTTGAGACCAACATTGGAAACTTCTTTGATGTCATGACTGGGAGATTTGGGGCCCCCGTATCAGGTGAGATGCAAGAGTCAATGAAGCCATTGTAAAGAGAAAGCAGACAGGAGGGAGAGAAAGGAGACAAGGCAGTGGAATGAGGGAGAAGGAACTGGGAAGAAGAAAGGCAGGAAGGAAAGGAGAAGACGGATGAAAGGAAGAGAGGGTGGAAGGAGGAGAGGGAGGAAGGGGGGAGGGAAGAACAGAGGAAGGAAGGCAAGCAGCTCATATAGTCTTCTGAATGCCAGGTAAATCTGTTAAAATCTGAATGGAGAAAAAAAAAACCTAAAATATGACTATGATTACAAAGATTATTAACTTTTATTTGGATGGAATCAAGTAATCCTGAGAGAACCTGGACACATCTGATTTTCAAAGACCACAGAACATAATTCTCAGAGTTTGACTGTGTGGTTAACTCCGTTCATTGTTAGTACATTAAAGAATGCCTTATCTATTTTTAATATTAAAAATTGAATGAAAAATGCAAGAAAAATTTTACAGGATAAAAATATATTTAATCCTATTACATCAAAGCTAGCATACTCTATATTCTGATTATATCTTGTTTTATTTAAAGAAAGACTTGCCAAATATTTTAAATATCTTTCCATGTGATTTGTTTGTTTTTATAATGAATGTAACCATACATCCCTCTTGTCAGAAGAGGGACCTACATAGTTCCCTGTGAGGCCAGCAAAGTCTTTGAAATATCTGGACAGCTGATTAAAAACAATGCTAAACAAACAAAAACCCCACTGCTTAATTTTCTAACTTTAAAGTTACTTAGCAACTGGCCTGACCCCCGATACTTCTGGAGACTGATCCACCAACCAAAGAATACACATGGAGGGACCCATGGTGCTGGCCACAAATGTGGCAGAGGAGGGTCTTGTTATCCATCAGGGGGAGGAGAGGCCCTTGGGCCTGAGGGTGTTAGATTTCCCAGTATAGGAGAATGCCAAGGAGGGAAGAAGAGAGTGGGTAGGTGGGTGGGTGGTTGGGGAAATACCCCCATAGTGGCAGGGTATGGGGGAGGGAATGGGGAGGTTCCAAAGGGGAGATCTGGAAAGGGGGAAACATCTGAAATGTAAATACAATATGAAAAGTAAATAAAATTTTTTTAAAAAAGTTACTTAGACTTATGAAAGTTACAAAAAAATGCCAATTTTTCACATTCACTTGAGTCTATTTCCTCTGATGTTTACTTTTATGGTAACTAAACTCTGATTACCAAAATAAATAAATCCACTGGGCAGAACACTGTAACTGATTTTGGTATTGATTCAGAATCCATTAGTGTTGTGGTTTGAATGTGGAATGTTTATCAAAGGCTTTTTGTTTGGATGCTGGGTCCCCACTGGTGGCCATTTTGGAAGGCGGTGGGACCTTTAGGAGGTTGGTTTTCCTGAAGGAAGAGGCCTACTGGGGACAGGTCTAGCTTCACTTCCTATGTGCTCTATCCTTCCTGATTACAGAGCCAATGTGACATCTACCTCATGCCCTTGATGCCTAGCTTTCCAAGCAGTGATGTATGGCATCCTTTCCTAAGCTGTAAGCCAACATAAATCCCCCTCCATTATGTTGCTTCTTGTCAAGTATTAGTTTAAAGCAATGAGAAAATTTATACAGAAATTGGTATGGTTTGGAAGAGTAGCCATTGCTGTGGTCAGCTTCTCAGGCATTTGGAGCTTCTTCGTAGGAGGAATGTGGAAGCAAGTCATAAAAGTCCTAGAATGATGTCAGTGGGACTTAGTGGGGGTTTCTGGTGGCAGTTTGGAAGGCCAGAAGAGCTAACTGGGTAGCTAAAGAGGTTTTTGATCCAATACTGCCACCAAGGGAGGTGTTTTCCCTGGATCAGCATCAAAGGCACATAAAGGCTCCTATGGCTGTGGTGCAGGTGGGCCAGACTCTATTTCGAGCTGGCAGTAGAAGTTGGCAGCATTATTCTCATGGCTTTTTTTTTTTCAGACATTAAAGACAAGATTAAAGGGGTTGTGGATTGTTTTGTGGTCTGGTGCCAAGGGTATAAAATGTCACAGAAGCCATACACTGTGTACAGAGCAGGGCTCCTACAAGGAGGATCTTTGAGAGGCCATTTCATGAAGCTGCCGGGGTGAAGCTCATTGCAACAGAGTCCCTAGAACGTTGGAGATGCTGGAATTGTTACAAAAGGTGGGGTTCTCCAGCAAGGAAAGCTGCAGGCACAGAGTGGATCTGCCCTAAGAGAGAAGCCATGTATGCTACACACAGCAGAATTGAAGAGTGGAGCAGCCAAAGCCCATCAGAGCCAGACAATTCTACCACAGACCCCAGATCCCAGACTGGGAGGAAGCTGTAGGGTCTGGTGCTCATCCTAGTAGGCTGTGGTTTTGCCTTCGTTCCTCCTTTTTAGAATGGAAATATTTACCCTGTGTCATTATGCTGGAAGTATGTAATTTGGCTTTGACCTATGCAGAGACTCAGTTAAGAGTCACATGACATGCTGGTGAAGTCATACCTTCTAGGCCATGACAGACTGCATTCCTTTAAACATATAAGCCACAATTAACCTTTCCTCCTTTGAATTACTTCTTGTCAAGTATTTGTTCACAACTATTGGGAAAAATATTAAAATAACCAGAATTACCTGATGCCAGTTTTTAGTTCTTTGTCTTGTCTGGCTCTTTTCTACCACAGGCTCTTGAATTCTGTTTCATAACAGTACCATTTGCCTTATGGGTTTATTTACAACTCACGATGTTGAAGCTTTTGTCCATATCATTCATCTAGTATGTGGCAACATCTCCTTTCAGTACTAGCAATCCATTGGGTAATTCTTGCTGTTGTTTCTACTTTTAAAACGTAGCTGACTACTGAATGAACTGGCTTATCCTAGATCAGCTATATGTAGGGGAAAGGACCAGGCAACCATGAACTTGTGATATTTCAGTGCCTCATCCTGCCGCCAGGGGACTGATTCTTTTTTTTTTTTTCCTTTGTAATTATTCTTCTCTCATACAATATATCCTGACCACCACTTCCCCTCCTCCTTCTCCTGCAAGTCCCCCAAGCCCACGCCTACTTTCTCCTCCAGATACACTTTGCCCTCAGAAAAGAGCAGGCCTCCCAGGGATATCAACCGAATACTGCATGAAAAAATTCCTTGGTTTTTTTTTTTTTTTTTTTTGTTTTTTTTTGCAGTTTAGTGGGCTTTTAATATTTTTTCTTTTCTTTTTTCTCAGTTTATTTTTTCTTTGATACTTTATTTGCATTTAAATGTTTCCCCCTTTCCAGATCTCTCCTTTGGAACCACCATATATGCTCCCCCTCCCCCTGCCTCTATCGGGGTATTCCCCCACCAACCCCCACCCCCACCCCCACTCTCTTCTTCCCTCCTTGGCATTCTCCTATACTGGGGCATCTAACACACTCAGGCCCAAGGGCCTCTCCTCCCCCTGATAGCTAACAAGACCCTCCTCTGCCACATATGTGGCCAGCACCATGGGTCCCTCCATGTGTATTCTTTGGTTGGTGTTCCAGTCTCCGGGATCATCGGGAGGTCAGCCCAGGGAACACTGTTGCTCCCTCCATGGGGCTGCCAACTCCCTCAGCTCCTTCAGTCTCTTCTCCAACTCCTCCACCTGGGACCTCATGCTCAGCCCAATGGTTGCTGTGAAGTGACTCTTGGGTATTCTGAACTTTTGGGCTAATAACCACTTATCAGTGAGCACATACCATGTTCATTCTTTTGTGACTGAGTTACCTCACTCAGGATGATATTTTCAAGTTCCATCCATTTGCCCAAGAATTTCATGAAGTCATTGTTTTTAATAGCTGAGTAGAATTCCATTGTGTAAATGTACCACAGTTTCTGTATCCATTCCTCTGTGGAGGGACATCTGGGTTGTTTCCAGTTTCTGGCTATTATAAATATGGCTGCTATGAACATAGTGGAGCATGTGTCTTTATTACATGTTTGAGCATCTTCTGGGTTTGCCCAGGAGTGGAATAGCTGGGTCCTCAGGTAGTATTACGTTCATTTTTCTGAGGGTCCGCCAAACTGATTTCCAGAGAGGTTGTATCAACTTGCATTCCCACCAGCAATGGAGGAGTGTTCCTCTTTCTTCACATCCTCGCCAACATCTCCTGTCACCTGAGTTTTTGAACTTAGCCATTCTGACTGGTGTGAGGTGGAATCTCAGGGTTGTTTTGATTTGCATTTCCCTGATGACTAAGGATGTTGAACATTTCCTTAGGTGCTTCTCATCCCTTCTAGTTTCCTCAGTTGAGAATTCTCTGTTTAGCTCTGTTTCCCAGTTTTTGATAGGGTTATTTGGATCTCTGGAGTCTAGCTTCTTGAGTTCTTTGTATATATTGGATATTGGCCCTCTATCAGATGGAGGATTGGTAAAGATTGTTTCCCAATCTGTTAGTTGCTGTTTTGTCCTATTTACAGTGTCCTTTGCCTTACAGAAGCTTTGTAATTTCATGAGGTCCCATTTGTCAATTCCTGATCTTAGAGCATAAACCATTGGTGTTCTGTTCAGGAACTTTTCCCCTGTGCCCATGTGTTCCAGACTTTTCCCCACTTTCTCTTCTTTTAGATTCAGTGTATCTGGTTTTATGTGGAGGTCCTTGATCCACTTGGACTTGAGCTTTGTACAGGGAGATAGGAATGGATCAATTCACATTCTTCTACATGTAGACCGCCAGTTGAACCAGCACCATTTGTTGAAAATGCTGTCCTTTTTCCACTGGATGGTTTTAGCACTTTTGTCAAAGATCAAGTGACCATAAGTGTGTGGGTTCATTTCTGGGTTTTCAATTCTATTCCATTGATCTACCTGCCTGTCACTGTACCAATACCATGCAGTTTTTATCACTACTGCTCTGTAGTACAGCTTGAGGTCAGGGATGCTGATTCCCCCAGAAGTCCTTTTATTGTTGAGAATAGTTTTTGCTATCCTGAGTTTTTTGTTATTCCATATGAATTTGAGAATTGCTCTTTCTAAGTCTATGAAGAGTTGAGTTGGAATTTTGATGGGGATTGCATTGAACCTGTTGATTGCTTTCAGCAGGATGGCCATTTTAACTATATTAATCCTGCCTATCTATGAGCATGGGAGATCTTTCTATTGTCTGAGGTCTTCTTCGATTTCTTTCCTCAGAGACTTGTTGTTCTTGTCATACAAATCTTTCACTTGTTTGGTTAGTCGCAACAAGATACTTTATATTGTTTGTGACAATTGTGAAGGGTATCATTTCCCTAATTTCTTTCTCAGCCTGTTTATCCTTCCAGTATAGGAAGGTTACTGATTTGCTTGAGTTAATTTTGTATCCTGCCACTTTGCTGAAAGTGTTTATTGCCTGTAGCAGATCTCTGGTGGAGTTTTCGGGTCACTTAAGTATACCATCATATCATCCGAAAATAGTGATATTTTGATTTCTTCCTTTCCAATTTGTATTCCTTTGACCTCCGCTTGTTGTCTAATTGCTCTAGCTAGAACTTCAAGTACTATATTGAATAGATAGGGAGAAAGTGGACAGCCTTGTCTAGTCCCTGATTTTAGTGGGATTGCTTCAAGTTTCTCTCCATTTAGTTTGATGTTGGCCACTGGTTTGCTGTATATTGCTTTTACTATGTTTAGGTATGGTCCTTGAATTCCTGATCTTTCCAAGACTGTTATCATGAAGGGATGTTGAATTTTGTCAAACGCTTTTTCAGCATCTAAAGAAATAACCATGTGGTTTTGTTCTTTGAGTTTGTTTATGTAGTGTATTACACTGATGGATTTCTGGGTATTGAACCACCCCTGCATCCCTGGGATGAAACCTACTTGATCATGGTGAATGATCTTTTTGATGTGTTCTTGGATTCGGTTTGCAAGAATTTTATTGAGTATTTTTGCATCCATATTCATAAGGGAAATTGGTCTTAAGTTTTCTTTTATTGTTGGGTCTTTCTGAGGTTTTGGTATCAGTGTAACTATGGCCTCATAGAATGAATTGGGTAGTGTTCCTTCTGTTTCTATTTTGTGGAATAGAGTGAAGAGTATTGGTATTAGGTCTTCTTTGAAGGTCTGATAGAATTCTGCACTGAACCCATCTGGTCCTGGGTTTTCTTTAGGTTGGGTGACTTTTAATGACTGCTTCTATTTCTTTAGGGGCTATGGGACTATTTAGATGGTTTATCTGACCCTGACTTAACTTGGATATTTGGTATCTGTCTAGAAACTTGTTCATTTCATCCAGATTTTCTAATTTTGTTGCATATAGGCTTTTTGTAGTAGGATCTGATGATTTTTTGACTTTCCTCAAAATCTGTTGTTATATCTCCCTTTTCATTTCTAATTTTGTTAATTTGGATACTGTCTATGTGCCCTCTGGTTAATCTGGCTAAGGGTTTATCTATCTTGTTGGTTTTCTCAAAGAACCAGCTCCTGGTTTGTTGATTCTTTGTATAGTTCTTTTAGTTTCTACTTGGTTGATTTCAGCCCTTAATTTAATTATTTCCTGCCTTCTACTCCTCTTGGGTGTATTAGCTTTCTTTTGTTCTAGAGCGTTTGGGTGTGCTGTTAAGTTGCTAGTAATGCTCTCTCCAGTTTCTTTTTGGAGGTATTCAGAGCCATGAATTTTCCTCTTAACACTGCTTTCATTGTGTCCCATAGGTTTGGATATGTTTTACTTTCATTTTCATTAAATTCTAGGAAGTCTCTAATTTCTTTCTTTATTTCTTCCTTGACCAAGTTATCACTGAGTAGAGCATTGTTCAGCTTCCATGTGTATGTGGGCTTTCTGTTGTTGTTGTTGCCATTGAAGACCAGCCTTATTCTGTAGTGATCTGATAGGAGGCATGGGATTATTTCAATCTTCTTATATCTGTTGAGGTTTGTTTTGTGACCAATTATATGATCAATTTTGGAGAAGGTACCATGAGGTGCTGAGAAGAAGGTATATTCTTTTAATATAGGATGAATGTTCTATAGATATCTGTTAAATCCATTTGGTTCATAACATTTGTTTCACTACGTCTCTGTTCAGTTTGTGTTTCCAAGATCTGTCCATTGATGAGAGTGGAATGTTGAAGTCTCCCACTATTATTGTATGAGGTGCAATGTGTGCTTTGAGCTTTAGTAAAGTTTCTTTTATGAATGTGGGTGCCCTTGCATTCGGAGCATAGATGTTCAGAATTGAGAGTTCTTCTTGGTAGATTTTTCCTTTGATGAGTATGAAGTGTACTTCCTTATCTTTTTTGATGACTTTTGGTTGAAAGTCGATTTTATCCAATATTAGAATGGCTACTCCAGCCTGTTTCTTGGCACCATTTGCCTGGAAAATTGTTTTCCAGCCCTTTACTCTGAGGTAGTGTTTGTCTTTAACACGGGGGTGTATTTCCTGGTTGCAGCAAAATGCTGGGTCCTGTTTATGGATCCAGTCTGTCATTCTATGTCTTTTTATTGGGGGATTGAGTCCATTGATGTTAAGATATATTAAGGAATAGTGATTGTTGCTTCCTCTTATTTTAGATGTTATTTTTATGTTTGTGTGGCTATCTTCTTTTGAGTTTGTTGAAAGATTACTTTCTTGCTTTTTCTAGGGTGTAGTTTCCCTCCTTGTGTTGGCGTTTTTCATTTGTTATTCTTTGTAGGGCTGGGTTTGTGGAAACATACTGTGCAAATTTGGATTTGTCATACAATATTTTAGTTTCACCATCTATGATAATTGAGAGTTTCGCTGGGTATAGCAGCCTGGGCTGGCATTTGTGTTCTCTTAGAGTCTATATGAGATCTGCCTAGGATCTTCTAGCTTTCATAGTCACTGGTGAGAAGTCTGGTGTAATTTTGATAGGTCTGCCTTTATATGTTACTTGCCCCTTTTCCCTTACTGCTTTTAATATTCTTTCCTTATTTTGTGTATTTGGTGTTTTGACTATAATGTGACAGGAGGAATTTCTTTTCTGGTCCAATCTATTTGGAGTTTTGTAGGCTTCTTGTATGTTTATGTTCATCTCTTTCTTTAGGTTAGGGAAGTTTTCTTCTATAATTTTGTTGAAGATATTTACTGGTCCCTTAAGTTGAGAATCTTCACTCTTTTCTATACCCATTATCCTCAGGTTCTGTGTTCTCATAGTATCCTGGATATCCTGGATTTTTGGGGTTAGAAACTTTTTGTATTTTTTGTTTTCTTTGAAGGTTATGTCAATGTTTTCTATGGTATATTCCGCACCTGAGATTCTCTCTTCTATCTCTTGTATTCTGTTTGTGATGCTTGCAACTATGACTCCTGATCTCTTTCCTAGGTTTTCTAGCTCCAGGGTTGTCTCCCTTTGTGATTTCTTTATTGTTTCTATTTCTATCTTTTGTTCATTTCCTTCATCTGTTTGATTGTGTTTTCCTGTAATTCTTTAAGGGATTTTTGTGTTTCCTCTTTAAGGGCTTCTAGTTGTTTACCTGTGTTCTCTTGTATTTTTTAAGGGAGTTATTTATTTCTTTCTTAAAATCTTCTATCATCTTCATGAGATGTGATTTTAAATCTGAGTCTTGCTTTTCTGGTGTGTTGGGTGATCCAGGGCTTGCTGTGATGGGATAGCTGGGTTCTGATGATGCTAAGAAGCCTTGGTTTCTGTTCCTTATGTTCTTTTCCTTGCCTTTCACCATCTGGTTATCTCTGGTGTTAGCTGGGCTTACTCTCTCTGACTGTGACTTGTCTTTCCTGCAAGCATAGGTGTCAATACTCCTTGAAGACCAGTTCTATCTGAGAGGAATTTGGGTTTGGAGAGCTGTGGTATAGGGTCAGCTCTGGGGTGCAGACCGAAACAAGAAGGATCTAGTCCCCAGCTGTCCCTTGTTTCCTGTGTCCTAATGGCTCTGCAAGGGTCCCTCTTGGTCCAGTAAATTTGAAAAGAAGTAATCTTGCCTGTGCTTGAAGGTGTGTCAGCACTCCTGAGATACCAGCTTTCTCCTGGCACTATTTGAGTATGGAGCCTTGTGTCACAGGATCTGCTCCCCGGCCATCGAAAGAAACTAGAAGCCCAAAAGAAACTAGAAGCCCACTCTTCAGTCCCTGTGTCCTGGGTATTCCAGGTGGGTCCCTCTGAGCAGACAGGCTTGCCCACACTCCTGGGAGGCTAGCTTTTTCCCAGTGTTATTTGGCTATGGATCCCTGGTTGCCCAGGCAGAGGTCTCCTGCCACAGATGGAAACTGGTAGGCTCCTTCCTCCAGGCTATTCCTCAGTCCTTGTGTTCCTAAGGATTCTGAGCGAGTCCTGCTGAGCAGTGTTACATGACAAAACTCTTAAGTGGGGCTCCTCTGTGTGTTTCTCCTTTGAGACCACAGTTCCTCTGCCTCTTCATACTTCCTGGGGAAGACTTCTGAACCAGCTTTGAAGTTCCCCAGCTTTCAGGAGCCTTGTTTTTGCTGGCAAATCCTGACATCTACATCCTAACCACTACAGGAACACTTTGTCATCCTATATTTTTTCTATCAGACTGCCTCTTAGACTTGATCCCAGTACCATCCTTCCAGCACTTCTGGAGTGGCCGTTCTCCATCAGGGAGGAGTTGAGATCTATCTCCACCATCTCAGAAGCCTTGTTCAGCCTTCTGCTTCCTTGGCTAGCACCTTTACATATCTGGACTTTATTGTTTTTCTTCAGTTTCTAGCTTTACATAAATTTGACAGTTTTTCAATTTCTGCTTTTCAGTTTTCTTTGTTCCCCTCCAGGGTATATATAGGAAAAATATAAAATTCTAATGAATGAAGTGACCATGTTAAGTTTACACTCATGCTTTTAATGTATGCTTTAGTTTATTCCACCCCATTTAAGTGAGAAATGGCCTATAGCATGCGACTCTTATCAGTCAGTGTTATTTTTTGTGATTTTTTTTTTTTTTTTTTTGCTCTGAGGGCTTTATTTTTCCTGTAACAATTTTTGCAAATCATGATCAGTGCCACAGATAAGTGCCTGGCCATCCTGGGTTAATAATCTCACTGAATTCAATAACATTATAATCAAAGCATAAGGATTAAAGGCTTTTGGAGCTCACTTGGTTGGACACCATTCTGATGATAACAGTTGATTCCTTAAACGGACTGCTTATTTCTTAGCCTCACCAATGATTACAAGCTGATGATCATCTTTCTCACTTTTAATATCAATAAGATAGAGAAAGCTGATATTTGCAGTTGCAGCTACACAAAGACCTCAAACACAGAGCACTGGTGGGGGAGGGGGCTCCCCTTTCTTTGCAGAGAAAGCCCCATGCATATGTAGCACAGGTTCACTCCTGCAATTCTAAGAGTTTCATTATTTGCCATCTGGTTTCTTAATCTGCTCTTTCTAAAGTGTTTCTGCAATCTATTGTTATTTACAGCGTCATTTTAAAAGGGAAGCCTATTGCGTTTTGCTGTCGCTTTGATTATAAATTTATTTTCTGGAAGTATTGAAAGTTGTTATATGTGTATGAAATGAAATCTTATCAACTGTAAAACACTCAAGACCTACAAGTAACTTCTTGAAGTCTTTTATTTTTCATCTGTCTTTGCCTTTCATCTATGACCCAATCTCTTGGCACACAAATGGACATCACTGATTGTCATCAAATATGCATCCCTGACACTTCACAAAGCACAATTGTTCTTCTGTGACTTGGCTCAGCCAAGTGAGCTCACAAAGCCTTTAATCCTTATCAGAGGAAGAATTATGACAGCCTTAGAACTGATATCATCATAGAAAACAAATAGATAGTTGAAAAGAAATAGGAATGGCCCATTGCTTCTTTAGTTTTCTTTTGTAGATATTTCTGGTTTTTTCTCTTGGATAGCCAGTAGTTCAAAAACTCTAACATGGAAATCAGTAAGAATAAACCTTTAGTCACACAGTGCGGCTGAGTTAAAGTTGGATATTTTTATTTACACATTACTCATTTACAGCAGTCACGTGAGACATTTCCTGAACCATTTCTTTAGAACTATGAAACATTTATTCTGTGCACCAATATTTCATTACCTTGGCTAACATTTGTGAATGTAGTTGTCCATTTTAATGTCATGTGTGACTCATTATATTAATGATTTTTAAAATCTTACTAAGTATAAACAGGAAATAACGTTAGGAAAGTTAAAAATAAAGCACTTTTAAGGTGAACAGATGAGGGGATATTCATAGAAATAGGCCATGAAGAAACTGCACAAGAGCCAGAAAATAACAAAGCCAGGTGTGAGATCACGTGACTTACTGGCTACATACAAGTGAATGAGTAAATCCCTGCCCTTTCCAGGTGTGTATTTCTTCACCTTCAGCATGATGAAGCATGAGGACGTAGAAGAAGTATATGTGTACCTTATGCACAATGGCAACACAGTCTTCAGTATGTACAGGTACGTAACGTCTTCTATCACAGGTCTCGTGAATGCTGCTGTAACTTGAACAGAGAAAGTCTACAGACAGGGAAGAGTTTAGGAATCAGCAGCCTAATGTAGCATTTTTGTCCTTCATGTCTATGTTACTATACTCTTTCCCAATGTCTTCTAAGCATAACATGATGTCTTAGTTACTGTTCTATTACTGTGAAGAGATACCATGACCAAGACAATCAATATAATAAAGCATTTAGTTGGGGCCTTCCTTACCATTTCAGAGGCTAAGTCCATGAAGATCATGGTGAAGCGCATGGCAGCAGGCAGGCAAACATGGCACTGAAGCAGTGGCTAAGAGCTAACATCATCCTGTCTACAAGTTTGCAGAAGTGGGGGAGAAAATGAGACTGATATGGGCTTTAGAAACCTCAAAGCTGTCCTTCCATGACACACCTCCAACAAAGCCATATCTCTGAAACAGTCCATCAAGTAGGAATAGGCATTTAAATCTATGAACCTATGGGGGCTATTCTCATTCAAGCCATCACACAGTCTTTATCTTTTTAGTTCACAATATTTAATTCCACGTTGCCTACAGTCTGGCTGTTAGCAAATGTAATATATTTTCATTTTAGCTGTCGACAGTATTTCTGTTGAATATCAGATTCCAGATTGGCAAGAAGGAAATAAATTATTATAATAAAGACTCTACGTAAAGGATCAAGGATAGTAGAGCTTTCCTTCTTCCTCATCTAACAGTCCAGAGAGGCTTGGCAAGATAATCCCAGGTGTGTGTTACCAGTCTGAGCAGGGGTAAGAGAGCTCTCTTCTACATAGTGAACCTAGATGTTTATAAATGGCTTTCAAGACCATTGTAGTAATTGTTGTTTACCATCTAGAGGCAAAGGAAAGGAAAGAAGGAGGTAGGTTTTATTGGACACTTCTAGGAGTGGTTCTTGTTATTTCCACTTCCATGTCATTTAGAGAACACATGGCTACACCTAAAGTGTAGGGGAAGATATAGACAGAATACGCTCAAGACCTGGGTCTGCACTGCAAAGATTAACTAGTGTGACCCTCTTTTTCTTCCCAGCTATGAAACAAAGGGAAAATCAGATACATCCAGCAACCATGCAGTGCTAAAGTTGGCCAAAGGAGATGAAGTCTGGCTAAGAATGGGCAACGGTGCCCTCCATGGGGACCACCAACGCTTCTCTACCTTCGCAGGCTTTCTGCTCTTTGAAACTAAGTGAAGAGGAAGACAGGAGGGCTCCACTTTGGGGGCAGTTTGTATGTGAGCTTGGGTTGTTAGGGTCTGAGGGACGTTGAGGCTGGGGTTCTACAGGGAATATTTAACTGTCGCATTGGTCACACCGCTACTCATTCTCATGACAAACCAGTAATGTTGGATGCTTCAGGGGCTAAGAACAGACCACAAGGTCATCTTCCCAGATGACCTTGGGAAATACTCAGCATCTTTGTCTCTTCTCTACATGTCTAAAGGGATTGCCACCTGATACAGGTTGGAAATAAGCATTCACCTCAAAGAATGAATTTGCAAAGAGTTTTGGTGCTCCGTTTAAATGTAATATTGGTTTCGGAGTCAAACAAGTTTTGAGCTCATTGTTCTTCATAATATTTCAGAGACTAGTCTGATTATGACGGAGCTAGGGCAAGAATAAGGGCACTTACCAGAATCTATATAGGAGAAACACTTCTGAAGTCTAGACTTGGAAATAGCATTTGGTTTAGTGGGTTTTATTCTTATATTCATTAATAAAATACATTTGTCATTTCAGATAACCTTTAAATAGTACAATTATTTACAATGCTCACAAACAATTGGCTCCTCTTTTTAAAAACAAAACAAAACAAAAAACCCAAGTAGATAAGATTGAGTTCTCCTGGCTTAGACTTTCAGATATACAATTTTCTCACATCTGGCTTGCCACATCTTCTCTTTGCCATTGCATTACTGGGGCTGCAGTAGTGCTCTCTTGACTCTGCACAACCAGCTAAGGTAAGATTAAGTTGATATAGTACAGATGTTATCACATTTTTTTTTTAATTTGGAAATTATCTCCAAATTTTTATATATACCATGTAATGCTGAATGGGCTGTAAACTTCATTAAATACATGCTGACAAATGGATGCAAAATACAAGTGTATTCCATTTATGAGATCCACAATAATATGTCTTAAATGTTCTCAATAAAAGAGATATAATTTTCTCTATTATCATACTTGACTAATGTTCACAAATCAGCTTTAATATTCCACAGTGTTATAGAAGGTGCCAGGTGGTTTTTGCCTAACTTTCCCTATCCCAGAATCTACAAAGAAAAAGGATTAAATTTGCCACCAAAACACCATTATAGAATGTGCCATAAGTTGACACAAAGAGTAACACACAGAGATGCAGACACATACACACATAACACAGACACACTCATACACAACACATCACACACACACACATACACAGTGCCTTGTACATGCTAGGCATATGCTCTTCCATTGAGCTATATTCCCAGTACCCACGTTTGTTTCATTGAAGGAAGTATCACTGCAATGCATTTACCCTGGTGTTAAATCATATTTAAAATTCACCACTGAAATTCTTATCTGAAAAATAGCATATAATCAATTCCCTTTAAGGTAGTGAGTCCTAACTTTATTTTCTACAACAATGTAAACTTCTTCACAGGCTTTTAAACCATAGATTTCCTACAATTCATCACCCACCAGCTAGAGATGATGTGAAGTAGGGCTGTCCCATTAGTCAATTCATTGGCTCGCACGCTTAGTCCGACCTTTGACCCTATCCTTTTTATCCCTGACCGTGTTTAAAGCCTTCCTAAGTCTGCACATAGCACAAACATTTCACTGAAGTGCAAAGATATTTGATGTTCTATAACAACCCAGGAGATGTCATATCTGAAGAGTATCCACTATCTACTAACTATCTTGGAGGAAGATTCTGTCATAGATAAAACAGTTGCAAAAAAAGAATTGCATAAGCATATGTGGAAATAAAGGCACTTTTGTTGATTACATAGTTTTAAAAATGTTCCTAATAATTACCATGACCATACATTGACTGTCATATGAATAATGCAAAACAAAATATTTTCCTGGCAGTGTGAACAGCCATAAAACTCAGAGACACACGAGACACATAGACAGCGAGGTCACTTGTCTCCATAAGACCCCACTTTTAGTTACTCCACACCTTCAATCCTTTAAGACATCAGTGATTAGAGGGTCTCTTTTCAGAGCTGGGTATCTCCAAATGGATGGGGCTCCATCATACACTTACAATGTTTTCCATTATTCATTTATCCACTTATATCCCAATATCAGCACCCCCCCAATCCCAGTTCCCCCTCACACGGCTCCCTTCTTCCCTCATTCTCCCTCCCTTTCTCCTCTAAGAAGGGAGAGCCCTGCAGGTATCTCCCCACCCTGGAACAGCAAGTCACCGCAGGACTAGGTGCTTCCTTTCCCACTGAAGCCAGACAGTTAGGGGAACAGAGTCCACAGGCAGGCAAAAGATGCAGTTGTTAGGGACCTGCATGGAGATTAAGCTGCATGTCTGCTACATATACGCATGGGGCCTAGGTTCAGCCCATGCTTCTCTTTGGTGCCCAGAGAACAGGTTAGTTGACTCTGTTGGTCTTTCTATGGAGTCCCTATCCTCTTTGGGTCCCTCAATCCTTCCCTCAATTCTTCCACAAGACTCCCAGAGCACCATCTGATGTTTGGCTGGTGGGTCTTTGCATCTGTTTCCATCGGCTTCTGGGTGGAGCCTCTCAGAGGACAGTGACACTAGGTTCCTGTCTGCAAGCATAACAGAGTATCATTAATAGTGTCAGGGATTGGTTCTTGCCCAGAGGATTGGTCTCAATTTGGGCCAGTCATTGGTTGGCCATTCCCTCTGTCTCTCCTCCATTTTTGTACTGTAAAATGCTTGAAGGTAGGACACAATTTGGGTCAAAGATTTTGTGGGTTGGTTGCTGTCCTTATCTCTCCTCTGGGAGTCTGCCTGGCTACAGGAAGTAGCCACTTCAGCTCTGTCTCCCCAACTTCTAGGATTCTCAGCTAGAGTCACCCCCATAGACTCCCTGGGGCCTCCCCCTGTCCCAGGTCTCTGGCACATGCTAGAGATGCAACCCCTGCCCACCACTGATCTCCTTTCTCTCTCTCCCCAACCCCCGCCCTCACTACACCTGATCTCCATGCCCTGTTCCCTTCTTCCTCCCTTCTCCTACCCAGGCCTCTCCTTCCATCCCATTTCTATTTTATTTTCCCTTCTGTGAAAGGTTCAAGCATCCTCCCTTGGGTCTCCTTGTTATTTGGCTTCTTAGGGTCTATGGATTGCAGTGTGGTTATCCTGTACTTTATCGCCAATATCCACTTATAAGTGAGTTCATAGTAAGCATGTCCTTTTGGGTTTAGGTTACCTCACTCAGGATGATATTTTCTAGTTTCTCCATTTGCCTGTGAAATCCATGATGTCTTTGTTTTTAATAGTTAAGTAATATTCCATTGTGAAAATGTACCACATTTTCTGTATCCTTTCTTTGGTTGAGGGACATCTGGGTTGTTTCCAGTTTCTGGCTATTATGAATAAAGCTGCTATGAACATAGTGGAGCAAATTCCTTTGTGGGATGGTAGAACACCTTTTGGTTATATGCCAAGGACTGGTATAGCTGAGTCTTGAGGTTGAACTATTCTCAATTTTCTGAGAAACCTTCACATTTCTTTCCAGAGTGGTTGTAGAAGTTGCACTTCCACCGCAATGGAAGAGTGTTCCTTTTCCTCCATATCCTTGCTAGCATGTGCTGTCCCCTTAGTTGATCTTAGCCATTTTGACAGGTGGAAGATGGAATCTCAGAGTTGTTTTGATTTGCATTTCCCTAATAACTAAGGATGTCAAATGGTGTTTTAGGTGCTTCTCGGCCATTAGAAATTCCTCTATTGAAATTCTGTTTAGTTCAGTGCCCCATTTTAAAAATTGGGTTATTTGTGTTGTTGGTGTCTAACTTCTTGATGTCTTTATGTATTTTGGATATTAACCTTCTGCCAGATGTAGGATTGGTGAAGATTCTTTTCCACTCTGTAGGCTGCTGTTTTGTCCTATTGATGGTGACCTTTGCCTTACAGAAATTTGGAATTTCACATCTTTCACAATAGCCATAACATATTTTTACACTCTAACCACTCAAGTGAAAGACCTGTATGACAAGAACTTCAAGTCTCTGAAGAAAGAAATTGAAGAAGACCTCAAAAGATGGACAGGTCTCTCATGCTCATAGATTGGTAGGTTTAACATAGTGAAAATGGCCATCTTACCAAAAGCAGTTTGGTTCAATGTAATTCCCATCAAAATTCCAACACAATTCTTCAGACCATGAAAGAACAATTTTCAACTTCATGTGGAAAAACAAATAACTCAGGATAGCTAAACAATCCTGTACAAAAAAAGAACTTCTGGAGGTATCACCATCCCTGACTTGAAGCTGTACTACAGAGCAACAGTAATAAAAAACAAAAAACCAAAACTACACAGTATTGGTATAGACACAGACAGGTGGATCGATGGAATAGAACAGAAGACCCTGAAATAAACCCACACTTCCTACAAGACACTTGATTTTTGACAAAGAAGCCAAAACCATACAATGGGAAAGTTGGTAGCACTTTTGATGTTCTTCTTAAGATGCCTAGGCTAAAGCCAGGACACATGGTAAGCGAGTGAAGGCAATGGGGGAGAGGTCACATTTGTGCATGTTATATAGGACACATTATTGAGACACACAATTGTATAGATACACATGATTGGAGGGAGTAGAGTACCCACTGACCTGTGCCTCGGATGAAGATGTTGATACATCCTTAGGTAAAACAGCAGCAAGAAAAACTTCACAAGCATATATGGAAATAACCACACACACACAGAGAGAGAGAGAGAGAGAGAGAGAGAGAGAGAGAGAGAGAGAGACAGAGAGAGAGAGAGAGAGAGAAAGAGAGAGAGAAAGAGAGGGGGGGCACATTGTTCTGGGTTTGATCTAATGTGTTAAGAGCATTCTCAGATGCTATTTGGATCATTTGGAATAGTGAAAAAAACCTTGAGGCCAAATTAAAACAAAACCAAAACCAAAAACATTCCTGATTGTGTAAGTCTGTAATGCCAGCTACTTGTGAGGATGAGGCAGAAGGACCACAAGTTCCATACTGCATGGGTAACTTGGTAAAATCCTGAATCAAGCTACAAAGTACAAACAGGGCTTCAGATATATTCCAGGTGGTAAACTGCTTGCTTAGCATATGCACGCTATAGGCCCAATCCCTATTAACATATGCACACATGCACATGCACACAGAGACACACACACTCACACACACATACACAGACAGACACACAGTAAATTCAAACCAAAGTGAATGTATATTCCCATGAGAATGTATATTCCAGTGAGAATGTAAATACCAAAGGACACGGCTAGAGTTGGCAAGCATCTCCCTATTGGAAGATATGGTGTTGCTCAACCGTTAAAATTTCTGGCTTCTCTCAATTCTCAACAGAGGATAGTAGAGTAAAAGTGTGAGCACAGTGAGGAACAGGTTTCAACATCCACAGACTGCAAAGGGCCAGATCCTTTTCTGTGCATATCTATGGCTTTATTATTGTTTTGCAGTTGGAGTAGGGGGTGTCAAACCCAGCACTTTAGGCATGGACAAACTATGACTAACCTAACTGACATAATTTTTATTTTATTGGTAAAGATCATTTCCCAATCTCTTGGTTGATGTTTTGTCCTATGGAAAGATCTCCATGCTCATGGATTGGCAGGATTAATAGTTAAAATGGCCAAAAACAATCAACAGATTCAATGCAATCCCCATCAAAATTCCAACTCAACTCTTCATAGACTT
>JADRCH010000047.1:6659919-6701577 GCA_019843965.1 Rhynchomys soricoides
GGTATTGGTACAGTGACAGGCAGGTAGATCAATGGAATAGAATTGAAGACCCAGAAATGAACCCACACACTTATGGTCACTTGATCTTTGACAAAAGTGCTAAAACCATCCAGTGGAAAAAGGACAGCATTTTCAACAAATGGTGCTGGTTCAACTGGCGGTCTACATGTAGAAGAATGTGAATTGATCCATTCCTATCTCCCTGTACAAAGCTCAAGTCCAAGTGGATCAAGGACCTCCAAATAAAACCAGATACACTGAATCTAAAAGAAGAGAAAGTGGGGAAAAGTCTGGAACACATGGGCACAGGGGAAAAGTTCCTGAACAGAACACCAATGGCTTATGCTCTAAGATCAGGAATTGACAAATGGGACCTCATGAAATTACAAAGCTTCTGTAAGGCAAAGGACACTGTCAATAGGACAAAACAGCAACCAACAGATTGGGAAACAATCTTTACCAATCCTCCATCTGATAGAGGGCCAATATCCAATATATACAAAGGACTCAAGAAGCTAGACTCCAGAGATCCAAATAACCCTATCAAAAACTGGGGAACAGAGCTAAGCAGAGAACTCTCAACTGAGGAAACTAGAAGGGATGAGAAGCACCTAAAGAAATGTTCAACATCCTTACTCATCATGAAAATGCAAATCAAAACAACCCTAAGATTCTACCTCACACCAGTCAGAATGGCTAAGTTCAAAAACTCAGGTGATAGCAGATGTTGGAGAGGATGTGGAGAAAGAGGAACACTTCTCCATTGCTGGTGGGAATGCAAGCTGATACAACCTCTCTGGAAATCAGTTTGGCGGACCCTCAGAAAAATGAACATAGTACTACCTGAGGACCCAGCTATTCCACTCCTGGGCATATACCCAAAAGATGCTCCAACATGTAATAAAGACACATGCTCCACTATGTTCATGGCAGCCATATTTATAATAGCCAGAAACTGGAAACAACCCAGATGTCCCTCCACAGAGGAATGGATACAGAAACTGTGGTACATTTACACAATGGAATACTACTCAGCTATTAAAAACAATGAAATTCTTAGGCAAATGGATGGAACTTGAAAATATCATCCTGAGTGAGGTAACTCAGTCACAAAAAAATGAACATGGTATGTGCTCACTGATTAAGTGGTTATTAGCCCAAAAGTTCAGAATACCCAAGAGTCACTTCACAGCAACCATTGGGCTGAGCATGAGGTCCCAGATGGAGGAGTTGGAGAAGAGACTGAAGGAGCTGAGGGAGTTGGCAGCCCCATGGAGGGAGCAACAGTGTTCCCTGGGCTGACCTCCTGATGATCCCGGAGACTGGAACACCGACCAAGAATACACATGGAGGGATCCATGGTGCTGGCCACATATGTGGCAGAGGAGGGTCTTGTTAGCTATCAGGGGGAGGAGAGGCCCTTGGGCCTGAGGATGTTAGATGACCCAGTATAGGAGAATGCCAAGGAGAGAAGACGTGAGTGGATGGGTGGATGGGTGGGGGAATAACCTCATAGAGGCAGGGGAAGGGGAGAGGGGAGAGGGAGGTTCCAAAGGAGAGATCTTAAAATTGGGAAACATTTGAAATGTAAATAAAGTGTCAAAAAATTATTAAAATTTTTTCAAAAACAAAAACAAAAACAAACCAAAAAAGATAAAATATGGAGCAATTTCCCTCATGAATATACACGCAAATATTCTCAATAAAATATTTGCAAACCAATAATAATAATAATAATAATAATAATAATAATAATAATAGGTGCGGGAGATTTCTAGCATACAGGACTAGCTCTGTTAAGTTTCCTAGAGATTTCAAAAACTGCATCTGGCCACTTACACACAAGCTTCACCCATTACTGAGAAAAATGACCTATAAATGAGGATGGGATAGTTTGTCATACTTTAAAGGCTGAAAAAGGTTTCTAACTCGAAACTGTAATTGTCCATAAAACTGACAGCTGACAAACCAAATTGATTTCTAAAGCTCTCTCATTTAACCCGAGATGAACAATAATTGTTATATTCCAGACTCTTCTAAATGCTGGGATTATAGGCGTGCACACCGCGGGCATTTTAAGCGGTGCTAGCCTCCATTCAGGGATTTAGCAACTGATCTACACCCCAGGCCCTTTCTCTTAAATCTAAGGGCATCCAGGAGAGGTTTCAAACTGTTGCAGGATGGAGTCTAGTTTTCAGGGCGGCGAGGGAGACACCCAGTGGTCTACCACAGGAAACGTCTTTGCCTCCTTGGTCGAAGTAGTGAGGCGCTTGAATACCTTTAGTCAATTTACTGGGGGGTGAGAGTAGGGATTCAGGTGGCGCAATGAAAGTGTCCGAAGAGGACCCGCACAACAGGGTGCTCTCAAGGTCAAGAACGCAACTCACGACCTGAATCTGAGACCTAAAGTTCACAACTAAACGGACTGACTCAACACCTAGGGTAGGCGGGAAGTGCGCAAGCGCGCAGCTTTTCCAGAGGCGGCGCGCAGGCGCATGAAGGAGGCGGGGGAGGAGAGTGGAACGGTGTTGCGAGGTTAAACCAAGGGTCGGGTGACCCGCTGCTCGGCTCTCACTCTATTGTTGGCCATGGCGCTGCGTGGCGTCAGGGTTGTGGAGCTGGCAGGCCTGGCCCCGGGGCCGTTCTGCGGGATGGTCCTGGCGGACTTCGGCGCCGAGGTGGTTTGCGTGGACCGGCTGGGCTCTGAGGGCCACAGGAATTACCTGTCCCGAGGCAAGCGCTCGCTGGCGCTGGACCTGAAGCGGTCTGGGGGAGCAGCGGTGTTGCGGCGCCTGTGCGCACGCGTGGACGTGTTGCTGGATCCCTTCCGCTGCGGTGAGCCCTGCAGCACAGCGAGCTGACATTCTGTCCTGCCCGGTTACTCCAAGTTTCTCTGACTCCTTCTTAAGACTTTTAATTTACTTGATTTTTTTTTTTTCCCCTAAGCGCTCTTTCAGATTTGCCTTTGTTAATTATTTGGGGGTATTGAACCGTATGAGAATCTAGTGCAAGGGATAGATTGAAAAACTCCACGTAGGAGTATAGTCACTGACCCTTTGATCTGTGATATGCCTATGCTCTAAAGCCATTAACAGGCCATGGTTAACCTTTCCCTAAATGCTGTTATTCCCAAGCTCCAGCTTCAAGTTCACTTCATTTACTTTGGGCTGTACGAAACGAAAACATCGATTTTTTAAATGCTCTGTGGACCAACGACCAAGTCGTTAACAGAATCAGTTTTCGAGCACTTGCATGCTTGGTGACATGCACCTCAATCCGACTGTACATTGGCATTTGCAACTGTCAAAAACCCTGAACCAAGTCTGAAGGCATTTCCTTCTGTATTAGCTCAGAGCATTCATTCCAACCGGCTCCTTATTAATATTACCTGGTGGATACCAGGAAGCCAGTAAGTTTGACAGTGAATGGGATGGGAGTGAGTCACCAGGCATATTTATATTTAACTCTTAGTTCTCACAAGCATATCTGAGGACAGTGATGGTAACATTTAGGATTATATCACCACGTAAAAATGCTTCATTTGAAGATGAGCGTGGGTCACTGTGGTTAAGTAGTTTCTCCAGATGACTCTTACTTCTGACAACTTTCACCAAAATCACCACAATGTTAGTATTACTTGTAGTTTGCCCATTAAATTGAATTATTCCTGTCTTTGATTCGTGCTCTTTAAAAACAAAACTGATAGGTTATTTCTCTGATGGTGAAACAAGCCAGTTCAGGCCAGATTAGATATATTAAAGGCCGGTTTATTGGGAAGCTGCCTTCTGGCAGGTAAGTTCACTGGCCCCAAGGATCATGGGAGTTGCCATGGGGAAAAAGGGGGTAGGGAACTGAGAGAGAGAAAGGTCTTGGAGTGCAGAGAGAGAAGGGGAGGGAGAGGAGGGGGAGGAGGTGGTGGAGGTGGAAGCACAAAGTGTCTAGATTATATAAGGAAGAATCTCTTGGGGAAGGGCAGCCCAGGGCTGGGCTGGAAAGGTCAGGGTTGGGGGCAGGTAGTCCAGGTAGGGACTGAGGGGTGCTGGGAGGACCTGGAGCCGGATCTGTTTTGATATGTAAAATATGCACCTCAGTCCCCTGTCCCAGGACCAAACAAAACAACAATACAACCCCAGGAAAGAATTGTTTGCTTTCCTCTAAAGGTGTCATGGAGAAGCTCCAGCTTGGGCCAAAGACTCTACTACAGGACAATCCAAAGCTCATCTATGCCAGGCTGAGTGGATTTGGCCAGTCAGGAATTTTCTCCAAAGTAGCTGGCCATGACATCAACTATTTGGCTTTGTCCGGTATGTTGGGAAGATTTTTCTAAAACACTTTGAATTGGCTCCAAAATCAGGAAGTGCAGTTACATCGATTAATGAGGGTTTTAAAACTGTTTATTACTTCCATTATGTGTATGTGTGTGGCAATATCCATGTGAGTGCGTATGCCTCCGGAGGCCAGTAAGAGTGTCCGGGTCACCTGGAGCTGGGGCCACAGTGAGTTGCTAACTTTTAAGGTGGGTGCTGGGAACCGAACTTGGGTTTTCTGTAGGAACTTTCCACTGAACCACTGAGCCATCTTTCTATCCCCAGCCTTGATTTACACGAATTTAAAACTGTGAAGATGTTAATATGTACTGGAACTGGCAAAGAGAATGTGGTTGTTGAAAACGGGTTGATTTGGGTTCCTAGAACTGCCATTCTTAAGCTCTATCCCTGCCCCGACCCATTTGAGGGCTAATAATCACTAGTGACTCTGATTTTCTACGATTGGGAAGTCAGCTGTAAGGAAGGCCCCTACTAGGAGTGAGAGACAAGGTAATAGGATGGTTGGTCACTCCACTTTGTGGAGAGTTGATTCAGTTTGATTTTGACATTCCTCCACCAAGAGTCATTTTGAGCCATCATTTCAGACCTCTGTGAAGACAGCAAAAAGACCTCGGTTTTCAGGTTATGCTGTCACTTTGTTAGAATCTGCACCTGTAAGTACGGGTCCTCAAATGCGCTGGCTGTATCATGTCTAAGAACTGTGAGTTACTGATAAAAGCAGATCTCCTACTCTCTGTAAGGAAGATATTGAAAGGTTGAGTGAGTATAAACCTTCCCGACTGGCCAAAGTATAAAATGGGCTTTCCACATATTTTCAAAACTTAACTCCTGTTCCTTTTTGTGTATGATTATATTCTTATATCTCTTTTTAATAAAATTTTTAATAAAATTCAAAATTTCCTGGTTTTAAAGCCAGGAAAAATGGATAATAATTATGTCTTCTTTAAAACTTAGTAAGTGAAGACTTTAATAAAACATTGAAAATGTCAGTTGGGATGATTTTCTTATCTTTTTCCCCCCTTTTATCTTTACATGGAAGAGGGTTCAGTGTATAGCCTAGATTGACCTAGAACTCTAGATCTGCTTGCTTGAGTCTGCTGAGTGCTGGGGTTGCAGGTATGGAAGGCTCTTCGTAAGTTGACTCAGTGGGCTCATGGTTTGAAGAGCATTGTGCACTGCTTTCACTTAGGACAATGACTATAAAAATCAGCTGTCCCTCTAAGTGGTGTTCACTTAAAAGTGGTGTTCAATTTGTTGTCCACTGTGCAGGCGTTCTGTCAAAGATCGGCAGAAGCGGTGAGAACCCATACCCGCCGCTGAATCTCCTGGCTGACTTTGGTGGTGGCGGCCTCATGTGCACACTGGGCATTTTGCTGGCTCTTTTTGAACGCACATGCTCTGGCCAAGGGCAGGTCATTGATGCAAACATGGTGAGTATCAGTTGGGGGCGGGATGGGATGATAGGCTTGCTTGCCATTTGTGTCTCAGTATCACATGTGATTGCCTCAAATATATCTGAGTAAGAGAGACAGGGTCTCTCTGTGTAACCCTGGCTGTCCTGGAACTCAGGGAGATCCACTTCCCTCTGCTTCCTGAGGGATTAAAGATATGTGCCAACATGTCTGGCAAGAGGTCTTTTGCTTTAAATTAGCCTCACCCTTTTGTATGTATCAGAATGCTGTATTGAAGCCACCCAAGGGGCACCCATAGTGTTCTCCCATAAGCCTTTGCTACCTCACTTTGCAGAAATGTCAGAGAAGCTGTATGACTAGATTTTTCTCCAAGTTATCTTTTGTGATTAAACTCGAGCTACCGAGTAATGATCCTTCAAACCTGAGTGTCAGCAGCGGTTTTCAGCCAGTAGAACAGGTTTTTAAAGATGCTAGGGAAAGTGGGCCTTCCTGTCCAGACCTCTTGCTGCCTTTCTTAGGAGATGCTTCAGTTGCATGTGTTTGTCTCTGTGAACACTCACTTCCTCTAGTTGAGTCCTTTCTCTACGTGATCTCTGTCTTCAGTCTAGGTGAATATACTGTGTCCTCAGCCTATTCTGTCCTCAGGGTAGAATTCAAAGTCTCCATTGGATGCATGAAACTGAAGATAATTCTAAACCTTACTCTCTCACCCAGATAGACCTACATACAAAATGTATAAATTAGACACAGTAGGAGATTAACAACAGTACTAAAAACAGAACAGTATAAAATATGCACTAACAAAGTTTACTTATGGACTTCCCTGGTTAATGTTTTCAGACTGTGGTCAATCCAAGTTGTAGCTATTGGAAGTGTAAGGGTACAGAGAGGTGGAGAACTGTACTTTGTCCTGCAGCAGAGACACATCCCTGAGGTCTCACAGCTCTGTGGGAAGAGTTCAGACCAGGGCTGCCCCATGCAGGCATGCTGAGAGGTCTTTGGAGATGGAAGGGGAAGCGGACTTGAGCGAGGCGAGACTAGCAGCAGAGAGACCAGTTAACCTGGGGTTTGCTGAGCAAGTGAGGAAGGGCACGTGCTAAAACAGTTAATGTTAGAGTAGAACTGGATTACAGGAATGCTGGATGCAAAATTGTTGCAGAGTTGCTGATGCTGTGTGGAAGAAGAAAGAACTGAGGGTGGAGACGGATTCCTGGCTTGTGACGTAAGGGCGGTGTCACCGGCTCCCAGGGGCAGACTGGTGAGGGAAGAGACAACCAGATTGATGGCTTGCTTCTTTCCTCCTTCCTCTGTAGCTTACCAGCTCTGTCATCTCAGAGGTTACTTTACAACCATGTCAAAGTTGTAAAATGAATTGTAGTTCCTTTCAGTCTTAAAATATTTCATAAATTGAAGAGTGTACCCATAGTGTTCTCCCATAAGCCTTTGCTACCTCACTTTGCAGAAATGTCAGAGAAGCTGTATGACTAGATGTAATTGTCATGAGTTATGGAATAAGCAGTGACTTAGAGGTTAGCCTCCCCTCTCCCAGTGCTGCCTCCTCTGCGCCTCCTTGAGCACCACATCTATAACATGTCCTGCTTCTTCCAAGGTGGAAGGGACAGCATATTTAAGTTCCTTCCTGTGGAAAACCCAGCCCATGGGTCTGTGGGATCAGCCTCGAGGACAAAACCTGTTAGATGGTGGCTCCCCTTTCTACACAACCTACAAGACGGCAGACAGGGAGTTCATGGCTGTAGGTGCGATAGAACCCAAGTTCTATACATTGCTGCTCAAAGGTAAGTGACTGAGTCTCCTGGCCTTCTTCACTGTGAGCTCTTTAATCTTGATCATGAGACCTTTTGAACACCACGATGTCTTGTTTTATACATCCATCTTTCCAGCTAATGTAACAGTAGCTGTCAGCATATTGTGGGGCATTTCGCTCGTCTTTTAAGTTGACAGCTTTACTATTCTATAAAATAACTCAGGACTTAAAAAACATTAACAATCTGTTTGGTGGGAAAGTGGGTGCTTCGGTTGCCCATGACATGGATGGATGTTTATCTTGTCTCCTGTGCCCAGACCTTCCTTGATTGTCGGTTCTCCTGGCTCTTGCACCCTCATGGCCATCTCTTATGGTGGTATGGTGTGGTATAAAGTCACCTGAGTGCAGTGAGATTTTGGTGAGTGAGATTCAGCTAGACAATATCACTACCCCTTGGCACCTTGGAAATTTACCTAGCTTGAGAATTCTTGTCTTCATGGCACGCTGCTATACATCAGAGAGAATTTTGGGATTGTGTCTTTCCCTGTGACACAGTTGGGCTGGAATTACTTTGTTATGTGAAATAAAGTTTGCACTACAGTTAGTGATGTGGTTTTAGATTTACTCTGAAGTAAAGCTGACTGTGGCAGCACAAGCTTGTAATGCCAACTCAGGGACTAGAGACAGAGGGATCTTCATGGGAAAGCATAAAACATTCCCAGGCTAGGCTTGTCAACACAGGTAAACAGATGTGGACGTTAGAAGGTGGTGTTCAACATCCTTTCTATTTGCTCTCTACCTTGTTTGTAGGTCTTTTTTATTACTTAAAAATTATTTTACTGTTTAATAAGTTGAATATATTTTGATCATATTCTTTTCCTCTCTCAGTTTCTCCCCACCTCCCTTCCCAACTAACTTTATACTCTTTTTGTCTCAAAGCCAAATAAAACTAAACAAAACAAAAAGAAAAACCCAGCCCAAAACAATGCCACTTCATACACACACACACACACACACACACACACACACACACACATACACACATATATACACAGTGCATGTTATGTTGGACAGCTCTACCTTCCTGGGCTTGGGACCTGCCCTGGAGTGGACTTGATATTCTCATGGACACTCCATTGGACAAGCTGATTTTCCCTTTCCCAGCAGGTATCAGTTACAGATTCCTTCTTGGTTAAGGGTGCAGTTTGTATTTACAACCAGTTCCCAGTGCTGGCATTTTGTCAGCACATGCTGTTACAGTCTCTACAGGTTCACACATTCCCGTTGTATCTGATAGACACTGTTTCCCTGGGGTCATCCAGCATCTCTGGCTTTTAGAGTCTTTCTTCATAGATCTTCAGCATAGATCCCCAAACCTTGAGGGGAGGAATCTGATAAAGACACCCCATTTAGGGATGAGTGCTCTGACACAGGGGGAAGCATTGTCTGCATATCAATCAGTTGTGGGGTGCACTGTCTACACATCATTCCGTTGTGGATCTCAGTTGATTTTCATCTACTTCAAGAAGGCAGCTCTCTTGACAACAGTTGACTGATGCACCCCACAGTCCCACTGGCTGAGTTTTCCACAGGCGAGAACTCAAATGTGCCATTTTTAACACCTTTGAAGAACAGAACACTTTAAGTATGCAGGTGCTTTAGAAATGGCATTAATAACTATTTGGTGATTTATTAATTGTGTAAAAAGCTGATATAATACAATTACCTTCCTACTTTAAAGTTTCATTGTTTGGTAGCCTTTCAAATACAATGTACTGCTACAAGTTATTTGTATATACTTGTAATGATTGCTTTTACAAACATCCCAACGCATTTTATAATCACATATGTTAACTTTACTAACTCAAATCTAGTTGATTAAACTATAGAACAGGATCATTGGTATAGACCAAGTATAATGCGTCTCTGCCCAAACTGAAATTATATCTAAAGACTTCCTTCAAAATTCTGCATTGAACAGTGGTAGACAAAGGGCTGGCGGTTGGTGCAGTGTGTGTTGGTCACAGAGCCCTGGGAACAGCAGGGCTCCATCACGTTGTGCCTTGCATCATAGAACAGCCATGTGTATATATATTGTCTACAGAAAACGTATTTATATAGTCACATAAATTTTAGTTTGTTGTTTCTTGTCAACATATACATTTCAAAGTGAAGATATTTTCCTTGAAAAAATTTGCAGACTGAACTCTTAAAACACAGTTTTTTTGAGTTCTGGTAACTTCATTGTCTTAGTACATGTCCCCTTATACATTGGTAAACATTGCACAGAAATTAGTACAAGTAACTCCCAACTATTCAGTGTCAGCCCAATGATTTCATCTGAAGGCTGTGTTGGTGAAAGTTTTCATATTTCACCTTTGGTGAATTTTGAATTAATATCTAAGTGCAGGGTGAGTTAGAATTTAACTCTTTTTTTTTTTTTTTTTTTGGCATAGGGATCCCCAGTTTTCCAGTATTGATTGAAAAAACAGTTCTTCCCGCACAGAATAATATTTGCATCCTTCTTGAAGTCAGCTGACCATACTGAAGGGTTTATCCTAGGACTTTCTCTTTTTCTCTTTCACCAGTGTGAGGAATTGCTTGTGGGTCCTCCCACATGGAGTATTCCAACACTGAGCTGTGCAGCCAGCCCTGCTTTTGGACTTACAGTTCTGTTGCATTGTCTGTCTTTATGTCGCCGCACCTTGATTACTGTAGTAAGTTTGAAATTGAGATGTGTGTGTGTGTGTGTGTGTGTGTGTGTTCTTCAGCATTGTCTTGGCTGTTGGGATTTCCTTGAATTTCTGTATAAATTTTTAGGATCAGTTTATCAGTTTCAACAAATAAGGTATCATTATAATGTGCCTGTATGTTTGTATGTACATGTGTGTGCCTGCAATAGTGTGGGCACTGGCATGCCATAGCACTTGTGAGGAGTTCAGAGGACAACTTTGGGGGCCAGTTCTTGCTTTCCACCTTGCTTGAGACAAGGCCTCTGTCTCTTGTTCTTCACTGCTGCATATTCCAGGCAGGCTGGCCCATGAGCTCCTAGGGATTCTCTGGTCTCTGTCTCCCATCTTACCGTAAGAGCTTTGGGTTACAGATGTACACTGCACCCCTGGCTTTCTGTAGGTTCTATGGATTTGAAATCAGGCCTTCCTGTTTCAGAGGCAGCTCTTTACCCACTGGGCCATCTCCCTAACTCCTAGCTGAGATTTTGATGTGGGTTCTGTTGATTGTACGCCTGGTCTGGGGGATGGTACCTTCCTAGCAATGCTAATTGTCCCAGTCCATCTGTGTGGGCTGCTTACCTTTTGATTGGAACTCCTTCTTTGATGAGTAGTTTCTTATATGTGTGAATTAAGGTTTTTTCATCAAATTTTGGGCCTTTTCATACATTTCTTCAGTAATTTTCTTCTGACCTTTCTCTCCTGTCTTTTTATGACTCTCTTAATGAATTTGTAAATTTGGTAGCATCTTACACTGTTTGTTTTTCTTTACTAATATGGCGATCTCTTTCTCAGATTAGACAGTTGAGTTCTCTTCAGGTTTGTTTCTTTATAATGATTTTATCAGCTTCCTCTGTGTTCCTCACTCGGTGTAATCACTGAAATCTGCCCAGGCAGCTTGGTGCTCTGCTAATGACTGGACAAAGATGTTCTTTAATATCATGCTCCAGTAAATCTTCCATCCACTCGTGAGGCACTTTATTTCTTCTCACATGTGCAGATCCTCTGAGATATGTGTCCCAGTCCTTGTAGACCTCTTTAGGTGTGCACTCCTGGATGTGTGCACGTATAAACCATGGCGCCTTCACAAGCCTGGGAGTATGTTAGCATGGTTTAAAGTCCTCTAGAAATTCCAAATTCTCCCATTACAAATTTTTGATCATTGTATTCTTAACCATTAATATTATAAAATTCGTCTTTCACAAGAGAGGAGAGGTGAGATTTATACCAACCCCTGTAATGTGGCCTTTTGACTACACAGATGTGCCTCCACTTGGGACACTATTATATCCAGATAAACTCACGAGCAGTTGAAAATGAGAATTTACAATTACTCACTGAGAATGCATCTGATACATCTGCTGAACAGCATAGCTTAATAATGCCCTGAACATGTACATTAGACTACAATTGGGAAAATACTCTTGCTCATGGCTTTTTTCTTTTTTTAACAAGCTGTTGAATATTTCATATAATTTATTAAACACTGACAATGAGAAATAATAGCTATTTGACAAACTTTCACACCAATGTGAAGCCTAAAAGTCTTGGCCTAGACATTGGCTACTTCAAAGAACCTTTTAGCTCTTACTTTGCCAAGGCATTTTCGAAGACCTTGGAATAATTTGCCAGTTATTCCAAGAGAAAGGAATATTACTTACAGTCCTGTGGGTCATCATCTATCCTGAGGCTCCATTCCTGACAATGGCAATAGTCATGTGTCAAATTAAATGTTATTTTTAAAGTGTTTAGGAATGTCATATAAAATATAGGGTTATGTTAAATTGACTAGACAGATAATGACTTCCTGAGAAAATTTCCTTTGAAAGCCTTTCTTAGGAAAGAAATCAATTTCTGGAAACTAGATCACCGAAAAGAGACCCCATTTCCTGAAGTGTTAGTTAGCTCTTGACAGTGACAAGCTGGTTCTGAGCTGTGTCACGCCTACTGTTGGCTCCAACTTCAAACTGATTAATGTTGTCCTTGCCACTCACTACATATAGAAGCTCTGATACAGTTTGTCCTGGTGGGCTCCTCATTGATTATAATTTCTCCCTCGAAGAACAGTAACGTAAGGCATTACATTTCCTCCTCAGGACTTGGACTCGAGTCTGAGGAGCTTCCCTCCCAGATGAGCGTAGCAGATTGGCCAGAAATGAAGAAGAAATTTGCAGATGTGTTTGCAAAGAAGACTAAGGCAGAATGGTGCCGGATCTTTGACGGAACAGATGCGTGTGTGACCCCAGTGCTGACTTTTGAGGAGGCCCTCCACCACCAGCACAGCAGGGAACGGGCCTCCTTCATCACTGATGAGGAGCAGCATACAAGCCCCCGCCCTGCACCACTACTATCCAGAACCCCTGCCGTCCCTTCTGCCAAAAGGGACCCTTCTGTAGGCGAGCACACTGTAGAGGTGCTTACAGAATATGGTTTCAGTCAGGAAGAGATCCATCAGCTGCACTCAGATAGAATCATTGAAAGTAATAAGCTGAAAGCCAACCTCTGACTCAGCCTCACAGCTCAAGTGAATCTGAAGGCTGGAGAAGGATGCCCACAATTGCATGCATGGGAATGTGGATGCACAGTAATGAAGTAATCCAAATATTCCAATCAAGACACAACGAAAGGCTGATTACAGGGTAATGACTGTGCTCTCACACTGCTTATCAGAGCCTCTGATTGAGCAAGGTTTTTGTGTGGGTACTGATATTGACTTGTGGCAGTTTTCTGCCTTTCAGGTCACTTGGTGAAGTGTATTCATTGTTTAAAACCCTTTTATAAATTCAGCTCCGACAATATATTAAATGAACTAATAAAACTTTAATAAATAAAGCTTTCTTTCCTCCTTGAAGTGAACAGTGCTTGCAAGGTGTAAACGCTTCCTAGAAAGCCCTTTAAATAATCTTCTCTAATGCCCCGAAATATTGGGGCACCACTGCTAACAAAAATACATATCCCTTAAAAAAGTCAAACCTTTTCATTTACTGCTTGTATTTGAACTCCGATGTTAGCGAATGCTCTTGAAGTTTTCTTTTTAAAACCCTGCTTCAGATCACGGTAAGGGCTGCTGTGGGGGAGGAGCCTGATGGTCTGATCACCTGGCAACCAGCCTTTTCCTCAGCTGACTCTCCTATATCCAGTGCAAATCTGCCAAGCTCCCCCCACCACTGTCTGCATCTGCCCCTAGAAGTCCTGCTTATCCTCTTAAAAGTCACAATGAAAAGTAACTTGAAGCAAATAGATAAGAAAGGATGTACTAAGAAATAAGAAGAAGACATCGTTGTTCCGAGCTGCACACCAGTGACATCCATGACTGACAGCTGGGATGAGCTGCAGGTGCAAAGTGAGCTGCTCCTCTTTGGAAACCTCTTCACAGCTTCAAAAGATGCTAATGGCTTTGTCAGACTTGGCCTCAGGTCAGAGGTTCACGGTTTCCCCTGCCCAGTGCTGGAGTTCACATTTCTATAGCAACCTAATTCCTCATCACTTAATGGCTTCCTAACTCTTTCAAAATGCTCGGTTTCTTTAAAAAATGCATTTATTCTTTGAAGTTGCTATTTGTATATACAGTGCCTCTTGATCCTATCTACCCCCCCCATTCCCCCTCTCCCCCAGCTGACCCCGCCCATCTCCCTCCCAACGTTTTCTCTTCACATCTGTTTGTCTTCACCATGGCTTTGCTTTTATTTCTGTCATGTTACCTTTCTGGTAAATTTTTTGATGCAAGAATAGCCTTTCTAGCCCTGCAAAATTTTGCAATAGTGCTTTTTTTTTCCTCCTATAGGATAAAACATCTTACCAACAATAATAAAGAACAATAAAACTTTTCCGGAGATCACCAATCCCGTTCTCGACTCCTGCTCTGCAGCCCTCTATATCGACCACCTGAAATGTCTGTGTGTTTCCGTACCTCTTGCCTCTATTCCTTCCCTGAACTGCATCATTTTCCAGACTTAACAATCCCCCCTTGTTCCTGACACTCGGTTAGCAAACTCACGCTGGCTCCAGTGCAGGCGTCTTTGTCAAACTTCCTGTCCTTCTCACCCCTGGGATGGTTTTGTACAGAGAATATGAACGGCAATGTCAGAAAGGCCATGTGTCCAATTTCACTCTCCCAGATGACATCTGACTCAATACTGTGGAATGCCTAACATGTAAAAACTCAAAACTTGTTCATTCTTTCTGTTAGGACCCTTGCTACATTCCACATATATATTGTGTATATATCCAAGGATATGAATTGCTTTTTATTATGGCTTACAAATTTTTCACTAATCCATGACTGTTTGGGGTAATGGCTCTAATACTTATATCTAGTTCAAAAACACTATAGAGTCAGCCAACCCAGAACCTGTAGGAATATGGGCAGAAAAGAAAAAGCATGATCCCTGAGAAGGATGGAAAAGAACCAGGTAATGGAAGACAGGAAAACCTAGGGAAAGAGGAATTATATTCCTGAATATATTCTTCAATATATAGTTCCACCCCATTAATGGTGCCATATTGGGAGTTATGAGATACCACAAATTATAAGGAGAGACCACATGAGACAGGTGACAGGTACATCCAGACCACTTATCTGTGCCCGTATTCTTCGAGATATACTCCAGGCTTCAGTAACAATGCCATTGCATTTCATCATTTACAGAATTACAGAATTCTTCCCTGTATAAATCAGGATGCTTTCAGCTTCAAGAAATGCTATTTAAAAAAATAAATAAATAAAAATAGGTATGCTTTGATTTACAACCCGAGTCCATGGGAACAAGGACTTTTAGGGTTGGCTGAATAGAGTCCCTCCAGCCCCACTTCCCTGTAATTTTCCATTCTTTGAGTTTTGCACCCTCTATACCCAGACTTCCGTAGGCTGGTGCTGACAACCTTGAGGAGCAGGTCTCTGGAACCCGGAATTAACCTTGTCCTGTTACAGTTACTGCTGTTCTTACACCAATGTTTGGCAGAGACAGTAAGATAATCCGTAGATAACACTGCCCAAATTTTAGAGCTGCCATGGTCTCAGCTTCCTGACACACTCAGGTGTGAGAGGGACACACAGTTTCAGAATGTAACCCAAGTTCCGTCAAGATGGAGAATGGGTGTTGGGGAGGCAGACAACGGGTTCCTCATATACAGTGTGTTGGTTGCTCTTCCACAGGCCCAAGGAAGACAGGAGAGCAGTTTCTTCATTGTGCAGATGACAAAAAACATATAGAAAAGGTCCTTGGCCTTCTGGGTGCACTTCCCAATATCCCAGAAATCTTTGTGATGCCCCTTGGCCAAACCGCAAACACACCCTAACCCTTCTATCGCTAAATAATTAAGTTGAAGAAACTTTAACATCTACCCTAGGAACTCATTAACCATTTCAATACCATGATACGCTTAGATGGAAGGAAAAACTTTTAATTTCTCCTTATTGTAAAGTAGTTAATTACTAATGGATACATATGTCTGTTATTATATAGCTTTTGCTGCCTGGGGATCAGACTACACAGTGTTTCCTTCACCTTCTGTTCCTTGTTGATTTCCCACTGAGCGTGCTTCCTCCTCCTCCTCCTCCTCCTCCTCCTCCTCCTCCTCCTCCTCCTCCTCCTCCCCCCCTCCACCTCCTCCATCATAGTCACTTTAGGAAACCTGGAAACCCAGCTTCACAAAAATGAAATGGAAGGGATTATAGAGCAGTCTTACCATGAAAGCTTGAACTGCCTCCAATTTGCTGCCAAAATGTTATTTCACTGTTGACTTGATTTCAAAATTCAAATTTTCTGAGTTTAAATATACAAGTGGGTTGTGTATAATATTTGATACACAGTTTGAGGAACATCAAATTAGGATCTGCCTAGGGAAAAACAAAGAAGAGGCACACCAAGAATTTAAACTTTAAGGTTCTGACTCCATGTCTTGGTCCTGAACTATTTTTTTCTAAACGATTTTCCCTGCCAGGTCCAGTAAGGAAAATATGACCCACTTGAAGTCTTTAAAATAGAGGAGATTTAATTAGAAGAATGCGTTGATGATAAAATCAATGTCATATAGTAACATTAATATAGTAATTAGTACTATAGTAACAAGCTACACACACACACACACACACATATAAAATTATGAGTAATATAGTAACATAGTGGGGCCATATAGATATGAGCAGAATCAACAGTCAAAGAGCCAGGACTGCGCCTAGGGCTGCAGGAACAGTAGCTACGGAGAGTTAAGCAATCCAGTGTGGCTAATAGATGTAGGTTCACAGTGGACATTCAGTCAATGCCAAAAACGTTCCAGGATGAAGAACATTGGGACATACTCAGCGCCTGCCCTCCCCCACCCCCACTTTTCACCAAAGTTTCCTGTTGCCCAAATATGCCTAGAAGCCAGAGAGCAAGGGAGCCTGAGAAATGTAGTCCCATAGGGCCAAGCAAAATAGGGAGTGACTGGTACAAAGCACACACAGCCAATGACTGGGGTGAAAGCTGGGGTCCTCCACAGTTTTAACTCTAATTAATTTGTCTTTCAAGGTCTGTGTAGAACACATGAATTCAGGAAAACAGAATATCCAGATCTATAGAAAGAAGTTTATAGAAATTATTCAAATATTTACATTTTTATTTAGTGTCTGTATAAGGAAACTTTATAATTTTAAAACTATGAAATTAAAAGGTGTACAATTGTTTGTCTGTATGGAGAGAGAGAGAGAGAGAGAGAGAGAGAGAGAGATTTCTTTAGAAAAAAAGGACCCAGAGGGCTCACAATAGCTAATCTCTGTCATGCTTCCGAGTGCCGACGCCCCCTTTGCTTCTCATCATAACTTGTGATCTTGGAGGCATGAAAGAATTTCAGCCCCTCCTCCAGCCGCCCATCTCTGTTGGTTGCTCAGACAGGCTCCATGTCAGACCCGGTTTGGAGCACCAATCTGAGGACCACGCAGGAAGTTTTTTTCTCTCTGTGATCATGAGTGGAAGCAATGGGCCGACTGACACCCATACCTATCAATCCTTAGCTGAGGATTGCCCCTTTGGCTCTGTGGAGCAACCCAAGAGATCCACGGGGAAACTCGTCATGCACAGCATGGCTATGTTTGGCCGAGAGTTTTGCTATGCAGTAGAGGCAGCTTATGTGACTCCAGTTCTGCTCAGCGTGGGCCTGCCTAAGAGTCTATACAGCATAGTGTGGCTCCTCAGCCCCATCTTGGGATTCCTGCTACAGCCTGTGGTGGGATCGGCCAGTGATCACTGCAGGGCCAGGTGGGGTCGCCGGAGACCCTATATCCTGACTCTGGGCATCATGATGCTCTTGGGAATGGCTCTGTACCTCAATGGCGATGCTGTTGTGTCAGGTAAGTGGATCGCACAGACCCAATAGTTAACTGCTGGTATAAATGTCATCACTATTTTTAAATGCCTAATAGAAAATGGCTAGAACTAATGATCTCTCCCAGCATGCAATGAACTCCATTCTACCTTTGAATGACCCCGAACCTGTAGTTGAGGAGCTTTGGCTTCCAGAACCATCACGACATCGTCTTTTATTATTGTAAGGTTGTTAAATGGGATTGAATGTATATTTCATCAAATTATATTATTAAAAATTATTTTTACTTATTTATCAGTTGAAGGATTTTTGAGCCTATTATGCCTCATGGAGGACTTTGTTAAATCGACCAGCTACAAGCCTTTGTAACAAACCACCTACTGTGTACAAATAAGGCTTAATTCTGAGTGCTTAACATTTTAATTGGTACAGGGCACAGGCCTGTCAGCTCTGGGAGCATTTTTGCATTGCAAATTCTGGACAACAAATTTGGTGTTAAAGCAATATTTCTAGCTGCAAAACTGCCTCCAACTTCTATGTAGTTGTTGATAGTACACTGGAAAAGAGACCATGAGGGGGCATGTATTTTAAGAGCATTTATGCCAGCAGAATGAGTGAGTATGATATAGCACAAACAGGTGCCATTTGTCTATATTTAAGACAAACATGGAAATGTAAGATATAAATAGGAAATAGATAAGTCCTGGAGGTAAGAAAGAGAGGAGAGGTTTATTTTTCATGCTGGAATATGTTCAAATCTTACATACCATTCAAGCATGTTCATATCTTACATACCATTTTTAGGTTAACAAAGCAAACTATAATCCAGGGAAATAACTATATCACTCTTGACAGATTAGGTGGGTGGCTAGAACATACAGATAGAATGGATCCTATGTAAGTGTTAAAAGTGCTACAGTGTCTGTCTCAATAAACCAGAGGAACTGGAAAGGATTGGTTGGGGACAGACATGATTTTCATTTGTATGGTCATTCAAAAGTGGGTATCAAAGGCCACAGATTCTCATACTCACTCCCCACACCGGCCAAGTCAGAGTCCTGGGAAATGGGGCCAGCAATCTGTATTTTGACAAGGCAGTTAGGATGGCAGTCGGGTACTCCAGAATTTGGGGAGCCCCATATTTGGGTACCTCTGTACAGTTGTGGGTCTGCACACACATAAAGGGATGCCTCAGAGAGCAGCTGTCACCGGAGCTAGGATTTGAAGAATTTTATTCATCTTATTTCATACTGTTATTTTTTTTTAATTTAAAGAGATGTCATTAAATCCCAGAATATTCTAATAAGACGTGAATATTCTAATAAGATGTGTGACCCGGTGCTTTTTAGAATGCTCCCAAGTCTGAGCAATGGACACTACTCTATTTTCTAGGCTGTTTCCATACCCCTCCCCCAAAGAAACTCAGCACCATTGAAAGTCACCCCCATTTTCTCCTGTCTACCAGGAACTAGGCAATCACTAACTTCTGCCTGTATGTTTGTCTTCCTAGGCATCCAATTGCTACTTTCTTAAACATGGAAAAAAAAAAAAAAGCCATTTTCAATGTAAAACCCAACCTACAAAACCAAAACGAGCTGATTGGATGAGAGTTTAAATGAGATAAAAATATATGGGTTGTTCTAAACCTGATTTAGAAGACCAATATTTGTTTTTCTTTTAGCTCTGGTTGCTAACCCAAGGCAGAAGCTGGTTTGGGCCATAAGCATCACCATGATCGGTGTGGTTCTCTTCGACTTTTCTGCTGACTTCATTGATGGGCCCATCAAAGCCTACTTATTTGATGTCTGCTCCCACCAGGACAAGGAGAAGGGCCTCCACTACCATGCCCTCTTCACAGGTAGGGAGTATTCCAGAAAGCCTCTGCATCTGCTTTGCAGACAGGGAGAAGTCAGCGGAAATAGCCAGTGTCTCTGCTCTTAGAACCTTTTGAATGAATGGGTCAGTTGATAGGAAGTGCCCATCACGCGCTCTGGCCTGTCTCTGTTCATGTCTCTGAACAAAGTAAGCTCATGACTGGGGCTGCAGAGTTCCTGAGAAGGAAGTTTACATAAGAGATTTTTTCAGAACACTGTAGAAATGTATCCAGCTGAAGTAGAAAGGAGCCCATGCACTGAACATTCTCTTTAAAGCAGTGAGCCTCAGGCATCCATTCATCTGTCATACAGCCCCAGCCTTACTAGGGATGCGTTGAAAACGCAGATTTCTTGGTCCTTCCTTTATGCTGATTCAGTCCTTCTCAGATGGGACCCAGGAATTTGCATTTTATTTGATGAGGACCCCAGATGATGCGATAGGTGTCCTAAGAGATGCTTTTGCAACCAAAACTAGAATTAAAGCAAGCAAACGACACTCCATCATCTTCAAGAGTTCTTCGGTATATAAAGAAATCAACCTGCTTACTTATAAATGTCCATGTCGGGTGGGCATTGAGGGCTCTTTCAATTCCTAGGGGGCTGTTGTCAGCCTCACTTGATTGCCACTGGGCTGTTTCCTAAGCAGTGCTTGGTAACACACCAGGTAGGAGCTGGACACTGTTAACACCTTAAGGAAAGCCACGGGGATCTTTCTATCTAGCAGCTGGACTCTATCAGACCACTTAATTATATTGTCTTCATAGTCAGTCAGAATGTCCCTTTGGAAATAAAAAATACTCTGAAATTCCCACCCTCCTTCTAAGGAGAAGGTCCCAAACTCTTTTCTAAATTGCAATTTGACCTAATTTCTAACTTAACCTTGGACTCAATCTACAAAATAATCAAAGTACAGAAGCTTAGTGAGTGGATTTCTTGAACAGGGAGAGGTGGCTGCACACCACCATTCACATGTCTGTCATTGTACAGCCCCTGTGGGTTCTCTGGTCTGCCATGCCACAGGACTGCTGCTGACTGGCTGGCTTGCCTAGAGGAAAGGTAATCTTTACAGTTATGGAGGACAGCAATCTAAGGTCAAGGTTTGACAGCAGTGGGTTCTGGGAAAGCCTCTCTTCCTGACTTGTAGACATCTGTTGTCCTGTATCCTCCTAAAATACCTTCTGGCCCTGGCTTTGATGGGAAGGGCAGTTTGTGACAGGGAAAAGTTCAGTCTACCTATGAGGAAACTCTCTAGTGCTTCTCGACTAAAAGCTCAGTTTGTTCTCAAAGGGCAATTTCCATATAATCTCTTTCTTGGCCTGTGCGATTTTCCTGCCTCCTACTTTAGAACATTTCTAACTATCCCAGTTGTACCATACATCTCAGGAAAGAAGGAGCTACACGCAGAAAATGCGTGTGTGAATGAGTAAGAAGCTGAGAAAGATGTGATGCAGAGGTGAGCATCATTCTGTGCATATCAGTTCACTACTTAGCTGCAATCCCATTGGAGGCCCTCCATTTTATCCACATCTGGACTTTTCCCATCCTCCTGTGTGTGGCAGGTGCTCAAGGGCCGGATAGCTTAGGAAACGGGGTAATCATAACAACGGTGACATGACAGGGGCTCAAACACCTATATTGCTTTATTCTTCTTAAACAAGAATTTAGGGGAGAGAATACATGCTGGCTTTTGGTTAGCAGTCCATGTCAGCACCAACTTATCTTTTATTTGGTTACTTTATCTGTGTGTTGCCACTTGGATACATGATGGTTGCCATAGTTCCAGCATGTTTCTTGTAAGACAGGGGGATGGAGAGAAGAGTCGGGGAAGAAGGAAGAGATATTGCCTTTTTGAATGAGGAAAGCTTTCTACTCCCCTCAGGCATTTATTTGTTTCTCATTGGGCATAATTAGCTCAGCCAGTAGGCTACTGAGGTTGAACAGTGAGGGTTTGTTTAGTTTTTCATTTTTAGGATGGGGACACTTACTTTCCTGGAGCAAATTGGGATCCATTACTAAGGAAGAAGAGACATTTACTACTAAATAGAATAAAGCCAATACTCAAATAAAATACAGACACAACTGTGTATCGGCCTTAAAGAAACATTTCATTTCTTTGTTTTCCTTTGTTTTGTCTCAGTGTCAGGACCAAACTCTGGATGTCAGGCAGTGTCTCCAGTGTTTGTGTTTGGTCCTGTGGGAGATCACTGTGGACAGCCTCAAGCAAGTCTATTCTCCAATAGAAGAGCAAGCTCAATGCCCTCCTCTTCTGGGGCAGTACACCAGCGTCCCACCCAATTTAGAGCTTAGTTTCTAAACTCGCCGAGTACTTGATGATGGCACTCTGCATTGTTCATAACAATCACTACTGGGCCATCCATAAAATGTGTCATGCCTTGTTCTGTGTGTGCCAAGTGGCAATACAGTGTGTGTGTGTGTGTGTGTGTGTGTGTATTTGTGTGTGTGTGTGTGAGAGAGAGAGAGACAGACAGACAGAGACAGACAGAAGTAATGCCTTATCACTCTGCTCTGTCTTTGAATAAAACAGATGGCTCCAGCATTCTACTCAAAGCAAGCATTTTCTGACAAAGGCACATTCAATGTCAGGGCCCATTTGGATTTCCATAAACATAACATTTACACAGGCAATCTAGCTATCCCAGTAAATTGAGGTTCTTTTTATTGGTTTCTAAACTGTTTAGGCCAACAGTTCTAAAGGCTTTGCAAAATTGTATCGAAGAGTTCATCGTGAATATTTTCCAGCCTGCTTCTGTGTGTCTGTATGTATATTTATGTGCTAAAGAAATTTTTCTACTGGCTTCCAGGGAAGGACTTTATTCTACCTTTTGTCTCTTCCATTAAAACCGCCATCTCTCCATTCCTGGGTTAGCAGAAGCCATGATGGTTTTGGTGGACATAATCATAGCCACTCAATATACACATCTATCAGTACAGAGATCACCTGAGGCCATGGGACCCAACGAATCCATGTGTATTGGTAGGAACTTTCTTCTTTATGTTGAGAGTTCCTAACTCAGTATATTTGTACTAAGTTGAACTCCAGACTGTATTGTCCTGGGCAGGAGACACTATCTGTTGGTGGCAAACTTGAATCAGGCACATTCAAAAATCCTGCCTCCCCTGGGCTACGGTGCAGGCTCAGGATGTCTGAAGTTTGTTTGCCCCCACACCTGGGAGTCTATGATGTTAATTGTATTAATTGTAAACAAGCTGGCAAAAGGTTCCATGTGCAGAATAGAGACATGTGAAGGGTCAAATGGAAGACTGTATGCTCACTTGCTTTCTCTATGGCTCCATCAGTGAAAGTTGTATCTGAAATGAATGCTTTGGGGAGAGACTGCATCCCTCCAGAGGACGAAGGGGAAATGCATTACGCTTGGTGTCTTTTAACTTCAGAAAAGTACTTCAAAGTATGGCCCCAAAATGCTACCGCAAAAAATTAAAAAATGCTGTTTGGCAAATAATTAAAGACCAAGAAGAGAGTTAAAAATAGTTTCAGACAGAACCCCTTTAACTAAACCTTTTATTCGGTACAAAAGAACCACCTTTCGTGTTTGGGGCTATTTAAACTTTTTCTACTTGTGAATAATTGTTGGATGCACGGTTTTGTTTCACCAACTGGCTTCCCTTTGATGTTTGTGCCCGTGGGACACTTTCACATCTCTCCCCTCAGGCACCTTAGAAAGGACAAGCCAGAGCAGGAAACAAGGACTCCCCCCCACCCCCACTTTAATTGCTTTAGCTTCTCAGTCAGCATGTACCATCTGTCCTCACAGGGTTCGCTGTGACAAAGCCTTCAATGCGTGCACACCGTGTACAGTGATCAATCAGGCCCATTAGCATTCCAGCCCTTTTCATGACCATTGCTTCAATGTGTTGAGAACCTTTAAACTCTCCTCTGCTTACTCAAACCCACACCAAAAATTGGACTGTTGGTAGCTGCAGTGCTATGGATGATTAGACTTAATTATTTGGATCTAACTGTACTATGTTGCCTCCTACCAAGCTCCCCTCCGTCCCTCCTGTCCTCTACTGATGGCTACTCTGTGCTCTCCTATGATCTCTCTCTTTTTATCTCTTTCTTCCTTCCTTTCTTCTGCTTCTGATCCCTGTATATACCTTTCCATGCTTGTCATTGTCACCAGTCCCAATGTCCCCAGGAGAAAGCTTTCCTATACTCTCTTCTGTGTTGGAAGTCTGGGTACTAACTTCCATTCTGACCGCAGAGCCTGTGCTCACACAAGGTCTTGTATTATTTATTCGTCCCCTGTTTCTCTACTTCCTCATCCCCGCTGGCAGGTATATCTCTCCGTTTCATTGCCCGGCGGTCAGCGCCTTGGCATAAATGTGGGAGGGGCCCAGGAACCGTAGGTGTGAGGGATCTGCTCTTTTCACTTCCTCTATCTTCACATTGCTTAGGTTGTACTGCTGGGAGGTAAAGCGACTAACCCAAGGCCACCCTACTGGACGTAGAGGAGGAGTAACATTCAACAAGACAACAGTTAGCCGAAGATGTGGTGTCTGTCATAGTTCAGATTCCTGTTAAAGCTGAGCCCCAGGAATCTGGAATTTGGATTCCCATAAAAGTTCAGCAGAAGGAATCTGGACAAGCTGTTTATGTGAGGTGGAAGTCCATGGAGAAGGAGGGAAATGTTAGCAAATGCACCAACCAGGTAATTACAGAGTTGGCTTCTACTTTCCATCTCCATATTTCTTGAGCTCTATAAAGTGCATCTCAGAACTCTTCATTTGGGAGAAGAAGAAACCTTGGAAGATTTGCTAGATTCCAGGAGAAGCTGGATGGCTTCAGGATGGTTTCAGGTGTATGGTTCCAGGAGATGTATGGGTCTCTGAGGTGAAGTGAGGTCCAGATGTGCCTATGCAACTACTGGGTTTACAGTAGTCACCATAGCAGTGCTGTATGGAGAGATTTGCAATTGGTCACTACTAGGAGGCGCAAGAGCATCATTCACCTTCCAGGTGCACTAGCCCTTAAGAGTTATAAATATTAGTTCTGTAGACTTGAACAATGAACTGTAGGTTCCACAAATGACTTACGAACCAGACAGGTTAATGAGCTGAAAACACTCTCATCTCTAATCCTTAATCAAGAAAAGAATCCAGAGTCAGGTTATATGAGTCCTGTCTGAAAATGGAATTTCTGAACTAGGTTAGTGAGCCACTCTCCATGCTTAAATTGAGAAACTCATTTCTATAAAATGATGAGATAATTACAGTGGGTTTTTTTTTTTTTTTTTTTGTGGGAACCATTAGTGTATTAGGTGTGTTAGCAGAAATTAGAGACGTCCATCAGGAACAGAATGTGAAATCTCAGGGCATGTGTACTCTTGGATAAAGACACATTGCATATTATCTACATGCATTTGGTTAAGTAAGAACAGTGTGATTTTAACACTGACTTACTACACACTTTCTAGTCGGCAGCACAGGAAACACCCAGCAAAGGACAACGCTGGATGAAATTTTGTGTCTAAAACAGATGTGAATCTGCAAAGGCAAACTTAGTCTAATGGCTTCTATGTTACAGGGCTTTCCACAGGACAGGGGGAACTTGGCCTCAATCAGATTGGAAGGTCCCCCTCCCCCCTCAGGAGCTGCATCCAAACTTTAGTGGTATAGAAAACAAAGGTTTGGGAAGGAAAGTACAGAGGTTGATCGACAACTGCCCACACTGGCATGCACTGGGCTGCTCACTGTCACACCATGCTTTAGTGATCAGGTTGAACAGTCAGCGCTGATCATCTCTCATTATGTTCACAAGGCTCCCTTAGACCATGAATTCTCAGCTTCCTCCAGGGCAGCTGCCCTTCTTATCACACACAGGGATGGTGGGAGATCAGCTCTGAGCTTCAAAGTCTCTATACCCACCCTTCCCTGCATCCTAGCAGGAAGATAAAACAGTCAGTACCTATTATTGTTGGAGTCTATACACACACGTTTGTCCACTCCAGAATGTTGTCAATGTAAATCAAGGACCTTTCTAGAATGGAAGAGTATTTGTCTCACCTGATTTGCACATTGCCGGCTGAGCTCCCAGGCTAATAACAGGTATATAGCAGGAGAGGTGTCTTTAAACAAGGAGGCATTACATCCTTCCTCCCTGTTTTGTTTCTCATATACTACAAGTAGGGATCTTTTAACAAATATCTAGTATCATATCCTTCATAGTTTTGTGCCCCGTATTAGAGAGTTTCTTGCCTAAATTGACCCGAAAATAGACAAGCGTGGTTTTTCTGAACTATCATTTCATCACTGAAGAGGCAGAGGCAGGAGGATCATCATTTCAAGGCTAGAGACCTCATCCCAAAGGAACCTAAAATGGCCTTGAGTGTAGTGATGAAATGTTGTCTGATGTCTCTAAGCCTACAGAGGCTGAGGTATCAACAGACTATAGTAAAAGTGTTTTTAAACAGAAACACAAAATGAAGTTCTGTGTTGATCTGCAGTCAAAAATAAGACAAGGGCTCCCAGGAACTGTATCCTGAATCTCTCCCATGTGCAGTGGTACATGCATTAGTTCATGCACTAAAGCATTACCAGTGGCAACTCCATAGGTTGTAATGACTGTGAATGACTAGCATATTTCCTCAAAGTACTGTTTTTGAGGACTGACTGGCAATATGTGACAAGTGGAACTGAGCTGGGCACATGACAAATTCATCTTCCGGATTTACTGCACAGCCATTTCTTCACAGAGGTCTTACTGCCTCATGGGTGCCCCTTCTAGATTTGGATTTCTGAAGTCCCTCGAGAGGGGGGAGATGTACTTTTAACCTCCCACTCTCCAACCCCAAGAAAGTCTGCCAAGACTCTAGGCCATCACTGCCAAGTGGTTGACTGACACATGGGCACCCACTGAGAATACTGCCACTCATATACATCCATGTTCTTAAAGCACACCTTCCACCTAATCTATGAGCAATGCCTTTTGAGCCTTGCAGCTTTGGAGCCTGCCTAGTCTCAATGGGTTGTGCTTATGGCAAGACTTGTGCACATGCTTCACTCCTTCCTTGTATGGCTCTTTACCTTTCTGCTTCTCTGCCAGGGTCCCTTAACAGATGCACATACCATGGTGTCTCTGCCTTCCCACCCTGAGTAAGCTCATGCTTCTGTGCCAGATACTTCATGTGGGTACTAGAGATCTGACCTCCATCCAATTCTCATGCTTGTGGGGCAATCACATTACCACTGAAGCTATCTCCTATCATCAGAAGTGGGAACTCTGAGTTGTGTTTTCTTCCAGGTCCCCTGGTTGATAAGGATGTTGTCTTATCTGAGATGGAACCTCACTCAACAAATAAAACTGAAAATCCATCCACTAAGGCAAACAACCTGTGTTTGCTGAGGCATGCTCAGTGGCTGATGTTGAAAAGGCTTGGACAGAAGAAGCAGTCCTGTCCAAACTCATGACATACGTAGAGGATGCGTGTGGAATTCGGTCATTTACTGCACATTTTCAAATCTCTTGGTGTGTCTCCCTTCTAGCCTTGGGTTTTAAGAAATCACCAATGCCAGCACTGGAAAGAGTATCTGAGTCACAGTACTCAGTTTTGTTGCTAAGTTGTGTAAGACCTTAGGAATGCTTGTGTTTAAAGCAGGAAGTCAAGAGAAGAGAATGGATCACTAATGATGGCGTTGTCAGAATTAGGGAGGAATCAGTTTTGATGAGTCCCATCTCAGAGCCCCTCAAGTTACACCATGTTCATATCACGCACGTAAAGCAAGGAGCAGAAAACCTTCACGTTAGAGTCCCATATGATGTTAATAAACTTAGAAAACAAATCCCGTATGAAGTTTTGCACTTATTTCTGCAGGTATCAGGTGCAAGCATGGACATAGGACTTCTTCCACAGTACTGCTCTACTGAATATTTTTCATTTCATAACCTTCTTCGGAAGGTTACTTATATGTTCTTACAGGACTAAAGCCACAGCAAATAAATACCAGAGCTGAGACTTGAACCCACACTGTCTTAGCCTCTTGCTGTGTTGGCTCTTCACCATTACCAGGCGGTCTCTGCTCTTCTCAGGGAGCTTTTCCACAGAAGGGGAAGGCCTATGCATGGTGGGAAATAAACATGACTGACTGAATATGTTAATGCATCTCTCTCTCTCTCTCTCTCTCTCTCTCTCTCTCTCTTTCTCTCCCTCTCTCCCTCCCTCCTTTCTTTTGCTTTCTAGGTTTTGGGGGTGCCCTTGGCTACCTTTTGGGTGCCATAGACTGGGTGCATCTAGAACTGGGAAGGCTTCTGGGCACCGAATTCCAGGTCATGTTCTTCTTCTCTGCCCTGGTTCTCACCTTGTGCTTCATCACACATCTGTGCAGTATCCCTGAAGCCCCACTCAGAGATGGTGCAACAGACCCTCCCTCACAGCAGGACCCTCCATGCTCGTCACTGTCAGCAGACAGGATGCTTGAATATGGTTCTATTGAGAAAATTAGAAATGGGGGTACGGACACAGAGCTGCCAGAACAGGAAGGGAAAAGCAAAAAGCCTTCTGGACAGGTAAAGATGCACATTTGTTTTCCTTTTTCTCCACATGGGGGAAGTGTTCTTGCTTAGTCACTTTGTTCTTTGTGAAACTTTGTCTTGTTTGCTTGTCTGATGTGAAGTTTTGTGAAGTCTATTTGAACTTCTAAAACCTCCTTTAGTCCTTAGCTGTTAGAATGTGAGTCTTGTGCCTTGGGGTTCTCTTGCTTCTTACTCCTTTCTAAGCACCAAAATGGGAAAGGTGGTGTCAACTGTAACAGACCATGTGAGACCTCTCCAACCACCTCTGGCCACAGAAAAATTGTCTCTTAAATAAGAATTACAATCTACAACTTTGTTCCTTCAAATGACAATGTCTTTGAGTTAATGACTGGATTAGACATATGATTTTGCATAACATGACTTGGTGGGATAATTCTTTCAATCCATTTTCAGTTAGCTGGGCAAAAGATTCATTAGCTTCAACTTAAAAAAAAAAAAAACCAAACAAAACATCATCATCACCATCATCATCATCATCACCACCATCATCATCACCATCATCACCATCATCATCATCATCACCATCAACAACAACAACAAACCATCTGCCAGAGAAAAGGATCAAGGTTCAGAGGAAATGGTCAGGGAAGAGATTAGAATTATGTTGACTGATATAGAAGCCACTAACTGCACAGAGCTGCTTAAATTACAGTTAATTACAGTGAAATGAAATGAAATCTCCATTAGTTGCATTAGTCACATTTTGAAAGCTCAAAGCCACATGGTTCCAGAAATGCTTCCAAGGCACAAGTGTAGAACCCTTCCACTGTAATAAAACGACAGATCAGTCTCCATTGATCCGGTAAGCGTTTTCTTCTGTCAGCTGCCCTTCAATATCCGTTTCTTGGGGTATAGTACAAAAGACCCGAGTAGAAGTCTTGTACTTGGCTGACCTGCATTATTCACTCAACAAATAACTGACAGGCTGGCTGTAGAGCAGCCTAAATATTTAGAGCCTGTGTCAAATCCTGGTGTTATGATCTTTTTAAATGTATGACTTTGGACATTTATGTTTCTGTAAAATGAGAAAGTAATTTTATCCTTCAGCAAGGGGATCGTATGCAGTTCCATTGTGACTCACTCAGGATGGTTCACACAGGATAGTAAAGTGTTCTTTTGAGTCTGTGAGAATGCTGAGTGCTCTAAGCACAGAGAGTGTTATCTGCTCTGAAGTCCTGTAAATAGTCCTGTACTTCACAGCTCTCCCGAGGTCAGCTTCTCCTATTGGCTTAGCATATTTGTCAGAATCATTGGATTTTACAACTAATATAAAATAAGAAAGGTGGTTTTTAGACTTTATATTAAGTATATAGGCATATATGCATGCTATTGATATGAATGAATTATTATTCATTTAACAAACTGCTGTGGATACTGAGTATGTACACAGCACTGTACTAGGGATTCTGAGACCATTACATTGACTAATGTCCAGATTCTGTTCCTTGGAATTTATTAGCCAGTCCCTTTACCTGGGAAATTATAAATGGACATGAGCCATTTATACCATCACAGGGAGGCACAGAATAGAAGATGCTACAATAGAAATGTTTTCATTGAGATTTTCTAAAAGGCAGGTGTTTTTGGTAGAATTACACATTCAAGAGATTCACTGGGTAAAGCAGTGTGAAAGACAAAGGAAGAAGAGGAAGTAGGAGGTAGTATCTTCCTATTAAGATAAAAGTCAAACACCAGGGGAAGGAAGGGATAGGGGCAGAGTGGGGCATCCCTGTCTCTCACCTGCACTACAGTACAAAGATCTTCATCCAGGTTGGGGGGGGGGGGAGGTTCCAGCCAAACTTGCCCTCGGTAAGTTCCAGTCTCATGGGAAGAGCTGGTACTAGAACTTTACATCTTGTCTAGTCATTGTCAAGAATGGGTGGTAAATCTTAGATGGTCACTCATCTGTGTGTCCACCAGCAGGGGATCTAGATGGCACATTTCTATGATGCTAATGATTCTCATAGCAAAACTTACGATCAGTTTTGCAAAAGGGTGAAATTGTTCCTAAGCAAATACAGCAAGGCTTTGAGAACTTAAAAAAAGAAAAAAAATGTCACCCCAGACTGGTGCATTGAATGATGGTCAGGATTTGAAGCAGAGATTTGGGGGAGAATGCTCCTGTAGAAAAAGGGGTAACAGCAATGCCATATTGTAAAGACACAACAAAAAACCACAAAATTCCCTTAGAGTTTATAGGGGGAAAAGGTGGTAAAACTCTGCCTTGGCCATTTTTATAAAAAAATTTTCATCAAATTCGTAAAATAAGGAGTAGGATAGGACTTACTAGTAGAACATGTGATAAAAGGATCAGTTCATCAAAAGATGAACCTTATAAACATCCATTAGCAGTAGCATCCATGGCTGACAGATCTGAAGGGACAGAATACACTGCAGTAGAGATCACAGGCACTGAAGCAAGACTTGTAAGGTTGGACAGATTATCCAGAGAAAATCGACAAGGACATATGGGATTTGAACTGCACTTTACACCATGTGGACCTAATGGCATCAGAATACACATTTCCTCCATTGAACAGTATCCCTTAGCAATTAATTAGAGACTGAAGCAACAATCACAGGGTCTGCATGGGTCTGAGCTATGTCCTCTGTATGTATGTTATGGTTGCTAGCTTGGTGTTCTTGCGGGACTCCTAACAGTGGGAGTGGGGGTGTCTGACTCTTCTGCCTGCTCTTGGGGTCCTTTTCCTCCTATTGGCTTGCCTTATCCATCCTTGGTTTGAGGGTTTGAGGGTTTGTTCCTAGTCCTAATGTAACTTGATATGCCATGTTCAGTTGATATCTCTGGCAGACCTGCTCTCTCTCTCTCTCTCTCTCTCTCTCTCTCTCTCTCTCTCTCTGTTGGGGAGAGGGGAGGTGGGAGGATTGGGAAGAATGAAGGGAGGGGAAACTGCAGTCTGGATGTAACGTATGAGAGAAGAAGAAAAAAAGAAAAACCATGACATCGAGAGCCTTCCCAGCTACAGCAATGCAGAACTAGAAGTGAATAATAAAGGACACTTCAAATTATTCACAAATATGTGGACATTCAATAGCATTCTTCTAAGCAACCAATGGATCACAGAAGAGGTTATAAAAAAAAAAATGAAAATACCCCATGCTGTGTTTACAGCTGGATAAAATCTATTGAAGTCTACCAAGCACAGAAATAATGAATGCCAATACGTCTCAAAGTCTTTTAAAGAAATCTAAAAGGAGGGAACACTTCCAAACACATCTATAAAATCATAATTACACTGACACCAAAGACAGACACACTGGCAGTAAAGCAATGAATGATTCACAAGCCAGCATTCTTGATAAGCACTAATGCAGAGATCCTCAACATAGTACTAGCACACCAAATACTGCAACACATTCAAAGGATTATTTACCATGATCAAGGGAGATCTTCTCCAAGAACACAAAGATTGTTTATGATGTATACGCCAATAAATGTGGCACAGTGTATCACATTAATAGCAAAATGATAACACCATGTGATTATCTGAAAAATGTACGAATAGCATTAAACAAAATTTAACATCTTTTAATGATGAAAAACTCTTTGTAGGGGCTAGAGAGATGGCTGCTGTTCCAGAGGACCCAGGTTCAATTCCTAGCATCCACATGGCAGCTCATTTCTGTTTGTAACTCCAGTTGCAGGAGGTTCTGATGCCCTCACACAGACATACATGCAGGCAAAACGCCATTGAATGTAAAAATAAATTATGTTAGAAAATCTTAGAAACTTGTGCTGAGAGTACCTACTGTCAGTTCTACGTGACACAGTAGTAGAGCAATCAGTGATCAGTGAAGAGAAAGAAATAGCAAATGTTCAAGTAGAAACGGAGAGCTCGCATTGTCGGTTTGCTGAGGGTAGGGTATTACAGTTATACAACTCCTAAAAGGCCATTCAAAATCTGTTAGATCCAAAATGTACATTAAGGAAAGATGAGGATATACAAAAATCAGTATATTAGTACACATTTACAGCAAATTGTGCTGGTTAGTCTTTTGTCAACTTCACACAAGCTAGGGTCTTCTGGGAAGATGGAACCTAATTGAGAAAATGCTTTTATGTGGCCTGTGACGAAATCTGCAGGGACACTTTCTGGAGTAATGATTAAAGTGGGAGGGCCTAGCCCACTGTGGGTGGTGCCATCCCCTGTAGGTGGTCCTGGGTTGTGTAAGAAAGCAGGAGAACAGAACAAGCAGCCATGGCCTCCGCTTCATTTCCTGCCTCCTGGTTCTGTCTTGAGTGCCTGCCTTCCCAGTATAATGGACTGTGACTGGGGTATGTAAGCCAAATAAACCATTTCCCCCCAAGTGTCTTAGTTAGGGCTACTATGCTATGATCAAATACCATGACCAAAAGCAAGTTGGGGAGGACAGGGTTTATTTGGTTTGCACTTCCATAGCATAGTCTATCACTGAAGGAAGTCAGAACCAGCACTCAAATATTGCAGGAACCTAGAGACAGGAGCTGATGTAGAGGCCATGGGGGTTAGGGGAGCTACTGACTTGCTTGCTCATCATGGCTTGCTCAGCCTGTTGTTGTTGTTGTTGTTGTTGTTGTTGTTGTTGTTTTAAAATAGAACCTAGGGCTACATCAGCCCAAGAATAGCACCACCCACGATGGACTAGGTTCTACTGCACAAACCACTGATTAAGAAAGTGCCCTATAACCGTATCTTGCAGAAGCATTTTCTCAATTGAGGTTTCTTCCCTTCAGATGACTGTAGCCTGTGTCAGGTTGACATAAAACCAGCCAAAACACCAACTTACTTTTGGTCATGGTGTTTTAACACAGCATTAGAAAGCAAACCAGTTTTAGATACAATCTAAAAGGGTAGCTACAAAAATACTTAAGAATAAGTTTAGTCAATATCCGTAATTAAAAACTATAAAGATATTGAAAACATAATTAAATGGAAATTGAGAGAATTAACATTATTAAATATCCACATCACTCAAGGCAATCTGCAGATTCAATGGCATCTATATCAAAATTCTAATAACTTTTTTTATAGAAATAGAAAAAAAGTTTAAATCTATATAAAACCATGAAGACCACAGATATCCAAAGCCTGAACAAAAACGAACAAAGCTAGGGGCATTTTTTTTTTAAACCACAAAGCTATATAATTATCAAAGAATGATAGAGGCATGGAAATCAGCACATGGATCAAAGAAATAGAATAAACAACCAAGAATTAATCCTCGGATTTGATCTCTGGTAAAAAAACAAAAAAAACAAAAAAACAGCTGAAACAACCAATGGAGAAAAAGACAGTCTTCAATGACTAGGACTGGGATGTGTGTGTGTACACACATGGAAGAATGAAGCTAGATCATCATGACATAGCATATAAAAAGCCAGCTAGGGTGAATCAGAGACCTAAGCATAAGCCCCAAACAATAAAACGACTAGAAGGAACCAGTAGGGAAAGGTGTGGCCTTTATCTAGGAATAGAGCTTCATGGTTAGTTATCATACCAAAATACAAAGGAAGATGGAAACACGGGGCTGGCATGGCACTGACAGATCCCTGTTCAGCAAAGGAAGCCATCAACAGAATGAACAGCATGGCGGGGGGTGGGGAATAGCACAGTGTTGAATGGGAGGGTGAATTTGCAAATTATACTCTAGGAAGTAGTTACTATCCAAAAGGAAGCCAGCAAGTAAATGAGAGACTCCATGGTTTCTGTTGTTGTGTTGGCTTGGGTTTTTGTCTGTGTGGGGGGGGGGGAGGGGGAAGGGACTTTTGGTTTCATTTTGCTTTGCTTTGTTTTTATTTTTTATCTTATTGGTGTTGATTTTCATTTTTCATTTGTTTTGGAGAGAGGGGGAGAGGAAGGCAGAGAGGGAATGGGGAGGGAGGGAGGGAGGGAGGGAGAGAGAGAGAGAGAGAGAGAGAGAGAGAGAGAGAGAGAGAGAGAGGTGACTTCTGTTGGTCCTATGTAGTCACTCCACAACATATACGTATTTCAAAACTTGTAACACATCTCAAACAGTATTTTTCAGTTGAATAACAAGAAAACAAATGAAGCAAACAATAGCAATATGTGTCACATATGATTTAGAATTGGAATCGGTTTTGTTGTCGGGTTTAACAGACAAACTATAAGCCAGACGTGGTGGCCCAGGCCTTTAATGCCAGAACACTGGAGGCCGAGAAATTTGGATCTCCATGACTTCAAGTCCATCCAGGTCTGAGTATCACTTCCAGGGCAGGCAAGGGCTACTGTAAGTAATACCCTGTCTCAAAAATAAAGAAAAAATACACTAAAGCATACAGAGCTATAAAAAATATTATAAGAGAAACAAATTAAGAATAATAAAGAGCAAGGCACCACAGGCTCAGAGCTCAGCATATGGCACTTCCCTGTGCACATCAGGACCAGGGTCAAAGCCAAGGCCAAAGCTGCCATATTTCTCACAGTCATTGGTTCCAAACTGAGAGCACCTGCACAGTTTAGAGCTAGAATTCTTTTGAACGGGAAGAGACCGAACTCTAGAGTGCAAACTGGATTCCATAAAAACCCATCTCCTAACCCTTCATGCCAAACAGTGTTTCTTCTCAACGTTTGTGCTTTCTCCTTCAGAGAATGCTTTTTGCGTTTCTTCTTCCTGAGTATTCTGAGTCCTGTTCACTCACAAACCCACCACATCTCAGTCAGCAGCTGATGATGGTGCAGAGTCTGTGCAGTAAAATGACTCCCGGGGGCTCGAACCCGTTGCAAGAGGGTTCTGCCTGGGAACTGATGAGTCAGGGGTAAGACGCCAGCTGAATTTTCATTCTCCATTAAAATACTGAATATTTATATTCCCATCTTTTACCGAAATACTAAGCTCAATTTGAAGGCTCACATTTAGTTTTTAGAAGGGAAGAGAAATTAAGTTAACAATGAAGCAGGCTGAACAGTATGTAGAAGGCAGAAGGATTCATTAATATTTGCAGTGAGGCAGAATTCATGCTTGCCAGGTTTACTTTCCTGATTGTGCAGTTTTGTGGGAAGGAGAAATAAAATGCAGAGAAAGCTCTTAGTTTGAAGCAAGCAAATCAGCTGCCATTCCCTGGACGATATCTATGTTTCTCTAGAAGTAATTTTGAGCAGTTGTTACAATCACCTTTTATTTTTAGATATTGTATTCTGCTTGCAGAGTAGTGACATTTTCCCTGACTATAAGAGAAGAGAATGCATATATTTTGATACTAATTAAGTATAAGAAGATTAATATATTTGCCATCCATGGGTCAGATATTGCAGGATGGGTGAAGTTAGCTAGGTATGATGCTGCATGTCTGTGATCCCAGCACTCTGGAGAGGAAGCCAAGAAGACTGAGAGTTCCAGAAGGTCACGCTCTGCTATGTAGCAAATTCAAGGCCAGCCTGAGCTACATGGGATCTGTCTCAAAACAGAAAACAGAAACGAAGACTTCCAAACTGAAAGTGTTAGTTACCGGATGAACCTAAAATTGTTAAAGCAGATTTCTTCATCAAAGAAGAAAAAAAATCAGATAGCTTTGAGTTATAAAATGATATGTTATTATAGTGAAAACAGACAATCTCAGGATACTGTCTGATAACTCTACTAATTAGGTCTCAATTTCTTTATGTCAAGACTCAGAATTTTAAAAAAGCGAGAAGAAAGAACCATCAACCACCTCAGCTGATGTTCATACTATCATTGTCCTTAGGGAGACTGCTTAGTGTTCCGAGGTTTCTTTATTTTCTTACATGACAAGATGCTGAAGACATTTTCGGTTTTCAGTTTTGTGGATATTTTAAAAATTCTAGCTCTCTCAATCTTTCTGAAACCTAATAATAATAATATTAATAATAATGATGATGATAATAATAACAACAACAACAATAATGATAATTTGCAGCCCCTGATGTTAATGTATGAATCTAAAGTGAGGAATCTGGGGAATGAGTATTCATCTTTTATATGTGTCTATTACACTCTTCACATTTTTAACTCAGTGCAAAGTCCACTTATGTCCATCCTTGGCAACAGCTGGGGAAGTTACTGGAGAGCAGGTACCTAGCCTAAGGACAGGGAGTTGACTACAATCTGTGTTCGTTTCCTAAAACATTACTACAAATGTAGCAGTTTAAAGCACCATCCATCAATCATCACACAGTTGTAGCGGTCAGAAGTGCTGGTGGGTTCCAGGGGGTTCTCGGGTCACGGTCCTGCATCGCTGCAATCATGACATCAGCAGTGCTGTATTCTCTCATCTGGGGTCCAGCCGGACAGAACCTGTCTCCAAGCTCATTCAGGTCATTGGCAAAGCCTAGTTCCTTGTCCTGTTTTCTTGTGGATTACTGTCCAGGAGCTGCTTAAGCTTTGAAGGCCCACTCTCCGCTCCTTTCCCTCGTGGCTCCTGTTTCCAAAGGCAGTGACCCTCAAGCTTTAAGTTGCTTTGAATCCTGCTTCTGCCTTCAGCTGGATGAACGATTCTTCTTTCTAAGGGCTTGTGTGATTCAACTAGTATTAACCAGGTAGCCTTCCTAAATTTCTTCAAGGTCCACTAACTTAACCTTAATTGTAGGTTCCAGATTCCTCTCTCTATGTAACAAAGCCTAAGCCTGGGTTCCATCGAGACAAGAGATCATGAACTCCATCCTGAATGAGCCTACCATGCTCTAAGAATAATAATTATCTAAAGGATTGTTTAGACCTGTGAGCTTTAACCTCTTATAGGCGTACCATTTAAAGACAGAGGGCTAGCTGTTTCTTACATCTTGGGCTGAGTATAGCTCCATTCCAAAACTCTCCAACCTTAGATGATGAAAGTTATTTATGGGCCTGCCACTGCTAAGTAGCCATTCATATTAAACAGCAAATTATCATTGAATTTGTCCCATAGAAAACAACTTGTGATGTCATATAATAGACAAGTGACAGAGATTTAGTGTGTCTGTGGCTCTGACTCTGCTGATGGCTGCACACCTACACTGAACAACTATGCTCTTTTACCAGAGTCAGAGGACAATGTCGATGAAGTCACTTCTTCAGGCATTAGTGAACATGCCTTCCCATTATCGCTGCCTTTGCATCAGTCATCTCATTGGATGGACTGCCTTCCTGTCAAACATGCTCTTCTTCACAGATTTCATGGGACAGGTAACAAATGTATATGTCCCCACACTCATCAGAGCTTCTCTTGTCTGGCCTTTGCAGTAAGTATAGCAGAGTACCCTCTAGAAACTGGTATACAGTTACAGTTTTAGAAGCAGGCTGCTATACCCTGTAAAACTAAATACTGTGAGATCTACCACTGCTCAATCAAATACAACAAATAGACAAGAGTAGATTTGAGCTGCAGAGCCATGGCAAGCTTCATTAAAGGAGGTATACAGCCTGGTCGTGAAGGGTGAGTTTCAGAGTTAAGACAGGGCAAGGAACAGGAATGAAGTGTGCTGAGGTGAGTCAGAAGTCTGTTAGCTCTACCAGAGAATGGTACTAAATCATCCGGGGCCAGGTGTTGTCCTGACAGGGGGACCATTAACATCACTCCAGAGAAGTGTTATTTATATCTGATGCACGTAGTGAGAATTTTGGTTTCATTCAAAAGCACAGAAATGCTATGGGAATGTGTTTTTGTTTTAATCCCAGGTGTGGGATATGGAGCTCCTTTAGATTGTCCACTGCAGCTGGCTATGATTTGCCTTGTGCTCTAGCAGGGGTGTGATTTTTTGCCAGCTGCAGATAGTTTCTTCAAGTTTGGAATTCTGGGGACTCTTGAAAGGGTAAATAAATGCTAGATCCCCAAGAAGGGTTGTGGCCATTGCTGCTCCTGCTGCTGCTGGTGGTTGCTGTTTACTGGTTGCCAGTACTGTGATTTGTCAAGTGACTGTGCACAAAGAGAGAAGAAAATGAAACTGAACATCCTGATAGTGAAGATCAAACTTGCCCCAAGGAACTCAACTCTCCTAATCAGCAGGAAGTAGTCTAAGGACATCAATGCCCCCTTTCCCCTTCAGCCGTCCTTCTTCCTCTCCTCCCTAGTGTTGGCAGGTTGGAAGGGTGGAATAGGAATGGAGAAGGGTGGTAGAGAAAGGAACCCATAAAGTAGCCAAATGTCTTGCTACAGATGCATAGGTACTGTTCATGATGACGGCCCTTGATGGAGGTACGGTGGATAAAAGGAGAGTGCTAGAGCCCTCTGCTTGAACTCTAGGCCCTAGGAAGCGCCCCCTTCCCCCAGGGGTAGAGAAGCATGAGGAAAGCTGCCCACCTCAGTGAACTAGTTACACAGTTGCTGGAACTTCTCTTTCAGATCGTATACCGTGGGGATCCCTACGGTGCACACAACTCCACAGAGTTTCTCATCTATGAAAGAGGAGTTGAAGTTGGATGTTGGGGCTTGTGCATCAACTCTGTGTTTTCTTCAGTTTATTCTTGTAAGTATTCTTCTCCCAAGGCTGTCTTCCAACAGCCAGCAGCAGGACCCAGATTTTATACCTCGCATTCTATTTTCTTCTCTTTCAAAGACTGAACTCTTGATCATTTTAAGGGGACCAGGAAAAAGTATTCCTTTAGAGAGTATCACACGAAGTGTCATTTTTCATAGTCAATTCTAGGAGTCATTTCCCTTGAATTGTGCTTGTAACCACTGGGTTTCTGGGAAACAGTTGTTAGAAAATAAAAGGTTAATTTTGTGAATAAGATAGTGAAATATTGGATGAGATGTGGAGCCCAGCAGCTTCTTGGCCTTCTGGAGCAAGACCATTTCATATGTGTCTTGTAGATTTCATAGATGATTTAGCAAATTTGTAGGTGATTCCCAATTCCTCCCATAGCTATCTTAAATTGTGCTTCCTTCACGATATTATTCAAGTATTCCTCCTATTTCTCTACCTACCCTTGGCAGAAAGAACCATTTACTTCACCTCAGGGCCTATTGTTATACTGTCTGTTCTCAATTAATCACTCAGCATCAGATGAAGATCTAGAATCTCCAGCTACATAGAATGCCACAGGGCAACCTGGATGCTAGGGTGGGGAATAGTCATAGAGAACTCCATCTGCACAGTCAAGAAACAGCCTTCTAGCCATTACTACAATAACTCTGGGTACTGAGATAGGACTCACCTCCCATCCTACACTAGTACTCATGCCTAAAATTCAGCTCAGTAATTTCTTCCTACTGCAAAGACAGCACTGCTGAAGGTGTGGCCAACTCTGGGTGTCATGGGCAGCAGAGGCAAGGGAATTTAGTTCTTGAAGTGTATTGACTTCTCTTCAAGAATGAAGCACTTTTCACCAGACTTTATATGGTTGATATAGATGTGTCCAAGTCTCTCCTTTTCTTTCTTTGCCTCTCATTGGCTTACTTACACACCCGGATAAGAGTTGTGCATTGATGTCTTTTGAGCAGCAAGACACCTTAGACTGGATGTTCTGCATACATATAAATCATGAAAGAAACAAACTTGTCGAGGGTTATTATGAATTTGACCTAGCTCTGCACTGCTCCCATTCTCCAGCCTTAGGGGCAGCCCTCCACACACAGGAGGCATTTCATACGGGAAGTAATGTGGTCTGTTTGTCATTTCTACAGCTTGTCTTTCACCCAGACCTGAGACAGTGTTTTGTCTCATAAATGACTCAAACACAATACAGATTTTATTTCTTGTATATGACGTGTAAGTCTAATAATGATTACAGTAGCTAAGCAACATTTCACTCTCAATAGGCACATCTCAATCATGTACCATTTATTCTCTGGTTCACATGATCTAAAGTAGGGAGATAACTCTTTCCTTATATTTATTAGTATGTGCAAATATATGCTAAGAGGAGAAGCAAAGTCAAAGTTAACGGTCTTTGTCCCTCCCTGAAGTTAATAAAATAGTAGTAGGCACACTAAGTGGAGATCCTCAGTGTGCCCTATTGGGATGGGTGATTTTTTCATATGTTTTGCCACATTTGATTCTGACCAACAGCCTCAACTACAAAGAATTGTATTTTATTCCTATTTAGGTAAGGAGGCTGAGATGATGGAGCAATTAAGAAACTTGTCTCAGTTCAGGAGCCAATGGTGGGGAAGTGTGGGATCCCCTTCACAGCTTTGGTAGATTGACAAGACAGGGAAATGTCTGCAGAGAACCTCACATCTTTTTTACCTGGACAGACTGCCTTCATGTTGGGGCTAATAAGAAACTAATACTGACTTGGATCGTTCTGGGAAGCTTGGCTATTTCAGTATCCCTAACCTATCTTTGGGTAGTGGGATCAGCATAAGCATTCACTGTCCATTGGGTACTCTTGGGCCAGACCTCTCTCATCAGAATGAACAGTCTTCTTCTGTCTTTCATCCCTGGGTCCCATCACCAAGGCTTGTTTTTCTGCCTTTTCTTTTTACATTCTCCTGCTATTTGGCTGACTGCTAGGCAGTACCTTGTTCTCCTCTATGGACAGTAAATTCAGCAAGGCAATTACATGCTGTCTTTCATGCAAAGGATTTAAAACTGATCCCCAAAGCCAGCTGTTTCTGGCACACAGATAAGGAAGAGTTTTGTTCCTGACTCAGTATCAAAGGAAGTCATCTGAAAAAGAAAAGTGCATCTTCAAAAGATAGGATTATCTGAAGTTATTAGATATTGTGAGGCACTGCCAGCTGTAATATTTCTCCCTTTATTTTCTCTACAGACTTTCAGAAAGCTGTGGTTTCCTACATTGGATTAAAGGGCCTTTATTTCATGGGATATTTGCTCTTTGGCCTGGGAACAGGATTCATAGGACTCTTTCCAAATGTGTACTCTACCCTGGCCCTCTGTTCTATGTTTGGTGTAATGTCCAGCACATTGTACACCGTGCCCTTTAACCTCATTGCTGAGTACCACCGTGAGGAGGAGAAAGAGGTGGGTGACAAAGGGAATTTACCTGAAGGATGGGGGAAGGAAGGAATTTGGCAGAAGGATGCTTAAGCAATTATAACCATGCAGACGTGACTATAAACTCATCAGAGTTCTTCTCTGCTTTCTGTGAATCCCGATGCACCGTTTGAATTTTAAGACAATGATAGTGACCCCAAATATCTGATTAAAGAAGGTTGGCTCACTGATGATGAGAAATGAGTCCTTGATCAGACTGAGACAAAAGAAAGAGGGCCAACATCTTCTGCAACCACCCTATGGGGCTTTCAACTTCACTCCAGCATTTCTAGATGCTCACAGTGATGCCATCCCTGTTCTAAGCAACAGAGAAGCATGGTGGCATTTCTTGGGGTTACAGTCTAGAGCTGTGACTTGACCCTTAACATGGTTTCTAGATAGAGGTGCTGTCCATGTATGACTTGGGATTCAGTACGAGGTAGGACCTTAAATGGTCCTAATGAGTATATTTGAGAAGTACAGTAAAGAAACCACTGAAATAGTCACTCTATCATTAAGGAGGGTTTGTGTGTGTGTGTGTGTGTGTGTGTGTGTGTGTGTAAGAGAGAGAAAATATTCCAAAGCATTTGGAAGAGTTCAAAGCAGAAAGAGAAAAACAAAACAACCAGACTGGACATGGCCAAGGAGGCTAGGGAAGGAGGAGAAAAGCAGAGAATAGTGGGGGGGGGGGGGGGGGGGGTGATAAGGAGGACGAGGGAAGCCCCATTCATTACTGGAGCAGGCCTAGGAGTTTGGGGTAGAGACATGTGTGGGGGG